>WIWV01000087.1:0-118062 GCA_014839625.1 Penicillium ucsense | reverse complement strand
TTCTTCTTCTTCTTCTTCTTCTTCTTCTTCTTCTTCTTCTTCTTCTTCTTCTTCTTCTTCTTCTTCTTCTTCTTCTTCTTCTAGGACCAGCTAGATTCTTTTCCATTTTTGCTGCAGGCGCACAGGCGAGGTGATCCCTCCTTATTTGTACTTCATTCGGAAATCTTGACTCAATCCTAATATGTGCGAGTGATACCCCCGGTTTCTTCAGAGAGAGGGTCATCAAAAGCTCCAGTCAAGCTCCTGGAACCAAGTACACCAGACCAAAAAGTAATCTGTACTGCACGGGCAAAGTCACCCTTCTTTCTTCATCGTTTGATTGAGAGCCGAGTATTGGGTTCTATCGAATCACTGGGTCCCTTGACTCCCTCCCGACGGTGGGTATCCTTCCTAGCATGACTGCTTAGGTTAGAGCTCCGGTACCAGACTATGCCCAGCCCATATACTCTATTAATTCAACGATTCGTGAAAATACCTTGCGGTCAGTCAATTGGTCAAATTGTATGGCGGAAAGCGTACGTGCTGAGGAGAGTGTGCTTTGTACTTTCGGCTGTCCTGGCTCACAAAGACTGAACTCTGGTCCTGAGATCGTGCATGGCCTCGCCTACATCTATGACATGTATCTATTCATCTATGGCTACAATCGTACATCCCAATTTGATCCTCATATTGAGCCTGATGATGATCGCCTCCTGTCATATGGTAGTTGTCTCAATTGTCATCCACAATATACAACAACTCCCCCAGCTGGAGGTTGTCTGCACCCGAGTCCCACGATCTAAGTCTTCCTCTGCCTCGAGTAAGGAGGAGGTGCTCCGTCCGCGAACCCAGCACCTGCACTATCGGCCCTCCTCGTCATCCTTCGTCTATGTCGTCTCACTCCCAAGAACCCCATGAATCCAAGCAGTAGCACACCCACCGGCACACCGACGCCAATCCCAATCTTGGTACCCTTGCTCATCGAGTGATCTCGAGGTAATTTGAGCGAATCCGTCACAATCGGGACTATTGTCGACTCTGACGCCTTGAATCGGATCTGAATGGCGTCCACGGTGATGGCTCGCACGGTGGTGACTGCTGAGAGGGTCGGATCCGAATATGTGATCGTCGTGGGAACGTTGTATGTTTTTCCGCAGTAGTTCTGTCCGTTGCAATCGAAGCCTCTGATGCCAGGTAGTCAGGTCGTTGTTCGACACGATTTCAGGTGGAGAGGTCTTGGGCGAGTACTCACTCTGGACAACAGATCACCGTCGTTTCTTCCCGCTGTGTGGCCGTCGGCAGTGTACACGTCTTGTAGTTGTAGGGACATCGGCCGGGGCTAAAGTATACATCGTATTTCCAGCCATCTGGACAGCATTCGTTGCCGTATGGTCCTTGGCATGCCTGTGTCAGCGCAGGGTATCCGAGCCATTTGCCGGGACTGGGCGTTGAACACGACGAAGGCGCCGTGAAGATTGTGGTCAGGGGCCCGCCGTTTCTGGCGGTGGTGTCGATGCGATTGACGTAGGAGGTGTCGTAGTATTGTCCGGAGACTACTGGAATGGTGAGCCCCAGGAGGGCACTTAGGTGTTGGAGCATGGCTTGTTCGAGGTTGTCACTGAGGTGGTCCTGATGAACGGTCTTTATTTGTTGGGTTGTCGTATACCCACGAGCATGAGACTGTGATCGATACAATCCCCCTGTGGCATAGACTTTGCTGGGAATGGTTGTCAAGATTATCTCCAAGTAGATGTCCCAACGCAAGTCGATCTCGCTCTCAACCCGCACTTATATACTCCAGACTCTTGGGTTTCTCTGCTTTGCCCGTCACATCCCCGATAATCCAGTCAACCCGACCTACCAGGTATAGTTGGTAGTAGGTGGTAGGTACTGGTAGCACCTTTCCTATTGACCTGCCGATCTATGCCCCGACCACATGGCGCCAAGAATCCGCCTTGCCCTGACCTTCGTATTGCGGTGCTTCATTTCCACTCTTCGTTTCACACCAACTGCTATCAACAGTCCCAACTACCATCAACATGGGGAAGAACCCATCAGCCTCATTGGATCGGAGTCGATGCTCGGGCAACATTAGGAACCCGTCGTCCAGTTTGCCCGGCGCTGGTATGCACCCCGTCCCTGCTGAAGATGTGCGTGGGGGCGACAGTAACCTTAATAGGCTTTATTTCACGAAGTTGTGGCTTGTTGCGCTAAGCACGGGGCAATCGTGGATGGAACGGTAAGAGGTGGATGCGCGGGTGTATATGCGCCATGTTCTTTGCCCACGGTTGAGTGTGACTCGGGTGTGCGGGTATGAGGACTTTGCTTCTGCCACGGGGGTGAGTGATCATGAAAGAGATCGGGGTTTGATAGCTACGTGTGCTAAGGTTGTGAGTAAAGTTGGTAAGGTAGCTTGAAGGAGGATGTAGTGAATGTACTATGCACATGACGAGCGGTTTATCCCGACGAAGACGGGGCTGAGACGGAGACGGAGACACGTGGATAAGCCGGTGCACTTGTACTCTGTACTCTGTAGGTACCTAAGTCTGTAGTCTCGCACTCTGTTAGTACCCTCAGACCCTGTACTACAGGGGGTCAGAGTCTTAGTAGTGTTTTCTGTGGCCGTGTCTCTGGCGCCTTGTGTAGTGCAAACTTTAAAACGATGACCAGAGGTAGATTGTTATACAATTCCGCTATGAGTACGATCCATAGATGACTTGAACAACTAGATTACATGGCTCGATCATCATCCTCATGTGAATCCTCTGAACACTGATCTCCCAATTTCGGACACTGGCGGAGTCACGAAGGGGATGATCTTTGGATTTTGATGCTTCATCAGAGCCACGAGTTTATATAGCAGTCGGCCGCTACACAGTAAAAGAGACAGATTGATGCAAAAGCAGGTGCTCATGCCAGGGTATTCATCATGCGATTCAGATCTCTTAAAAATTCATATACCGCTCCCGGGCCCCCTGCGATTGTCGCCATGAAATCGTCCGTGTGGAGCTGCCTCACGGGTTCCCTTATTACTTGGGGTTATACTTGTCCTTCCAGATCCTGAAAGACTGAC
The DNA here is from genome assembly GCA_014839625.1 of Penicillium ucsense. Lineage (NCBI taxonomy): Eukaryota > Fungi > Ascomycota > Eurotiomycetes > Eurotiales > Aspergillaceae > Penicillium > Penicillium ucsense. Next base: position 115,010 of record WIWV01000087.1, on the reverse strand, counting down.
ATGTTAGCATGTCGACTCTGGGCGACCATGGTATTCTACCGCTGCAACTTACCAGGAATTTCCAACGGTAGGATTACCATTCTCTTCGGCGAGTCGGTAGTACTTTGCCGCCTTGAACTACACCACCAAAAGAAACGTATCAGTATGGCTTTCGCAAACCGGCCAATGATCATCGATCATAAATCATTGGATACGCCGACTGGCATCCACTCACTTTATCCTTTTTCCCACCAAACCCCTCGAGGTAGCACCAAGCTGCATGGTCCATGGCATCGGTGTCTCCCAGATTAGCCGCCGTCTCATAGTATTGTCTGGCAGCAGCGGGATCTCTCTTGACACCCCAGCCCATGCGGAAGCAATTCGCCAGCTCAAAGATAGCGAGAACCAGCTCGCCCTTGGCGTTTCCACCTTTCTTCATGCCTGCACGAAGTGCCTCGGACTCAACAGCTGCCGAGTTGGTCGCCGCCGCCGAAAGATACTCGACGGCGCGGGTTTCATCCTTTGTACACCCCCAGCCATGTCTGATGCCGATTTAGTCGCATTTTCTGACCAATACATATCTATGGGACAACACCTACCGCAGTGCTAGACCGTACAAGACTTGGCTGAGTGCGTTGTTGTGTCCATTGGGATCAGCCAGTTGACCAAACATTGTCGTAGATCGCTCCAGGTCTAGACAATGGACATCAGACAAAGCTTCGGATTGCAAGAAAGTGCCATGTAGATGTGAGAGCGCGATGGTCTCCTCGCTTACCTCCCTCCTCGTGTAACCGAATCGCTTCCTGGATGTTGACCTGTGCGCTGTCAGCACTATTGCCGATGTGTGGAGCAACCTTGTCGGCCCGTCAGGTCCCTTATTCCAACGTACATCATCTTGATGGTCGCCAACCCGACTTTGACTAGAACTCCTGGACCTGGAGGACCCCGCGTCCGGAACAACCAAGTCCCCCTGCGAATACACGGGTGATGCAGGTATCTGTCCGAAATGGGGATTGTTCTGCACCAGTACCGTCGCCCGCTTCTCCCACTGAGCCTCACGCTCTTGCTTATCTACCGCCTGATCATCCTCAATCTGGGGTAGCCCTTCTGGGATGTTCGTCGATGACTCTTGGGAGACTCTGCGACTGTTTCGGTGCAGCAGATTGGACAGGCGACGCTCGCGGGAACGGGGGGGAGACGGCGTCGAAAGCGATTGCGACGAATTGGACTTGGGTAAGAAAAAGCTGCGGCGGCTCGTGGTCGGACTCTCAAGGGGGGACTCTGCCGTCAACGCCTCGGTGGACGCATGTTTCTCTCGACTAGGCGGAATAATCTCCTCCTGGCCGAATGTATCGGTGCGCAAGAAGGTGATCTCCGGAGGCGGCGGTGGTGGCGGAGATGAGCGACCACCCTGTGACTTGCCGCTACCGGCTGCAGATTGTAAAGACTTTTCAGTCAGAGTGTTACGTCTGTGTAGAACGTTTCGCAAGGATGGCATCGCGGGAGATTGTTCTTCAGCGATGCTCTTCGAGTCGAGACAATTTTGGGAACCTCCCAGCTCAAAGCTACGCTATGCGATGCGGGCGCAATGCGGAGGCCGATGAGATGCAGCCAAAAGTGGAGCACGGTCCTAAGGGGGAGTTGATCGTGTGAATGGATTTTCAGTCTCTGCTGTGTCTTCCATACCCAAAGGTAAAGCAGAAGGACACAGTGTCATACCAGCTCGAGAATCAAACAGAAGAGACTCAGAAGGCAGCCGACCGTGAGATGAGCTTGAGAGAAAGAAAGTAAACTGATGGTGGCTGTGTTGGAGGTCTGTTTGGCTAGGCACTTTAGATCCGAGGGGGCTACTTTAATTGCGATTGGGTCGTTGTTTCAGCGCTTAGCCGAAACACGACTCACCTTGAAAGGGGGAGCGAGGACATGTATCTCTTGGAGGTGAGTGATTCATGTCAAAAGCGTACTTATGGACGAAGCGATTAGGTAACAGAGATGGGTGATTTGATGATGTAGGAACTCTCTTAGAATGATGGACCGCAAGGCTGGGGTTGGGGATGTATTTCCGGCACGTGGCAGCCGATATGATGATACTGAACACCTCTAGTGATTGGGGCCATACGTCGGACTGGTGTACCAGCGGTAAGCCCTGTTCAATTCAAATATACATCAGGTCAGGTCATCTTTGACTACAATCTAGTGATCTACAGGTGGAACTGCAGTCTCTATTCTCCTCTATGGCCAGATTGATCGAATTTGAGGCACAATTCCATCAGGCAGCACGGAAGGTGTCAGGCTCACTGTTACATGATTCGATGTATAGTAACAGGCCTTTCCAAAGCTGATCCGCCTGCGATAGACTACGACTAAGTAACTAACGGTCCCAAGTGCACTTTTGCTCGAGCACCGACAAATGAGCCAGACAATAAAAGAAATGGTATTGCAACTCTAACATGGCCGATGCAAGATGCCCCTTAAGTTTTGTACACAATGGCGATCGCAGACGAAGCCAGCGAAGGAGACCTCATTTAGGCCTTAGCAGCCATGATGCCTATTCGAAACATTAGCGGAAAGCTTTGTTTTTGGCGATGTCTCATTCAACATTAAATTTCCATGGTACTTACGCTCGACATCAGCGACGCTCTGCTGGAGGATCTGCTGCAGAACCTTGGGGTTCTCGAGCTCCTTCTGGATCTTGCCGATGATGGTCTCGGCAAGCTCGCGCTGCTGGCGCTGCTTGACCTGACCCTCGTAGCGGACCCAGGAGTCAAGGACGGTCTTGGCCTCGGCAGCAAGGGCGGTGCGCTGCTGAAGCTCGTAGGCCTGGGCCTCAAGCTGGGCGGTCTCCTACAAATTCCAACGCATGTTGTCAGACAACATCCATACCTCTCCATTTGCAGGGACGTTCCGACAGTTTCAGTTTGATACATACCTTGGAGACAGCGAAGAGCTGCTTGGTGACCTCAACAACACCAGACATCTCCTTGACGTTGTCAATGCGCTGCTGGACAGCGTTGGTGTGATCGGCACGGGCAGCGTTCAGGATATCCTTGTGCTTCTGGACCTGGCCGCGAGCCCACTCGCCGTAGGCGGGACCACCATACTTGGCAACGGCAGTGAAGACGGAGAGCAGACAGAAGGCGGCAACGGTCTCCTCGTTCATCACGTAGAGCTCGTTGCTGATAGCGGCAATGGACAGACCGGCCGCGGCGGACAGGGTGGCGGTCTTGGAGACCAGGGAGTTGCCAGGAACAGCATCGAGGATCGACTGAGCCTTCTTCGCAGGCTCCTCGGAGGGCACAGAAGAGGCCGCGCGGGTCGCAGTGAGGGCACTGATGGCAGGGACACGGGCGGTAACGGAGGGCCGCAGCCGGGCGGCGCCTGGACAGGGAATTCGAGTCAGCTATCTGCATGCGATCCTCAGAGACAGGCTTCTCGATTCAAGTACATACCAATGGCGCTCTTAGCAAGACGCGAGACCATTGTGACGGTTGGAAATGCCTTTGGATATGGTGGGTGGTTCGGAGAGGAGACTTGAGGTCGGGACGGCTAGGACGGGCTTGCACACGCTAGCTGTTTCGGGCAATGGCACTGTAAAACGGAAAAACTCGGGCGCCGAGCCTTCGAAAATCAGTATGCCCGCTCCGCTTCAAGAAAAAAAAAGTTGAATTGGCCGATCACGTTTTGATTCACATTCAGTACGGCAATCAATCACAATGCCCTCAATAACGGATTCGAGCTCGAAGAAGCGCAAAGTTACAAAGAGCACCGGTGCTCCTTCTTCGAAACGCCGCGCTGTGGCTGAAGAAGATGTCTTTTCGGAGACATTGTCAAAGGTTCAGCAACTGGAGGAGCAAATTGCGGAGTCTCGGAAATATTACAACAATATCGCAACACTCCTTACCATGTTGAACGCGGACAATTCCGCGAAGAAACCTGAGCTGGCAGTCGCCGTATCATTATGCCGTGTGTTCAGTCGATTGATGGCAGCTGGCAACCTCTCTGAAAGCAGTCGCGATGCCGAAAATGAGAAGATCGTGGTGGCCTGGTTAAAGGAACGATGCTCGGAATATCAGAACGCGCTTCTTTCTATCATCCGCGAGGCTGATTCCACCTCTCAGGCAAGTATTGCAATCAGTTTTGAGGCAGAATTTCCTTGCAGCTAAGCTAACATCGGGTCACCAACTATAGGTCACCGCTCTTACACTCAGTATGCGACTTATGAAAGAAACAGTGAGCCACTTTGAGGGAGCCAACAGCAGCGTTTGGTCGGGTCTCTTCAGGAATATTATCGAGGCCCTTGTGGAGGCACGAGATGGCGAGGAAGTTCGCGGTGAATTCCTCACCAAGTTTGTGAAGGAGTACGAAGACATTAGATTCCATACTTTTGCGCAAATAGCGTAAGTTTGCTCTTGTCTATTTTGTCAAGCTTTGCACTGAACAAACATTGGACAGGGACTACGCCGCCACGCGCCGGAAAGCCGATATCATGGAAATTCTCATCTCTCTTCTCTCAGCATGCGATGAAGCTCCGGGCTCCGACCATCAAATCGATGTCGAATCTTTCTTCGCAGTTGCCGATCCAAACAACAAGCGACTCCGCACAGTACACGGCCACAAGCGGCGAGCACAGGACGCGTGGCTTGCTATTCTGCGCAACAACCTTTCCCAGGCCCAGCGAAAAGCGCTGCTGCGTATCATGGTGCACACCATCGAGCCCTGGTTTACACGCCCTGAGCTTCTTATGGACTTCTTAACCGATTCTTATAACGAAGGCGGTGCCACTTCGCTTCTCGCTCTGTCCGGTCTCTTCTACTTAATTCAAGAGAAGAATTTGGATTATCCGCAATTCTACGCGAAGCTTTACTCCCTCCTTGACGCAGACCTCTTGCACTCCAAGCATCGATCACGATTCTTCCGCCTCCTGAACACCTTCCTCGCCTCCACCCATCTTCCGGCTACTCTGGTAGCAAGTTTCATCAAGCGACTCTCGCGTCTCGCACTCAATGCGCCTCCCTCGGCCATCGTTGTCATCGTGCCATTTATGTACAATCTTTTCAAGAGCCACCCTACCTGTACTTTCATGATGCACCGCGAAATTCGTGATAAAGATTTTGCGGCGGATATTGAGAAGGAGGGCTACGAAGATCCATTTGATCCTCTTGAGGCCGACCCGACCCGGACCAACGCAATCGAAAGCAGCATCTGGGAGATCGAGTCACTCCAGTCCCACTACCACCCGAACGTTGCTGCGATCGCCAAGATTATTTCGGAGCAATTCACGAAACAAGCCTACAATTTGGAGGACTTCCTCGATCATACCTACCAAGGTATGGTTCAAGGAGAACTGGGCACTGGCGAAAAGCCGCTGCGGAAGACCCCCGTGGTGGAGTACCAAATCCCCAAACGCATCTTCACAGACAGATTACTGCAAGAGGATGGAGGTGTGGATTCAGGTGCCGGCTGCTTCATGCGTGGATTTTGGGATTTCTCTTAAGGGTCGCTGGCTCCCAGTGATATAAGAACGTCTGAGCGCCACTCAGTCATGATTTGTTGTTGTATACATACCCGTTTGAAAACTTTCCCACCGCTACAGATAGATTCACTCCCGATGCACTTACAACTTGAATCGAAGTCCCACTTTCAGATGCCAGTGCCGTGTAAGAGCACCTTCTCTTATTCTAAAAGTGCTGTCTTGACCTTGCTGCCACTTGGATGGAGAATGAAATGCTCTCGTCTTATACAGTCGGCAACGAAATTCGAATTGTGATCGAGACCGCTCCCTGTGGTGAGTAAACAGTACCGGCATCGAGGTAGGTTGGCCCGATAGGGATAAACCCAAACAAAGCCTCCCGGGTACAGTACTCGCTTTCCAGCGCAGTGTGCTCACTCCATCACAGAGTAGTACACAACGCTTCACTGTCAATGTATTTCGAGAATAAGTTCTTCTGGCGTCGCTGGCAATATCAATAGGACAATAATCCGTTGTTTCATTGCATTTGGAAGGGCTCTAGATTGCAGCATAAATAACCCCCCGGATAGCAAACCAACACCGAGAGTCTTATTTTGATGTACTGTACTGAGTACTCCCATGTTGAGACACTCGAGCTCCTCGTGACACCGCCTGGCAAAGCACTTCGATAACTCCAGCGTACGTCAGTCGGCTGGCAGGTCCCTTGCCGATCAATCGAACAAACGAGTATCAATCTCGTGTGACCCAGAAATGACTCGCATCTTTTCAGCCATTCAATCTCCACCCCTGGGACTATGCTCACGTCCACATGATATCTTCTCGCAAATTGACCTTCAAATACCTCTTGAAGTTAACTTTGGTCAAAGGGTAATGGCAACGGCTCCCAATCTTGCTTCGGAAGCCTCTTGCCATGCCGGACTGCCGACCTCGAAGGGATGGCATTCTTCATCTCCATGGGGAACTTTGCGTTGACAAGACCCACAGACAATGCAACGGAAGCCTAGACGAGACAAATATGATTGAAGTACTCTAAAATTTACGTGTTCGAGGTTGCGGGCTCACACCGATAAAATGCATCTATTGCATCCAAGTTCGCTCTCCTTTGGACATGTCTGCAAGAACTCTCTCTATGAGCTATACCCGCTGGTGAGGCCACACGGCTCACCTAATAATGTTGTCCAAACTGCTGAATGGAAACATTAGCCGGGAAAGCTTTGCATGTATGGAAGGGCAAAAGTTGGGATGTGTCAACTGCTGCGGAATGCGACATTCCCAATCCTCAACACGCAAACGCATCACCATTTCAATTACACTCCATTCTACTCGGATTGATTTGTGGGGCTGGATGAGGTCTTACATCCTCTTGTATTACTTTAAAGGATCGCCATGCGCCCCCCTTCCAGGAGAGCGGATTCGCATTCATCCTCCATTCAGTACTGAACTTCGTTGTCCTTCAAACATTCACTAATTTGCGGCCTCAACATCATTTCAGTCTTTTGGTCGATTCTCATTGAACAGCAATCATTGCAATGCGTTTCAATAGTATTCTCGCTGCTTCGGCTTCACTCGTTGCCGTTGTTTATGCCAATGCGCCTCTTGCTTTCACCTCATGGCCCAGTGATGTTCAAGCCGGCAAGCCTGTGACACTCACATGGCAAGGCGGTGCTTCTGACCAGGTCAGTCTGTGAAAATACGATTGGGCTTGAAACCTGTCGTGCTGACCTTGGTCACTTTTGTCCAGCCTGTTACCTTGACCCTGCGCAAGGGATCTTCTAGCGATCTGCACGACGTGGAGATTATCACAGCGAATGCCAGAGACGGCACTTTCACATGGACGCCCGGCACCAATGTCAAGGATGGCGAGGACTATGCCTTCCAAATCACCCAGGGGGGCGAGCGGAACTACTCTGCACTCCTGAAAGCCGGACCTGCAGTCAATCAGGAGTCAGCTACCCAGTCTGCCACCCAAGCAAGCGCCGCTACTACTATGAGCACAGGCAATAGTGTCTCTAGCATGACCACTGGCATGAGTACTACTATGAATCGGGCCGTTAGCTCGACCACTGTCTCTGGCGCGACTACCGCCACTGAGGCCCACTCAACAGAGACATCCACCGTTCCTGTCACTTCAGCCGTGGACGGTACCACCACAACTTTAGCTCCTGCCACCACCAGCAAGCAATTGATCGGCACCCAGACAGCCGGAACCCCTTCAAGCAGCATGTATCCTTCAATGACTGCATCCGAATCCAGGACTTCGCAGTCCGTCGAGTCAAGCTCTGCGTATCCTCACCCTACGGAGACAGGCACTACTCACAGCAACAGCGCCTCTCCTCGGGAGACACATTACAACTTGGCCATTGGCGTGGTGGCGATGCTTGCGGCGTACCTGGTCTAGTGAACGAGCTTTGCTGATGCTACTGGTTGTGGTTCTCCATTCATCTGATTTATGCTGTGAAGCAGTTCTTGAGTTTTTCCATTTGGGGGTTCTTCATCAAAGGTGCAGTTACATGGGCGAAGCTGCACTCGATGTATATATGAAGCATCGTTGTCTTGATGTTGCGTTCAATGTGTGCCAGGGCAGAACTAGGGATTTGATTCTGTAGGTAGACCTTTCGTCAATTATGACATGAATCTAGTAAGACATGTTCAAGTTTTCCATCCCCTTTTCATTTTGGAATTCTCTTGCAGACATTCGTTGCATCAGTCAAGGCATCGTGCAGGTTTTCCGGATCGTCCACACTCCACAGTATTGCGGTCCAACTACCACACGAGGTAGGACGGAACCGAATCGTGCGGCTCTGAAATTCTGATTCAGTAGCACCGGCGGGGCATGTATTCCCTTTAATCACATTTCGAAAGTAACCTTGTCTTAGTTAACTGCCGAGGATATGAAGCTTCCCGCTTGTCTATAGGTAGATGAGTGCTGTAGGTACTAGGTAGTAGGAACTAGCTGCAGGGAAGTGTGATCTCATCCTACACAGTACACACGGTAAGTAGCTAGCAGCCGCATGCCATAGGTGCCTCCCCATTTCATAACGTGGTCCTACATCATAATCGCGTGTTGCAAAGAATGATTGGGTCTAATATCCATTATCATTGACTCTGGAGAGAGTTTGTAGGTCTTGTCTAGGTGGTCGTGAAGTATAACAATGACTGAATGGTCAACACCCGCCCTCGGTAGCTTATCGTATCCGCCAGTACCAATATATGACTAGTCATTCGTGTGTTTCACTGACCTAACACGTTGGATGATATATATTGACTTGACAATGAGTCTAGAGATGATGTCGATTCAGGTTGTCGCAATCGCTCTCGATTGAGTCGATATCTTTTACTAAATGAAACTGCGACCGGTCCAGCACAATTGATGTCTGCCTGTGGACAAGCCGGATCCCTGAAGTTGAATCGATTTGGTTTAGAGACTACATCTGAATTTAAATCTATGTTATAGAAAAGTTTCATGATGCATTCCATCGACAAGACATGATTTCGCATTAAAGCACACTCAAAGCACACTTGACACATTACCTCCATAATGGTCCTCAGGAAAGCTGTAATTTCCCGAATCGGACAAGCGGCAGTCCCATCGATCCCATCAAATTTCCCGATGACGTTAGTGTCCGTCTAACTAGCGCAGTTGTGCCTGGCGGGAATTATTCAAATCGATAAGGGACCGGTTCTGCACTCGAACCATAACACAACACACCTCCATCAACCACACTCAATCACTTAACTTCAATCGTCTTGGCTACCAACCCCTACGGTCCTTTGTGCAAAACTCTTGAGCAGTCCTTCGATTACTGTATACACCAAGCAAGCTGCTGCACATTGACCTCGCCAGAGCTCAAGAAAGTCCGAGAAAAAGGTGATCGATATTGTTGCCGACACAAGTCGATCGGACGACCTGTGGCGTGCGCCCTGCCGAATTACTCGTCCTGGGATGTCGACCTGACTTCCCAAATCAGTCGCTGACTCGGCGATGGTCAAGCTCCGTCACAGGATCGCAACTCCCCATCTGGCCCTGCTCAAATTTGAAAACAAAGGTATGACACCTTTCTCTTTCCCCTCGCCTTCTGCGCACCCGGACACGCTCGGACGATCACCACCACCGCCATATCCATCTCCACGGCGCGCAATACATCGGCGAAGAAAGAGATGCCTTCTTTGGCACGACGTTCCCTGCGGCATCTGGGGTCCTTGTGGAAGCTTCGAGATGCTTCGAAGACACGCTCCAGTTCGTTGACCAACTCTCCGACAGAAGACGCACCGCAAGTAAATCTGGCCCGCGTCGACACTCAGTTGAACATGCACCAGTTCAACAACCTTTTCGAGGAGGATGCAGGAGCAAATGGTTCGAAAGGTGAGTGTCGGCTTCTCTGACTTAGCCCTCACTATCCCGTCACGTTACTTTACCGTCACGTCACTTGTACCGTCACGTCACTCTCTAGTCCCTATTATCTGACCGTGAATGATCACACGCCTAGATTCCAATAGCTTGACCTCCCAAGCCATCTTGGCGAGCCCTTACCTCGGCAACGAGCTTCCAGCCGAATGGTCTGCAGTGGGTCACGCCGCAGCGACAGGCAAGTCCGGCCGTGTCATTCATAGTCTGCAGGAGGAGGTCGCACGTCAGAAGCGGGAAGCAGCCCTCTGGCAGTCTCGAGCAGAGGAGTCCCAGCGTACCAATGAGACCCTCAAGTTCCAACTGCAGAACACGACCGACAGGCTCAGCCACCTGGAGCAGGTCAATGAGACCAATGGCAAGCTCATCGAGCGGAAAGACCGCAAGATTGAGGACATGCGAGCCGAATTGCATACAGAGCGCACCAAGCGGCTGGATGCCCAGGGCGTGGCCAACGAGACCAACGAGACAATGCGCGTGGAACGCGAAAACCACCATCGCGAAATGGCTCGGCTGCAAGAGGAGGCCAAGTATCACGAGAACCAGTACGAAGTACTGTTCCGTGCCATGAAGCAGGACAAGGCCGATTTGACCCGGCGAATGGATGCGCTGCACACCCAACTGGCGCGACTGAAAGAGACGCAAGTGTCTCAGAACGAGGCAGCAACCCGACTCCTGACAGTCGACGACCAGAGACAGCGACTTGTGTCTTCCCTCCAAGAGCGGCACGAGCAGATGATGGCCCTCCACCAAAGGTACAAGGAGATCAAGGAGCAAGAGTTCCAAGATGTCCTTGGCCAAGCTCGCGTGAATGGTGATCGGATCGACGCCTCGCTGAGAGACCTCAAGGAGACCGAGGATAAGATGAAGTGGGTTATTCGAATGAGTGAGGTTCAGCAAGGACAACGGGGCGACGATAACTCAGTGACTGGCCGCTCACTGGCAGGGACCCCATCGTCATAGAGCAACAACTGTTTGGCTTTCTACGGCTCGATCATACGTGAGAATAATAGGTTTCAGATTGCCTGACTCAGCCTTGCCTTTGAGTGTCTTCGTCGTGTCATTATTCATCACCATCGAATCACGGACCCTGTTTGCAATGCGCCCGTGTCGATGATTGACGTTTCTGCCTTGCGTTCGCCTTTCTCTGCCCTTCAGCTTGTTCCTCCTACTCGATCGATCCTCTTCCGCATGACCAGAGCCTGCATCCTCCTCAGCGTTTCGGCACCGAAAATACCCATTGCCGTGTCTCATGTCTGGAGTTCATTTCTTCCGGGTGTATTTCCCCTTGCTTGGTCCTTTCTTGCTCGTCACACGGTGTCAATCCCCGCGTTTGCGTTGCCTTTTGTTGAAGTTGATGATGTGACGACCTTGCATAACCCATTCCGGAGTCCTTTTCATCTCATCGTGCATGTCGACTGGCTTTACCAGGCCCCGGCCCATTCCGAGGAAAACATTTCCTCCTATCTTCTTTTCTGTTCATTTGTGACAATACCCTTTTCTTCTCATGTTCAAACATTACTTCATGTCATCAGTATACTCACTGCTCGCGAGATATTTCACTCGTTTCGCAATAAGCATCTTGAACTCATCTACTTCCGTGCTAATCGTCGATGGGCCTTTCTAATCGAGGGTCTACCTCAAAAAAGGCTTATAGGCTACTGTGTGTGCGTGTGTCTTAAAGCCAAGCAAGACGTTTGGCGCCTTCATATGGAAGATTCCGCAACGATGGAAAATTCCGCTCATATGTGCGAGAGCGGGACGACCTTTGCAAATCCGTCAACTATCACAATGATCCCCCAACGTTTCTATGCTGAATCTTGCAAGTCCTTTTGACGCTGTTGTCAAGTTGCTTTCTACTTACTCGCAGCTTTTCCCATCTACAGCATAGCTCGCGGACCTCTCACGGTTGCGAGTCATGGCCGATGAGCGTGAATTACGAGTTGCGTCCGTCTGGGTGATAGAAGGCATCGAAGTGAGTTATATCGAGCCGATTGAAAATGGGAGATCTGACCTACTCAACCATATTTCGCAGGTACAAAAGCTACGAGAACAAATCTGGTACATAATATTGATGCTGCCCCTGGGCGTCAGTCGACTGACTGAATTGTAGCGCTCTTTGTCCAGACGCACGCCTGAACTACTCCGCCGATGAAGATGTGTGTACAACCCTACCTTGAAGATGGAACAGTGATGCTGATCAGATATTCATAGATCTTAAGCCTCAAGGGCCCTTTCGATTCTGACACCGAATCCGCCGTCGTAGACTGCATCAGGACGTTCTTAGCAACTGACAAGCCTCGGAGTTCGCATGTGAGCCTTTTGCTTGATTGAAGGTGAGGAACAAAATAGGCTGATACACTATCCCACGATAGGATGACGCGCACAAACGGGCAACTACCTGCATTGGCGCTGAAAGCTCTCAGAGCGAGCCAGAGATCGCTGGTCGTGACAATGAACGACACGTGCCAAAAGATCAGGATGTTCCGAATGACCAGTCCGCGGCACCGCCAGTGATCGACATGTCGATCCAGGTATCTCGAACATGGGCCCCCTCCAATGTACAAGCTTCGACGATTTACAACAAGCATCTGGATTTACTCATTGAGGTCGCAGCTGCTACAGGGACTACCATCAGCTTGGACAATAGCGACTCGTCTGAGTTGGTTATCAATGTATCTGCCAGGGCACATCAGAGGGTGGAGGATGCGTTAAAGAGGCTTGGCAATCTCGAGAAAATGATTGTAAGTTCCCAGCTTCCAGACTTTCATCGGTGATCGTGTCGTTGACTTTTTCAAAGGTTTTGCTTCAGACGCCCCTACATGCGCATACATGCTACTGTCCAAGCACGAATGGATTGCGCTTCGGGGTCATAGAGCACGGCCAGTTCGACAAGGGCTCACTGCAACGGATTCTCTTGGATCCTGATAGCCCGGTCAAAGGACTCATTGGCAATTTAACGGTTCCCGCGTCGTGCCGCATTGATCCCTCAACAAATGCATTCCATATATCGAGGCACCTGCGCGATTCTGGTGGCATTCCGCATCCATCTAAGACCGAGACGCCTCACACCATAAAGTGTTTATCCAAGTTCAAATTCACCGGGATCGGAGATTCTAGCGAACCATTGAACCGGTCTATTATCACGGGCTCGACTCGCGAGGACTCACATACCGTGGTAGCCCACCAGACCGAGAGCATAAAGGACGCGAAATCAGTCAAGGGCAGTCAAGCTGGTGTCACATCGCGAACTGATTTCAATGCAACACATTCCGGTAAAGTTTCGGGTCCAAAGGTTCGTCGTGCAGTCCCACCCGGCGGTGCGCTTTTGAAGACAGCGTCACCCAACGAGGACAACAGCAAGCTTGCAGAAAGCAAAGGATCAAAATCATTGTTCAGGGTCATTGACATGAATGACGATGAACAATCGGGCAAGCGGGAAGCGGCTTCTCCGGCGGATTCCCAGTCTACGAGTAGGAAACGCGAAAAGCACAGTCATCCATTGCAGACCAGAGAAATCGAGCAGCTTGACTGCGAAGATTATAGACACGAGGTGAAGCCGAGTGTGTCGCAGAACTGGTTGGATGATTCCTTGACTCACCAGACATCTCAACCATCTTGCGCTAGTGGCGTCCCACCCCGGATTTCTGCTTCCCATGCGGACATCAGCCCTCTTCTAGGAAGCTCTGAAAGCCTCAATGGCCTATATGGCTCGAGCAAGGCCTCCAGAGCGACGAGTCTTCTTGCTGATAAAGCCAGCGACTATCAACAAGTATCAGAGGCCTCACACTACTCAGCTCACTATTTGGTGTCGGATCAATTTCCAGCGCGGTCTTCGTCGAGAACGGAGGCCTTTGATATTGCTAGTGGCTTACATGGATCATTGGGTACGCTGCCGTTGCCAAGCGTGCACTCTTTGCTACCTTCGCTCGCAGCAAGCACAATGTCTTACCAGCCTACCATGGCACCATCCTTTTACCCTCAGCAAATCCCACAAAGAATGGACGGTAATCCGCCGACTCGGGAAAGCACGTATGGCGGGATGAGGGACAATCAAACTGTCCCCACGCTGCGAAACAGATATGCGTCTCGCGAAAATCCCGAAACCTTGGTGACTCTGCCCAATGAAGCACATGCGGCGAGACAGACTTCTGATCAACTCGAAGGGAGGCGATGGAACAGCGATTCTACATCATTACCTCGCCACAACGCAGTGCCATTGAACACCGGACATTCAAGCTTTTGGCAAGGCAGTTACCGTCGTCACTATGATCAAGAGACGGCGCTCGCACAGAGCGCCTACAGTTTGGGAGCAAATGCCACCACGGCTCGACCTGGGTATGGTTTCACCGTCACCAATGCCACTAATTTATCTGGGGTGCAACCCTCTTACGTGGGATCTGCCGTGAGCAATGGGCCTTTTATTATCGGAGCATCAAACCAGTGCTCCCAAGGTTCGCTGTCACATTATTCGGGCATTCACGGGCCTCCGGCCTACGCTTGGCCATGCCCGTGTGGTAGGACTCTTCCTTATCCCTGGCAGTCCCCACATGCTGCGAATTGGGCCTTGCAAGGCCAAATCGCTTGGTCGTACCCTCAGCAGTATAACTTTGCACCCTCATATCATGTAGCTCAGCCATCTGTGACTGCTAGATACCAGCCAGTGCAGCCAGTGCAGCCAGTTTCTCAGACCGTGACATTCTCTTCTGGTGCACATTTCACGGCCCCGGGGCATGGCTCTTACATGCCTGTCAATTCATTCATACCAGCTTCTTTCGCACCACCTGACAATCAACGTCTTCCTTTTCAAACGACTTCGACGCGTGGCCTTACCGAATCAAGCCTTGCGGAAAGAATGGCCAGCTCACAGAGCACAGACAGGCAATTTCATTCAGTCATGAACCAACGTACAGCGAACCCTTCTCCAGCGCCGGGGGCGAAGAAAAAGGCCGGAGCAGGGACAAGTGCGAAGGCCTCGAAGAAGCGATGGAAGCCACTTGACATATCTTATACTTCAAAGGCCACCAACGAACGCACGATGTCTAATCCACACTCCAAAGGGGTGACGCCTTTGCAAGAGGATCCAGGATTGACCCAAAAGGCCCGGGAGCTTCTTGCTCCTTTGCTCGAAACTGCTCGAGTCTTTCCCGGATCTCTGAGACTCGAGATACAACTTGGCATGGTCGCTATTCTGCGAACATCGGGGGCAGCAGAAGCTATCTTTGTAAGTTTCCAGGATATCAACGATATAATCCACTCATCAAGGCATGTCTCTGGGCCCAGCACAATCTTTTTCCACAAGTTGACTACGTCTCCCGTGGACATTGACCACATGCTCGATGCTACTGCTGGCGGTGCACGTCTCTTTGAGAACGAGCCTTCTATGCTCGATATCTCGTATGAGTTTCACTGTGTACCGAACAGTGGTGAAGTCCGTGTTATTGCCTTTGACGAAATGGGTCGTTACAAGAGGCAAGGCTCTGACGTCATGTTGGGCTCTATGAACATAAGCTATCCAGATCGCATTTGGGACGCGGCTGTTGTTCTGCGTGGCTCCCTCGATGCCCCAAAGGTACGGGATCCTGCCACGCTGGAAATGATAAAAACAATCTCCACCACCTTGTGGGTAGAGCCTAACTGTTCTCGTATGCGTCTCCGCATTCACATTGAAGGTTCTACTTTCTCAGTCAAGAAGATCGTGGTCAGAAGGAAGACCTTACATCGCTGCGTGGTCGATGCGCCAGAGCAAGTGACCGGTGACGCAGGTGGACTTTTCCTTCAGGTCACCGAAGTTCAGGACCTCGTCATAAGCCCCTGTCAAGCTGATCCCAGTGTGCTAGAGGCAACCTGTAAATCGTTCGACGAAATGGCCAAACTTCACCGGCAATGGTGGGAGGTGTCTATTATCAGTCCTGCTATCAACCATGCCCTCGGCGATAGGTCATCCAGTGGCATTGGGGAAGTGAACCCTTTGTGGAACCCCGTTGACTTACTGGGTACTCAAGACAAGAGTGCGGCGGATCGATTGTCGTCGAAGACGGCAAAGTCTATTGGACGGTATGGACTAGGGGCCTTGCTAGGACTGGCTACTGCTGTTCTTGAGAATCTTGATGTTGTTGGGTATTCCAATTGCGCTTCGTGAGCTTGAGTTGTTGATTTCGATGACGGAAATTAGCGAGGGCTACCTGATTTTTCATTTCTGTCACCGGGCGGCGGGCATGTCTCCAGAATCTCTGGCAGGTCATTTAATGCTTGTTTGAGGCTGTCAACTTAGACCGAATATTTGGGTAGATCGTGACTTTTGCTTTAAATGCCACTAGTCTGGAAGGGTGTTTCAAGAGGGCAGAGCGATCGTCAACAGTTACCAACCCTGATAAACTGACGCTACAATCAAGCCAGCCATACATACACATCTTCCGAATGTGTATCTAGTATCTACTATCTAGAACTATCAACCTGAGACTTGGCACAGATCGCCAAACAGCTTCCAATGAGCTGTGCTTGCCGCCGTTACTAGGCTGGTATGCATGCCTTCCATCCGGATACAGCTATGTATATCCATAGTTTCTGATCATGCCTCTTCCGCCACTTCTGGTTACCAGAACTATGACCATACCTCCTTACTGGAAAGTTGGCTTGGTACGAATCCTGGGCGATGACCGGCCATTGGATCCTATCTTGATGAGATGCATCCAGACGCCATCTAGCAGCTCGTGACGTACAACAACCTTTCCACCCTGGAAAATAAAAAGTTGTGCCATTCAGGCCATTCCGTTGTGTAGGCGCCCTGGAAGGGGCAAAAAAATTGACCGACGCAGGGGTCGAACCTGCAATCTCTTGATTCGTAGTCAAGCGCCTTGCCATTGGGCCAGCCGGCCTGCACGTGATCAGGGTGTGATGACCAGTAAGCCACGCTATGATCCGATGAAGAGATCGGTCCAATTTGGCACTATAACCCAGCCATAGCTGAAACATAGATGAGTAACAGCGAGGGTCAAAACGGCGCGGCCCCCGGTCCTTCTCCAGTGGATTCTGCTCCTAGCAATTTAGCGCAAGAGGCCACCCCCTTGGCTTGGGAAAACTTCCGTTTGTGCTAGTGCAATATGACAATGCGCCTTGACCTTGAACGGCTAGTCTCGAGTCAAGTGGTGGATATGTTTTGCCGAGATCTAAGATGGTGGCTGGCAGCTGGAGATGAAGCAAGTAAACCTAACATCGATATGTCTCGTTACATTCGGTCGGTTCATATGCTTAGCGGAAGAGCAACGCGGGAGGTCTAGCCATACAGTACGATACTACCGTGCCTCATTGGGTCTTGTGGTCTTGTTTGATCTCGTGATTCTGACTCTGTCATCATTGTGTTATAATCTATGGATATTTTAGCTCTAAGACACCACGCATGTGTTCAGGATTGCAAGAGTTTGCTCCACAGATGCTGCATACCCGGTCTGACCCATATTTATAGGTAGACCCTGATCATCAAATCCTGACCACTCAGTCATCCTCCTCCGGTGCATCATCCACACCACGCAGCCACGCGCTTCGAGCGTCAACGGCTGCCTTTCGGACATCTCGCTTGGGATCATCCAGTACAAAGCGAAGTGAACGCAACACCTGGACCTTTTCAGGCAGCAATGGAGAGATTGAAGGGGGAAGGCGGGCATGAGACGTCGTTTCGGGAGATACCTGCTTGACAGCTAAAAGGTATAGGCATTTGAGAGCATCTGCGCGGAGACGGGGCGGATTGACAGCATCTGCTTTGATTTCCGCAGTCCTCAGAAGCCTTGTCACAAGACTGTGGACGTGCCCACACTTATCGATGGCGGCGACTCCGTTGTCACGAATTATCACAGCCAATGTGTCCAGCGTGGCGGAACGAACGGCCACGGACTCAGAATTCTGAAGGTCAAGTGATTGAAGGAGAAGTGGGAGTAGTGTAGGAAGTTCGGTGAGTACCAAGTCCGTGGGAATGGTGGAGAGTATGCCAGCGAGTGCTGCAAGGTGGGCTGGCTTGATGTGGTCTGCTGTCGTGGGAAGCCCTTCACTCCCAGCAACATTGACCTCACGAATGCGAGCGGCGATTATGGGGACAACAGTCGTGAAGACGCGCTGCTTGGAAAGAAGTCGAATCGAGGCCCCATTAGCGGCGGAAAGAACATCATCTTCGCCGAGAAGGATAGAGAATCCTCGAGCAGTGGAGACGCTGGTCTGTACATCGGGCGAAGAGAGAAGTCGTAGTAGCGACGTAAGGACATGCGTGGTCGAGGGCGCAAGGCGAAGGATGAGGGCCTTGGAAAGCCAGAAGATAGTGCGGATCGTAGCTGGGTTGTATGTATCGTTCTCAACGGACACGATCGTACTGAAAAGAGCTTCTGCTTTACCTAGATCCTCCTTTGACAGGAACTTGTTGACAAGCAAAGCCAGGTGTCGCAGAAAGGCAAGCTGTGTAGTAGGTTCCAGGTCCTCCAGAACGGACTGTCTGATGACAGCAGTGAGAAGCTCTGATATATCCGGAGAGGCGTATGGAATCTTGGTGCCACAGTCCTTGGAGAGACCTGCGAGAAGATAGGTCGATATAACCATGGTTCGGGCTTGATCGGAAGTTGCATTTGAGGCAAAAGGGGCCACATGAAAACCCTCGGTTGATGAAAATAGTTTGTAGATATTTTGAGCAACTTGACTCTGTTTTTCAGCCGAGATTGCTCGTACAAGCAAATTGCAAATTCGTCCCAATGTATCAAGCACTGTCGGATCATTCAAGATACGGTTCTTCCCAGCGCCAGACGCCGAAGCCGAAACACTGCTGCAGAGACCCACGACAATCTTCTCAAAGTAAAGATCAATGCTAGGGTCAGCGTCCATTTTCCTTTGCTGCATGACATAAAGTAAGGTCACGAGAATAGCTCTTGGGTATGCGATTACTCCCGGTTGTTCCTTCTGAAGCAGTATCGTAAATTTGCTGTAAAGCCGTCGGAAGAGCGTTTCGAAGATGTCTCTCTCGACGCTTATTTGAGCAAGGATGTCCAGGGTCGCCAGATAGGTTTGATCCGAGCCGTCGCTCTCATCCGGCAAGGTTGCTACAAATGCCGGGAAGGTGATGTCCATGATGAGGCGAGGCTTGTGCTTCGAAATCTCAGTGAGTGCCGCAATCGCTTCTCGTTTCAGGTCATCCCGCCCAGTGACAGTCTCTTTGAGCAAAATCTCGTCGAGATACTGTACGAATAAACCAATCTCATTGTCCTGAAAGAAATCGCGCAACACCGAGAGACGAAGGAAGCCCTTCAAAGCAGTCACCCTGAACGAGATCTCTTCTTTGGCAGAACCCATCAGTGCTTGACCGAAAACGTCCGAGAACTGATCTTTGAATTCGTGGAGTGGATTTTCAATCGAGAATTCACCACCTCGGGTAGTCCACTGGCCAAAGACCTGAGTGGCAGACTCAAAGAGTACAGAGAAAGTCTCGAGAAGCGCTCTTTGCTTGGCGATACCGTCTGCTTCTTGGTATACGGTGAAGATAGGTGCAACCACTGCCTTGATAACCACCGTGAAAGCAATCGCGGATGCTGACGACAGAGATTTGAGGATTTGTTGAGCGGGTTTCGCCTGCTTTTGCTGAGGCTCCTGAAGCTGCTCATTGCACTCTTTTGTGATAGGGCGCAGATATTGAGCTAGAGGAAGATCTTGCGAGGCTGACGTGGAACCCTCTGAAAGACGCTGCGCAATGGCGTGCAATGCCTGCAACGAAGAGTCTGACAAAAACTCTTCTTGTGCATTCAAGATCTCGAACTTCAAGACTTCCCATATCGTGATCGAATAGCGGGACACTGTGTCGGGATCATAGGATTTAATGCAAGCGATCAACGCGTTCAATGCATCTTTCTTGGAGCTTGTTAGATTGGATCACCACGTTTCCAGTACGCCTTGAGTACGTACCTTGACATTGGGCGAAGTCGAGTCTAGCTTTTCGAGCAGTGCTGGGATGGAGTGAGGGGCGAAATGCCTGGTTGAGGCAATGCAGTCCTGCAGGCGACCCTTTAAGTCCTGGGCAGTGATACCATATGGATCGTTGGGCGGCGGACGGAAGGTGATGGGGAAGTAGTTGTACACCGAATCAAAGAGCAGCTATTGTGATCGTCCAATTAGGAAACGCTGAGGGTTCGGAGAGAATGGTAGGCCGACATACCTCGACGTGATTGGAAATATCCCATTCCATCATGACCACCTTCATGATAGAGAACACCATCATCAGGTTACGCGGGTCTTTCTCTCCAGTCATCAGATCGACAATGCCAACCAAAGATGTATCACCCATTTCCCGCAAAGCTGTAAGATCGGAATTAGCTGTGACGTTGAGTAACTCAGATCCCGGATACACATACCATCCCGATGCGACGACATCAGCTCGTTGAGCAATTGGTATACTTGGAATCGCTGCGTTTGAGATCGGGACTGCAGATCCTGGAAATGCGAAAAGATACTGCAAAAAGTTAGCGCTATGCAGGTAAACGAACCTTCCTCCGGGTTGGCCTGGTGAAAAAGGCAGTTTACAGGGAGAACACATACGCTTGCGCTACCTCAGCAGCGAGTTCGTTTGTGAACCGATCCAATCTCTGCAGAGTATCCAATCCTGCCACTGCGCCTCCATCTTCAATCCGATCACAGAAGAAGGAAGTCAAAACCTGGATTTGCTGACGGGACAGGAACTTCGGAGGTAGTGCCTTGATGACAGCTGTGAGGAAAGAGACCGCTTTCCCGCGGAGTATAGGATCTTCATCGTTGATATATTCCCCAAGCTGCTGTACGATTCCTATAAGAGTCGTTTTCTTGCTTTCCAGATCTGTTCATAGTCAATTGATTAGAGTCATCCCACCAGACAAATGCGGGGGACCGGAGCCGAGTATCGGACTGACCTTTGGCAACACCATTGGCGATACTCTTGGCTTCATCTTTGTCATGCTCCACCACAAGCATGAATGTCTGTAGTGCTGACATCTTGCCAATTAATCGGCTTGAGCAGCCAGACCTGGAACAGAGAACAGCAGAGGATGATAACCTCTCATAGTTCACTCCCCCTCCCCGTAATTTCTCGTAAGTCTTATCGATAACGGATCAGGTGATGTAGATCGGCTTGATGATCACGTGTACATGTTGCGTCATGGCTGCCGTTGGCGTGCGAAGTCTTGATGATAGCTGCATACATTCAACATGAGAACTTTCGGGTCAATCATACAGTTAATCTTGCTTTTTAGCACTGTCAGCTCGGCCGGTGCACTTTGGGGCTCGCTCAGATATCCAACTCCCCAACAGCAGCCGTTAGTCTCGGGGGGAAATCAGCAGCACTCGGTCATGGATAAGCTTGTCCCAGACTTCCTGAAGCCTCAGGGTTCAGCATCTGGTAGCGACCTCACTACAGGGGACGACCGCCCCGTCGTATCAGATGTGCTGCCGAAGACCAAGGGGATCAATATATTTGCGCAGCTTACTCGAGATTTCGACTCCATCTCATCTCGCCTGAATGACGGCTCGCGCAATATTACCGTTCTTGCCCCGCGCAATAGCGCGGTGCAGTCGCTTCCCCGCAAACCATGGGAAGATCCCGAAGAGTACGCCAAACTCGGCGAGGTCAATGCATATGAAGGGAATGACGGCAAGGAGCGTGCCAGAGACAATTTGCGTCGATTTGTCGAGAACCACATCGTCCCTGTCAGTCCTTGGCCAGCAGATGAAGAAGTAGAGAGCCTGGCTGGGAAGAAACTGAAATGGACCAAGGAGGGTGACAAGATCATTGTGCGCTCCCTCCATCAGATTTAAAGCAGAATCATTGACTGACGCGTGAATCACAGCTTCAACCGGGCAGTATCGAAGTGGACGCAGTGGCCGAGAAAGTAGCAAATGGAGAGGTCTGGGTGCTTAATGGGGTCATTGGTTCCAAGTCGGGGTAGAGCTTGAGGTGAAATTACTAACGACTTGACGATAATACATTCATCACAATTGCACAGACCTAGCAGGTTGCTAGACAAAGACACACTTTTCCAACTCTTTCATGCGTAAAGTGACAATTTTGATTTAGAGGACTCTTTGCTGCGGAACATTATATACCACATCTATAAATATTAAATACACCTGAGATAGGAACTCGTGGACTTGCCCCATCTGTGTGATGCTCAATTCACCTCTGGAGCAAAGTTGCGAAGTACTCGCTCCTCGATACCATTGAGAATGCTGAAGTGCTCCATAACTTCCAAGTTCTCCGCCTCGGCCAAGAACAACTTGTCTGGATCCTGGCCAGGCTGCATGGGATTCATCATAGCGGCAGGATTGGCCATGCCCATTTGCTGGGCCATCTGGTTGGCAGCTAAGTAAAGAGTTAGCAACAGATCACGTCTAGAAGAACTGAATCTTTATGCGATGCCATGGGAACAACCTACCATTGTCACTTCCGAGAATGAATCCGAATATGGACTGCAGACCCATCAAGTTCAGGAAGTACCATGACAGACTAGACACCCATTGTACGTCCAGATCACGGGTCATCACGCCAGACTGCAGCATAGACTTGAAGCGAATCGTCAACGGGAAAGGCAATTTCACTGCAATGTTTAATCAGCACAAGCTCAAAGTTTACGTAATCGCCATTGATGGTCTTTCACGTACAAATCACAAACCCCGAAAAGAAGGCATTAATCCAACTCATGATCAGGGTCTGAGGGATCATCATCATCATGTTTCCCTTGAGCATGCCCATCATGGCCTCCATGCCCGCTGGATCCGTCATTGGGTTTGCAGGGGGCTGGCCGCGATTGTTCGGGTCTTTGAGGAATGCACCGGTCCGGAAGCCATTGACCAAATAGTTCCTGCGTGCTTCGAAAGCCTCGCGGTCGAGAACGGCGCATCCGTGATTTCTGAGGTTAACGCCACGAAGAAGAGCATGTCGTTCACGGGACTCGGCCAGTGTTGAGGCGGGTTTAGGGGGCGTATTCATGAGGACCGTAGCGTAGTGACGGAGGATGCCGGTCAAGATCTAACGAATTGTTAGTGAAATTGTATCAATGGCAACTGTCGTTGTTCTTGGTGACGAGAACACACCATCACCACCGAAATGGGGAATAGGATCCAGTAACTACAAAAGCACAGTAAGTCATAATGATGCGCGAATGCCCGCTCTCAAAGGAACCACATACAACAGAGCCGGATCCCGAAGGATGGTCTGCTCAACACCTTGAGCTGCCATGGCGATGAATCGAGGTGGATGGGAATGGCTGCTGGATAGAGACCCTCGATGGTGTCTGGCACTGCGGAGGGGGGGAAGTGAAGGCGAAGACGGATGGAGCCCATAGTAGCATATCATTGGCCCACAGTAGCTCCATGTCTCCCTCCGAAGGGCCACGCCGCCGCAACTTAAGCTCCTTGCGATAAACACCGCAGTCTCGACTTGTGACATTTCTAGCGTTTTGACACCGTTCTCACTCCTCGGAGCTACAACTCGAATATTGATCATCTAGATTTACAAAGAACGGTCACAAGAAATATGACGGACCACAAGGTGCCGGTCTATTCGACCAATGGTTAGCAGGATCACCAGCCCGTCGAACTACCTGGCGAGCTTGCGAGCTCGCAGCAGAAGACCGCATAAAGCTTATAATCTAACATTCTCTACAGATCTAAAATCGACGAGTGACGATGCTCTACTTCCATACCTGACCAACCTCCCTGCACCCTATACCTTCACCGCCGATCACACCAAAAGTAACATCCGGTTCCTACTTGGCTATGGTGCTGTCGCAATTGCAGCATTCACTTTTTACGCCGATCGAAAACTCGGCTGGGAAGCGACGACATCACCTTGGATAATCATTGCCGTGGTCACATATTTTGCGCTGAACAGTGCCTTGACCTTCTGGATGTGGGCTGTTGAGGCTGGCGAGGTCTTTAACGGAAAACGCAAGTCGGGTGAAACTGTAAGTGTGATCTGGACTGTCTGGGCCCTCCAGAAGACCAAGAAAGATGCTAATGAAATACCTTGCGAACGAAAGATTTCCATCTCCACCTCGGCCCAAAAACACTCGGTCCTGTACAAGGTGCATATCGTTTACAAGTCACCTACGGGGAAGGTGCTCCAGGATAAGAAGCTCGAGGCGCCCTTCACCAAGTGGTTCTCTGCCGACGGTATCTTCCACCCAGAACCCTTCCGCAAATGGCTGGCTGGCGAGGTCGACGTGCTTCGATTGGCAGCCAAGGAGAATGAGAAGAGACTGGGTGCTGCGTCCGCTGTTGTCAGCAACTGAAAGCCGGAACCAGTTCCTAGCTACCCAGGTGGACGAGCTTTGAGTGCCAATTTGTGCAGTGTGCGCGTACTTTTCATATGTTCAAGTGATATACGCTATCGAAGGCTCTGAAAATGTGAAATGATATGGACAAATCACTGACAAGTCACGCACTCGCTGCTTAGCCACATTTTCAAAAAAGGCAATGCACAGGAGGCCGTCTCGTATGCGATACCCAAGCATTGGGTATGACAATCGTCATGGATTTAAGTCACAAGACATCTCAATCGCAATGTGTTTGAAGTGGCTAATAGAAAGGCAGTCTATATGTAGGAAATTGGAAGTATAGTAGCATCATGACAAGTGTCAATCAAGGAGGAGGGATCTTCAGGAGTTCGCTTCCAGAGTACCAGGTCGCTCGGTAGCGGCAGCGGGTTTCACGTTGTCCATACGGCGGTTTTGGACGAGTCTCTGGTTGTTAGGTTTTGGTGTCAGCGTCTTAGAATAAGAGATCATCACGTCGGTTATTATGGGCAAAATCATACCAGTAGATTTCTCAGCAAGACCACAATGGTCACCTTGCCAATCGAGGGTACGAAAATGGAGGCTTTCTCCTTGACCTCAGGACCGAAGTTCTAATTGAATCATTAGTAAAGCAAAATATCGGAGAGTTTGGAGGGAAGAATTACCTTCTCGCTGCTGAAGTTGATGCAGACCGCACCTTCACGGAGGAGGCTAGTATCGAACTTGTACTTGTCGCCAGGCACGCCGGAGATGACAACGTCACACAGTGGAGCAACATCCTTCAATGTCGCACCCTCCATGTCGACAACCTCATGACGGCGATTCTTGAGACCCTCACCACGGGTGAATTTTTGGATGCCAGTGATGTCGACACTGTACACACAGGCACCGTCATTGGCCAACAACGCAGCCAAGGGGCGACCGACGACCTCGGAGCGGTTCACGACACAGATTGTGTGGCCATGTAACCGGTTTCCATATGGCAAAATGGTGTTGTAGATGTTGAGGTACTCGAGAATCTTGATATTGGCGAGCGAGGTGCATGGCAGGATGGATTTTTGACGCTTGGTCTCGGGGTCCAGGAAACGGATATTCTGGTACATGTTGAAGATGTATTGGTGACTGAGACCTTCGACATCCTTGCTGATATCGACTATCTGCTGGAGGTATTGGTCTTGTCGGTTGTTGAAAATAGGGTAGTATACGATAATACCGTCAACGTCGGCGTCCGCATTGGCAGCGATGATGGCCTCCTCGATCTCGTCGCGGGAGACCTCGCGAAGGGAATACCTGAAGCCACTGTTTCGGGCAAGACGTCAGCTCAGGGTAATTCCCAATTGATAAGGCCATTGCGCACGCAAATCCCCCAGTCCTTCCGTTATCGCCAGCCCGATGGAGGGGCACACGCGAAGATGCGATCATGGGCAAGGAGGCAGCCAGGATTAATCGACCATGACTTGTAGAGACACTGACCACCGACACAGAACGGGAGTGGCAAAATGAATATATGGACTTACTATTCTTCACAAGTCTTTTGCGTCCACTGCGCATACATCAGTGCCGCGGGGTCATTGTTCGCGAGGAAGCCAACCAAATGCGGCGGCTTCTCAAGGGTCTTAAGGCCTTCTTGGACCTCCTCAAGCAGCACATTGGCTACATGCTTCGAGAGCATCACCTTGCAAGAGGTTGAGGATTTGGGAGCCGACATAACGAGAGGCAATTCAAAGACCCAAGAATTTGGTTGACAATATCTTGATGACTGCGGGGACTTGCGACGATGACTGAAAAAGATTGATCTCTTATCGATAAGAAATTCAATGCCGAGTTCGGACTGGATTATGTACTTCGTATGTACCTCAGTCTTTGAGGACGGTGAATTACGCAAAAGAGTTTAGCGTACCGTCTTAGGTCTAGCGTCTCCTTGCGTGTTACTATCGCCGAGCATGTATAAATCTTCTGGTCAACAGGTCTGATGTGTGGATGTACTGGCAAGTATGGCGCGGTAGAAGTCTGCAAGACACTCCAGTATGCAACCCAGGCCTGGAAGACATCAATTCTTCCCTGATCTCCGAATCCTCGCCGCAAAAGCCTCCCTCGGGCACATCTCCAACATCTTCACGAACATTTAGAATCAAGGCTTCGCTATTCTATCAATCCTGCGATACCATATTTCCTGCGCTCCAAAATATATTCTCAAGTCGTGAGAAACTAGATCATGTTGAATGGTGTAGATTTCCCGTCAATGGGAGAGCATTCGAGCACACTGCTGACAGCAATCGCGGAAACCTTAGCTTCGTCGAGGACCAGCGTCGGCATTTTGAAGCCCCTCACAATCAGAGAGAATCAGGCAATACTCACACTCTTTATGCATTTATAAGGATCTATCAGATGCAATGTAATGCCCACAGGAAGTACGATTAACCAACTTCCCTTACGACGGGATCGCACAGAACCTCATCGTAACTAGGTAGCTACTCAAAGGGTTTCAAGACGAGATCAAACAGCAGACACAAGCAGACAAAGCAGACAAAGCAGAAAAAGCAGAATAACACGCTACAACAGAAAAATTCTGGCCAAGGAAAAAAATACGGGTAGATCTTTCTACATTACCCTACTTCAGCACACGACTCCCGTGGTACTGGCACTTCGTCGGAAAATGAAGTTTTCGGCTGTCAATCCGGTCAGCCAGGTTTGCATCTCTTCAAAAGCTTTCAAGTCATTCTTCGCGACAGGTTTTTTTTCATACTATGGTTGTGCCAGTCTTGAGTTCTTTTTATTTCCGTACTGCGCGGAGCTCTCCAACCTATACGTGGGCAGCGATCAAGTTGATAACAATGAACGTACGCGCTTCGTCGAGTATAATACGAGCAGGGTTGAATTAATATAGATAGTTTCTAAGAGACTGAAAATACTCAATACTTAGATGAGCCCCAAAAGGCGGATTTTTATATCCTCTGTCACTCATCCGCGACCCCTTCAAGAGGAATACGTCCTCGTTCAATTCTCAAGAATTGATTGCTGTAAGTAATGTAGTTTTATATCGCTTGAAGCATAAGCCAGAGACCCGACCGTTGCTTCCAATCTACTATGACTACAAGAAGCCGCAATACTCGGATGAGGGCTGTTCCAAAGTATTTCGTAGGTCTTAGCTTCTTGAGAGATTCACCTTTCGAGATTCCCACCGATATACGCGAGGAGATTTGGAGTTTTATGGAATACCGTAGGTGAATTTAGTTCAATGTCTAGGTCCCCATAAACGGACTAGGTTAGCTAGATCTCCGGGCCCGAATCCTACATTGAGATCTGCTTCCGTTCTTGAAGTTCTTCGAGCGTATTCAGAGATTCGTATCGATTCCGACATTTCTGGAGTATAATGTACCATCCCGCCGGGCAAACCCCATGAACATAAGGATATCTCGGTTTATAATCAACGCTTTTGAAGAACTCCGGCTTTTGTATGCATTCCAGATTCATGTGATCATCTTGTATTGGAACTGGTGATAGTAGATAGCTTTGGGGCTTTGGTAACAAGAGAAGATTCGGACCATTCGGTAGACTTCAGGTGGTCTTGGAAGCTTCTTGGCGGAAGTTACACTTGACATTACCTGCAGACTGTAGCTACATGAGGCACACCTTACTTCAGTATCAAGGACCTATCATACTAATACTAACTATCAGATGCATTAGTCACGCAGATAATCAAGTCACACTTTTCCAGTAACACGCCAGGTTTGTACTCGACCCAACAATTGGAGGTACATTGAACTCGGATGGAAATGTGTTAATTGCGGAGTGAGTGAATAGGTAAGCCTGGGAGATAAATTGACACTCTGAGGTCGTCTGTCACCGACTAACTCACGCGCATACGATGCCTGCCAATCATTCTTACCGTCTGAGTCGCGCATGAAGATGGGGCATTTCAAATAGAGTAGGTATGATTCTTAATACAATACCAGCCCTTTCGTCGTGAATACTCATACCTTAGTCCGCAAAACTTTGTCTGTGTTATCATGCATTACCTGGAAGCACTCGTTTGTCTGCAGTCGATGTACCGGTATAAAGCAAACCTATGAGTATGACAAGCCATTTGCCCCGTACTTTGGCGATGTCATGGACTACTCCAATAGAGAGTCGATGTTAAGTCATTGGACATGGCGTTTCGTTCCGATGGAGTCAGCGAGAGGTCAGTCATCGTCACATGGTCTCCAGCTGTGTTTTCTGATACCCTGTATAAATCTCACGAATAGGTTCTTAGCGCTACTGTGCACGTTGCACGAACGGTCATGGCCTGTATTAATTTTTATGAACGACGGGACCCCAACCCTTCAGCGTTTCCATCATCGAACATATTCTTACCTCTGAAGGTTCCATGGGCTCACTTCGTACATAGTTCTGGTTCTCCAGATGGAGCAATTTTCGCTCTCGTGCTCAGATACAACTCGTGTGACTAAGTCTGACATGTTCCCACCCAGAAGTTTATACTTGAAATATTCAAGGAGCATACATTTTACCTTGAAGCTAGAGAACTGACTTGGTCGAGTCCTGACACAGGTACACCGTTGATGATATCCTGGACAGGCGAACTATTCGATGGGCTTTGTCTGACCTTATCAAATCTGACTCCAGTCACTAGGTGTCAATCAAAACATGACCCGGGATATCCAACATGAAACCTAAACACAACGACCTCTATGCGCACATCTGACATGCGTTGTATCCAATTCGCTCACAGCTGGGCAGGTCTAGACACGGGTTATCGGGAATCTACTGGCTCAAGCTTAAAGCTCGTCATAAGTGGAGTTGAGTGGAACAAAAGGAATAAATTGCGGATCCATCATGGAGAGAGACATGGGGACCAGATAGAAGTTAGAATGGTCCGTCCTCCCATCTCGCGCTCCCCAATGCGCGAAAATAATCTAAACGTACAGGATATAATCACATTTTGGCAGCCCATTCATTCAATTCAGCATCTCATCCGAATTCATCATGCCCACAAGTGTGCCGAGGGCCTGCAAGACCCGTAAAGAAAGATCTCCTTTTCCCGGATCACTTGCCAGCATAGGATTGCCCATGGCTCTACGATCCGGTACTCTGTGAGACCGATTTTTGTGAGGATCTCGACTCAAGGACACAAAGAAGCAGAGAAGACAGATGGAACAGAACGAAACAATGGGGTCAAAATTGTACAAGCTATCTTGTCTATCCACACAGAGCCACGAAGAATTAGGAATGACCCCCCGTAATTGCTTTTCGAAAAGGGAGTCACTCAAGAGCTTCATGGTGCATCTATGCGTTGAAAGAGCTGTTGAAGTCACCAATGACCTTCTTGAGCTTCTCCTCAAGCTCCTTGGAAACCTGGCCCTCCTTCTCAATGGTCTCCTGGATCTCAGGGTGGCTGCTCTTCAGGTGAGCGAGGAGGTCAGACTCCCACTGGAGAACCTTGGCGACGGGGATGGAGTCAAGGAGACCGTTGACACCAGCGAAGATGAGGGGAACCATGTCGGAAACGGCCATGGGCGAGTACTGCTTCTGCTTGAGCAGCTCAGTCAGACGCTCACCACGGGCAAGGGTCTGCTTGGTAGAGGCATCAAGATCGGAACCGAACTGGGCGAAAGCAGCGACCTCACGGTACTGGGCAAGGAAGAGCTTCAGGGAACCAGCGACCTGCTTCATGGCCTTGACCTGGGCGGCGGAACCGACACGAGAGACGGACAGACCGACGTTAATGGCGGGACGGATACCCTTGTAGAACAGCTCAGCCTCCAAGAAGATCTGGCCGTCGGTAATGGAAATGACGTTGGTGGGAATGTAGGCAGACACATCACCACCCTGGGTCTCAATGATGGGAAGGGCAGTCAGGGAACCACCACCGTGGGTCTTGTTGTTCATCTTGGCGGCACGCTCCAGGAGACGGGAGTGCAGGTAGAAGACATCACCGGGGTAAGCCTCACGACCGGGGGGACGGCGGAGCAGCAGGGACATCTGACGGTAAGCGACGGCCTGCTTGGACAGATCGTCATAGATGATAACGGCGTGGCGGCCGTTATCACGGAACCACTCACCCATGGCACAGCCAGTGAAGGGAGCGAGGTACTGCAGGGGAGCGGCCTCGGAGGCGGTGGCAGCAACAACGATGGAGTACTTCATGGCATCCTGCTCCTCGAGGGTCTTGACAAGCTGGGCGACGGTGGAACGCTTCTGACCGACGGCAACGTAGATACAGTAGAGCTTCTTGGACTCGTCGCCGGTGTTGTTCCAACGCTTCTGGTTGAGCATGGTGTCGAGAGCAACGGCGGTCTTACCGGTCTGACGATCACCAATGATCAACTCACGCTGGCCACGGCCGATGGGGACCATGGAGTCGACACACTTCATACCAGTCTGGACGGGCTGGTTGACGGACTGGCGGGGGAGAATACCGGGGGCCTTCAGCTGGGAGCGGCGCTTCTCCTTGGCGTTGAGGGGACCCTTGCCGTCAATGGGGTTACCGAGACCATCGACAACACGGCCGAGCAGCTCGGGACCGACGGGAACATCAACCTAGTAGGTCGAATAAGCATGATTGACGCAGTCAACGGGGGGAAAGCAGACCCCATGAATGAGGCACTTCGCCCCTTGGGTGGACAAATGGGGGACATGATGACATACAATCTCACCGGTACGCTTGACAGTCTCACCCTCCTTGACGAGACGGTCGGAACCGAAGAGCACAACACCGACCTGGCCGGCCTCGAGGTTCATGCACATACCCTTGACACCGGAGGCGAACCTGTGAAGGACTGTTAGTGATACGGAATGCCAAGACTTTTCGATACAGACGGGGCCATCACATACTCAACCAGTTCCTCAGCCTGGACGTTGGTCATACCGTGGACACGGGCAATACCGTCACTATTCGATTTCAGTCAGCGGGTGGTTCATTTGCATCAATGCGCGGCTAGCGTAGCAGGCGCTTCTGTTCGCATGTGTCGAGGTATCGAATTTTTCCATTCCCGGACAACGCTAGTAATTTATGGTATTGACGTACCCAACGGACAGAACGCGACCAGTCTCAGCGAGACCAGCCTCCTCCTGAACACCACGGATGCGCTGCTCCAAGATGGAGGAGACCTCGGTGGGCTGGGCCTTAGCCTCGGCGGCGTAAGAGCGAACCTGCTTGGAGGCACCGGCGAGGGGGCCGGGAACAACCGCGCGGACCTGGAACGGAAACGAGAAAAACTTGTCAACGAGATGATCCTCAAGCCACCACACGGTAATGCCATTCTCAATGATTGTTCGAAGTGGAGAGATAGGGTCCGACGACCGATCGAGCTCGAATTCGAGATGGATATTGGTCGTAGACAGGGCGATCGCGATGAGGACATATGGGCGAGGATGGTCAGGACGGAATTGAACTCACCGAGGCGACACGGCCAGTGGCCGAGACGGCCGCGACGGAGCGGCTAGACTGCCGCAAAGCGTTCCTGAACATTGTGAATGGGGGAGGAGTTCAGAGGATGGGAGGATGGAATTCTCTGAAGAGAGATGTAATTGGGGAGAGGAGGTTCGGAGAGGAGAGAGAAGGTTGTGGACGGGTGGGAAGGGAGAGCTTTGTCGGTCGGGGGGAGGCCAGGATTCTCAGGACTCGCGCTAAACTGTTTCAGGGCGAGAACGCTCCGATGTGGCCCTAGTGCGGACCCTCACCACCGTGTCTTCTTTCCAGGCTAAGTATAACAGACAGCCTACCATCTACTTCAGCAATTACTCGCGCATGGCTTGTAGGCAGCTTTACTCTCCAATTTGACTCCCAGTTCAGCTGTTCTACCCTTACCGGTGCGAAGCTGTTGATGGTCAGTTGTACGAAAGCGGCTCAGCCCTTTCCGTTTTTTTCTCTTGTCGGAAGCGCGGGATCTCAGATCCAATGATATGCTTAGGTAATTTCTTTCGTCACGGCAACCGTCCTTCCACCAGGTACAGCTGCATCCAAACTGTATGGAGGGAAGTCCATCCAGCAGTTGCCGGTCAATGTATTGCAGCAACCTGCACTACCTGAACGACATTTGTGTATACGTGCCTGGAGAGTGTACACTAACGGACTCATCAGCTTCATGCGGATCATGGGAAGCTCTCTCAATAGTGCGCTTGCTCAAATGAAATTTCCCAAATACTCCTAAGAAAATGCATCGCTCCCATTGTCCGGGGCCCTGCCCCAGTCCAAAACAAGTCGAAGACATATGCACGCCGGGCATTCTGTCACACATCGAGGGTCCTTGTAAACCCTGCACGAGCACTCCACTAATCCGATATTATACTGTCCCGAAGCCACAAGAGATAGACGCTAACCCGAATTCACCAGGCCTTAAGTGAGAGCTCCAAACTTCAAAGTCCACTAGAGCATTCGCCCAGTCTTTGCTCTCGGCACACACTCTTTCGTTGAGCCCCTTCAGTTGCTGTGAGCGAGGTGTCTCTGTAGATGCTCACAAACCTTGTGTGCATCCATGCTCACAGATAGACAAACCACTGAAGATTCTCCACTGGACTTATTTGGTCTTCTGCTCCTTTCGGAACTTGGCGATCTCCATCTCGACATTCTTATCCATTCGCGCCTTCAGTTCAGGGCGATAGCCGAAGAAGAATAGGATCTCCATCCAGACAAAGAGGGGTGCGAGCAGGAAAGCTTGCACCAGGTTGTCCAAGAGGGCCGGAGCTCGGCCCTCAAATTTGCCATGGCCGACGAATTGAGCCAGCCAGGATATCACATGAATGCCGCCAGCCCAGTAGTTGACGTCCGAGCTGTATGTTCCCAGCAGATAGTTGCCAGCTGCGGCGAAGCAGACCACGAGCGGCGCAAGCAGGCCGCCCGCGCATGGCTCGAGAAGAATGTAGAAGAATGCGTAAATGAAAGCTCCGATCGTGCCAGCATTCAGGGGAAGGTAGTTGGATGTCAAAAACTCCGGGGTCGGGACGAGTGTTGGGCAGTTGCACGCCTGTGGGATTGCGCGATGGTCAGTTTGACCACTGTAGCCGAAGGGGACCGGGTGGTCAGGTTTCTTGAACTCACGAGTAAAATTCCTGTGAACAACAGGACCGGAACGCAAGTGATGTGAATCGCAATGTT
Source organism: Penicillium ucsense (assembly GCA_014839625.1). Taxonomy (NCBI): domain Eukaryota; kingdom Fungi; phylum Ascomycota; class Eurotiomycetes; order Eurotiales; family Aspergillaceae; genus Penicillium; species Penicillium ucsense. The sequence continues at coordinate 81,771 of WIWV01000087.1, read as the reverse complement.
CACCTAACATTTCTCATCAGTCATCTGAAGGAGTATCGTGGTCCAAGGCAGCGTGGCCATCATACGTGATTATTGTGATAAGCTCCATACTATGAACGTGTTAGCCGGCGTCCCCTCCACAGCATTCAACACAACCGGGAGAGATCGGGGATCGGGAACTCACAAAAAGCAGCTGTTTCTCAAGGTTCAACGCCATGACGAGGTGCTATTGTGCGAAGCGGTCTGGTGGTGAAGTGAAGTGGACGGATGTTGAAAAGCCCGACGTTTGACAAGAGTCTCCTCAGGGCCACATCATTAATTGATCAACTCGCCAAGTGGTGCAATCAGGCATCACGACGCTGTCACGCCTGTGCTCGGGGCCGAGGGACGGATGCTGTGTTTCTGTACCGTATCGCGGTCCCCCGGTGGGCCGGTGAGGCTTTGAGCTCCATAATACCGTGACACCGTGGAACTTGGGTAAGTTTACCGGGCCTTACAGTCGTACATACAGTGTCACTGCCGGACTGCCCACCTTCCGTGGACTCGTGGAGACCTCGAAGTGACGGGACACTCTTCGACGAATGTTCAATGTCGAATATCAATTGTCTTTACTTTTAGTCTTGAGTCTTCGAGACAGACGAGCCTTTTCCGGTAAGACTCTGTTTGACAGTACATACATGACAAGATAGGTTTTTGTCCATTCGTAGTCCTTCAGGCATGATAATACTAGTTGTAGCCTTATAGGAACTTAGAAAGTGCTCCGGAATCAAGTTCCAAACCCCCGTGATCCACGAATTGCCTGGAGTTGGAGTTTGGTAAGTACGAGCTGTCACTACCTATGTAGCTAGCTTTTGATCCAAAAACGTAAGAATGGGAAGCCGGCAATGCTCTCCTTTAATACGTAAATGGATCCTGGTTCGAGGCCTGGCTCGGTTCACAACTCATAGCGACTTCGTTTATGCGCAGGATCTTCCTCCCATTGCCCTGTACTCTTACTGAACCTTCCATATTGTGACGAGAATGCGAGTTCTGCAGATACCTTGCAGTTTTCCCCCTCTTCTAATGAAAATTGGGCTGTAAGGTACTGACTGTAGGTGCCCTGTGTTCTGAATTTCTTCGTAGTTCTGCTGTACTACTAGTACTACCCTTCGCATCAACATCGAACTTGCGATGGAGCAGACACGTGACCAGCCTTCCGACCTCATCTGCCAGACCGCGGTAGACCACTAGACCAATGATTTTCAAGCGAGCTCCAAGGTTGCTTCTTCAGTCATTCAAAGACCGACCTACAAAAATCCATACTGGCCTTGAAGACCATTTCTCGTGCCCTCCAGCATTTCGAACTCGCATCTAATTGGACTCAAAAGTCCTGAACAGCCTCCCGATACAAGCGCAGTCCATCCGTCGAAGTCCCATATTCGCGACCGCCCAACTGCTCAGCCCAGGTCTCCGATTTCCCCGCTACCCGTCGCGTCTTCCGAGCTGTTAGCGACAGCCGCAACTACAAACTTCAATCTCTGAAGTGAGGTTGCGCAAGCTCGTTGACACTGGTGCTAAATTCTTGCCGCCCTGATTGCCTTCGGCGAGCGCCTGCACCCTACCACTTCGTTTGCGGAGACACTTCTATCGCCGTCGCCAACATGTTCTTCCTCAAAGAAGAAACCAAGATCATTACGATGCATCCGTCCTACTTCGGGCCTAACATGCGCGAGTTTCTGATTGCGCGCCTGAACGAGGAAGAAGAGGGTCGGTGCACAGGTGACCATTTTGTGATTTGCGTCATGGACATGGTGGACGTTGGCGAGGGTCGAGTTGTGCCTTCGAACGGCTGCGCGGAATATACGATCAAGTATCGCGCGATTATCTGGAAACCCTTCCGTGGTGAGACGGTAAGTGAGAAGGGTCGAGAGAGACCGGCACAGGTCTGTCAATCGGAACTTCTCGAAGTGCTGATCCCCTTGAACGCAGGTGGACGCAATTGTCACTTCAGTCAAGCCCACCGGCATCTTCACATTAGCCGGCCCATTGTCTGTTTTCATTGCGCGAAAGGTAAGCACACAATTTCGCGGGACAGGAGGTTGTTCAATTGCTCATTCTGTCCTGAAGAACATCCCGTCCGACATCAAGTGGGAACCGAACACAGTCCCTCCCCAGTACACCGATCATGCAGACCAAGTGATTGAAAAGGGCACGAGTTTACGACTGAAGATTCTTGGTGTCAAGCCGGATGTGGCTGCAATCAACGCCATTGGCACAATCAAGGAGGACTATCTTGGGTGAGTACTTCCACCTTGAACCTGTCTCGCACATCGGGGGAATTGACGATCGTGATTCTCACTCTAGACCCCTGTAACGATTCCCATGTTCAACAAACCTCGACCCTGCATACCCTCGATTATTATCAGCGAATTTGCCTCAGCAGATACCTCTCTCAATTGCACTTGTAGAACCATGCCTCGTCCGTTATTCAATGGGCTTGTTCTAGCGCGAACAGAAGTTGAACATGATGACCTCAATTCTGTTTTCCTAAACACAGCAAAGATCTTGCAACACAAGTGGCGCTCGTCAGACGGAGCGCCCCAGCCCTCATTTCTCGACCATCTAGGGATTCGCACGCAGTAGGCTCGGGCCAGCATCATCAGTGCGCATTCTACGCTGTCCAGCCAAGCCTTCCACTTGCCGTCATCGCCCGTTTGTCACTACGGCCAATTTGTCGCTGTTGATTCAATAGCAGGATTTTCGGTTCCAAACTGGCCTTGCCTGTGGCTACGCCGAGGGTCGCGCAATGTATTGAACGAACCTTGAGCAGCTAGCTTTTTGGAAAGAGCTTGATCACATGGTCTCTCCAATCCCAGCTCGTATTTGAAACCAAGCCCTGGCATATCGCATCCAGTGCATCCTTGTGCATCCTCAGGATAATTGAATCATACTCAATCTACGTGAATAATCCCAGGTATTTGAGTTCCATACATTTAGTGATCAGTCAAGTGAGATCGTACCCCGTAATTGTCGTCGGTAGCTGCCATGTCTCGGTGGAGAATTACAGTCGAACACGAACGAATAAAGGCAAAAATATACTTTCATGTATACCTGGTCAACATGATCAATCATCAGCTCATGGTCCACATTGTTGGTAATTTAAGTATACTTTCCGATCCGATCTCAACCCTAGCCCTTGGTCAATTGGTTATATGGCTGGGTATACATTATGCACGATTGTATATCATTTTCGGCATACCTGGGCTGTGATGTGGGGATCTCTCGCCATGAAATAGAAGACCTTGGTGAACGAAAAGGCCAAGATCCGTCCTGAAGAACTCAGGAGCCTGGAATACTACTCCCATACCTACCTACTTAGTACCTTCCTCAGTGCTCAGTTCACTACTTGTTCGTTAATACTTACTGCCCTTGCTTAATTACCACCTACCTCGGGTATAGCAACTATCTGTTAGTGGCACCAGATTCATGATGTAGACTCGCCTGCACTCTGCAGTATAGGGCCATAGGTATAAGGCAGGTATTGTCAGGCTGACGGCTACAGTAGTAGACTAGAGTCTATCAGTCTAGTAGTAGTGAAGTACTACCTGTATGGTTCAGCAGTACTACCACTAGGCTACTAGCAAATTGGCCGATCCACTCCTATTCTCACGGGCATCCTGGAGATGCCTAGAACAGTCGCAGAGTTTCAGTTTGTGCTAAGAGCGCCACAGGACCCTCGGCTGTGTTGGAGACGACTGGGGCTCTTCCGTCTGCTGGTGAAACACCGGCGTGGTTTACCTCTTTGACATTCCCCGTGCGCGAGTCCGTTTGATTGCGTCTATTATTTACCTCGTTCCGATGAGGATGGAAGCGTTTGGAGTACTGAGTACCTCCATTCCAAGGGACCAGCACGTGTGACAATCTGGTACCCGGTACCCACCACTTGCTTCATCAGCCCCACGGACAGCATCAACACATCTTTGAATACTCCGTGTAGCTGCAGCCCCCGGACAACGCCCTTTCCGTCTACTCATTTCCAGTCTTTGGCTGACCTTCAGGCCACGCATGCGATGATCCTAGTCCCATTTTTAATTCACTGGTACCTTGAAAGAATACAAGATTCTCTAATTCCGCATTGTCTCCTGCCGTACCTTCCCTCGGCAATTAGAATCTTGCCCTTGGACACCGGTGCCCCGTTCCACGCCCGTCAACTTACACTCTTTCCCGTAGCAACCCTGACAAGCACCAACCTTCTCTCTCCTGATCTCACCCTTCTTTCGCCAGTCTCGTCTGATTACTTGGCGGAATCTCCTTGCAGTGTTGCTCGCGCACGCTTTCAGTCTCTGTCAATTGCCCTTCCCCGTCTCCATCTCACTGAAGCGCACGGAGATAAGGATGACCTACCTTATTGACAGCTACCAGCGGTTCCTGGCCAGTCCCAGGAACGCACCCCTGGCTAGCAATGCCACATTGATTTATGTCCCTGTGACGACCAAGGTCGAAGGCGCCGATGCGATCGCGACTCATACGTCACGCCAATCACATATTGTCAAGAAGACATCCGACAAAGTGATGAATGCTATTGAGAGCTCCGATGCCCTGTGCTTGGATATGGAGACCACCCTGCACTTCGTCGAGGGCGGCGGCGTGTATCTCCCTTCACTCGACGATAATTTCTTGGTCAATCGCGTCGTCACCTTTCCGACGGTAAGTCATTTCGTTCGATTGGCTTGCCCTGCCAACAAGCGCAACACGTGGCACTGATCTCTAACACATCTCGATCGCCATGCTTGCAGATCCACATTGTCCAATTCAATGCCGAACAGCAGATTCAACAAGTGCGCATTTATTGGGACCAAGGCTCACTCTTAAAGGAGGTAGAGGTGATTGGCGCGCGGGGTCGAGTTTGGCCCATTCGACCTGCGCAAGACCAGGTTCGACTCTTGAAGACGGCAATTGCGGAGAAATCGACGCCAACCCTCACATCGACGACCGAAAACAAGACTGATCTACCAAACCGACCTGCATCCCCGGGAAAGCGATACATTAAAGATCCCTACGCCGCGGATTCGCTCTTCGACTTGCTGTCCCCGATCAAGGACGATCCCATGGCCGGCCAACTCCACGAGGCACCCCAGTCGAAATCATCCAGCAAGAGATATACCCGTGATCCCTACGCTGCCGAGTCCTTGACGGAATTACTTTCTCCCAGCAAGCAAGAAGAGGCTCGCCGACACCCTTACGCTCAGGCAGCCGGACGGCCTCGGGCCCCTGACTACAACGAACTGTTCGTCGGGGACGACGATGAGATGCCCAGCACCCCATCAAAAGCCGAGAAGACTGCTGCACAGAGAGTGGGTTCCAAATTTCAGGGTAATCGCATCTTTGGCAACGAAGAAGAAGATGACGCCAAGGATGGCCGTGCTCCATACAAGACCGACCCCAAGAAATTCAACCACTTTGAGATCGGCGGTGATAATGCCGAGTTCGAGCTCAAGCAACAGCCGCAGCGCAGCAACCACTCGCGCCAGCAGTCACAGACCGACGCAAATGACCTTTCTACTCCGCAAAAATCGACCCGCGTCACTAAGACTGAGGATGCACGCGGGTTCGGCTACGCTGAGAGCGAGGCAGACCTTCAGACACCGGTCTTTCGCCAGGCTGTGCACAAGCCCCGCCGAGATGCAGACATTCACTTCGATCTGACCGACGATAACGAGGATGAGGAGAACGAGCGCCCAACCAGCTCTTACGAGAACAGGGGCAAAGGGCTCTATGAGAACCGGCTGTTCGATGATGAAGGTACCCCCAAGGCCGATGAAGCCCTCGGCGTCACTGGTAACAAAGCGAGCCGTCTCAGCCACCTGGAGTCACATTGGGAACCAACGGACGAGTCTCCCGTGTCGAACAAGACCAAAGATGATGGCCAGAAGCCCATTCCCTTGGATCGGGCCCGCGCTGCTCAAATGATGGAGTCGTCCTGGGATAAGTATGACCAGTCTCCTGAACCGATTCGAAATGCCACTGCTTTGCACAATCCCTCGCGTCACAATCAGCCCTCATGGACGATTGGAGATGACTAGTGGTATGGCGAGACCTGAGTTGTGCTGTGAAGAGCCGAGCTCCTTGGGCCAAGGTTTCTTTTACGCGCTCATCGGACTGTCCCACGCTTTCTTGAATCGTTTCTGATATGAAATGCACGGCCAAGTCAACTTTATGCCCATCACTCGTTTACACCGCCAGATCATGAGCCACGTTTAAATGATACCCACAAGATCTCGATCACCCTGCACAGGATGAAAAGAACTGGAGAGAGCCAGAAAAGATAAGATCATGGTATCTTATGGGTGCTATGAGAGAGACACGCCGGCCTCATTTTTTCTTCTTTTCGATTCGCGCCTTGAATCCCGTTGAATCGGTGCGCTAAGTCTTGCTGTGCTGTTCCGGAGTGAATCTTTTGTGTGATATTCTTACCCCTTCTGTCCGCGCTCGAAGCGTGGGTTTCATTACCATTGCCTCTGCTTGTTTGTTCGATTCACCATACCACTGTCTTGTGGTATTACTGTACTCACTTGTTAATTTATCTACTTAAGTCGTTTGAGATATTCCGAGTGTAAAAATACATCAATCAAGTCATATTTGAAGTCAGCACTTTTCTTCCCGGAGACGCATCAGAAAAGGAACGTCCAGATGCGCCTCTTCTCGACGTGAGCTTTAAGACATGGCAATCGCCCATCATATCTTCCATTCGAAGTAAGAGACCTTTAAGCTCATCATCTGCGCGAGTCCAGTCAATGGAAGCAGACAGCCCTGTGCTCTTGCTGCATCTGGGTCATAAAACGACCACTCCGGTGAGATGGAATAGATGTCTCAATTATTCGATGGCGCTGAACCCGATTTGTCTCCCGAGTCTCCTTTCCGCTTATTTCGCTCGATACGAGGCCATCTTAGGTCAAGGTATACATCTCTCCCATGGGTCCTCTAACTTACAACGCGATGGGTCCTTGCCAGTATCGGCGACGAGCCTGGCTGGCATACTGTTCCGCTGATACTGGGGGATGTTCTAGCTCCTCACTAGGTACCCGATAGTAATGGAGAGTCAAAGTCAAATCGAACAAGAATGCTTATTTGAGGTCTTACTTGTGACTCTCACTGGGGAAAAGGAATGCGGATATAGATTTCATGACTGCCGAGTTGACGTGAGGATTTCCTTTTCTGCGAGAACGAGCTACTGGACCGAGGACATAGATAGGGGATGCAGGATGTCGAGGTCGTCAATCAATGAGGTTGGTTGTTCGCTAGGGGGGGAGGATATGAGATGGTCAGAGGCCTACAAAGCTACCGTTACTATAGATTATTATTGCAATGTAAGTTGAGAACACATGGACAGCAACTGGCTTCCAACGGGAGGTGATTTCATCTTGTCTTTGGGGCGTGAAGACAAGGACTATTTACATGTCTACCTCCTGTATCTATCGAACCCCCGCCCCGCCATCCGAGCAGCGCAACAGCCGATCAACTCCATGCTACCGGGCCCAAGATGAGATTTTGCATGATGGGATTTTGGGCTTCCAAAAACGACAGTGGTCAGTTAGAACCAAGAGTGACATGTCGAGGCGGTAGACGTTGGAAGTAGAGTCCGCTCACTCCCCTAGTCCCCCAAACGCCGGGAATATCGCTCCGTCAAGGTCATTGTCGGGATCCAAGAACAAGTCAAAGTCGACCGCAAAGGGATCGACCGACTGACCCGACATAAACTCCCACAAGGGCTCGTTGGGAGGACGCTCTTCGAAGGGTGGCTCGGGTGGGCTTTGGACAGGCGAGAGGAACCGGGTCGGTGGCGCGAACTGGAGTGAGAAGCGCTGATCCCCGCATCTCCCGCATGTCACGTCCACGGGATGCCAGCCATAGCGTCGAAGGAACTCGAGCTCTTCAACCGGCGCATTGTGGCAGCGCGAACAGGTCTCTATCACAATCTTGGCTCGGAAGGCGATATCGACCAAGTGCGTGTTCATGGCCGCTGCTCCACGAACACTCACCATGCACTGGCTGGGATCCGGCCGACTGACGTACAATGCCACCTCTTCTCTGGTGAAGCGGAAGACGGCCAGGTAAAGCCACTTGAGAGAGAGACATGAGAGTCGAATCATCGTCAGGGTTTCGACGTCAATCGGATCGACCTCGGCCTCCAAATCCACTGCCTCGTCGTCCTTCACTCGAGGGGTTCGAATTCGCATGGCCCGAACCAGAGCGGCATTGTCCGGGCCAATATTTTCGAGGAAGTCAAGAGGGGCTCTGCCCGAAGGCTCGTCCAGGGCGAAGACATTGTCGCCGTAAAGGATTCCGCGGGCCTCCTCGTAGATCTGCTTGTTGACGCGGAGCAGTTGAGGGCTTACGTGGGCGTTGCGCTTCACAGGCGTGATGGGCCCGTCGGCGACCAGGACCTGCTCGTAGATCAGGTTGCGGATCTCGGCAGGAAGAGTGAGAAGAGTCGGGCGGGAGCCAGGGAGGAAGGCGGCGGCATCGCGGAGACGGCGGCGTTCGCGAGCCCGAATGTGGGTAGGGCTATCACCAGGACCAGTGGCATACCCAGTGGGCGTGCCAGGAAGGGAGCTCCAGGTAGCGGGAGAGTCCCAGACCGACGGGAAGCCAGAGGCAGCAACAGTGCCCGAGACGGAGGAAGCGTCAGCGGAGGGAGAAGCCGGGACAGAGGGGGAGGGAGAGGCCCAGACAGAGGAAGAAGCAATTCCAGAGACCGAGATTGAGCCCCAGGAGCCAGAGGGAGAAGGAGAGGCAGGGACAGAGGGAGAAGGAGAAGTCGAGCGAGAGGCAGGGCGAGAGACGGAGGGAGAAGCAAGACCAGCAGGAGAGGCAGGGCAAGCAGGAGAAGCAGAGCCAGAAGAGGCGGAGGCGGAAGCAGTGGTGGAAGCCATTTTTGTTAGAGGCAAGAGATGAGAGAAATCTTTTTAAAAAGGGAAGAAAAAAGAAGGAGAAAGGAGGACGATGTGAAGAGAAGGCGACAACGAATTGAGTCGGTTGAGATGTAAGAGTGGAAGACGAGTTGAAGAAGAGTGAGGTCAAGGTTGTTTTCGAGTTGGACTGAGTGTTGAAAGCCACGGAAGTTGTTGTTGAGTAAGTTGAAGCTGTAGAAGAGACGAGGAAGCCACGAGGATGGGGACGATAGACAGAAAGCAAGCAAGTGTCTGAGGAGAGCTATTTTATAGTCCGATGCTGGGCTACTCCGAGATCTGATGTTTGTGTCGTGAATTGCCAGATTGGGTAACAGCGAAAGCAAACATTGAGCACATGCAGACAATAGGGTCAGGTAGCTTCACGGGGTTGATGCTTTCGTAAGTGAAATCGATCCATCAAACAAATTGCACAGGCAAACACAAGCACACCACTGCCTGGCCACAACAATGCGGAGGCAGCAGCTCAAAATCTCAGTGGGAGAAGTCGACGAGAACGATGTGAATGCGTTAGCATATTGATGAGTCAATGTCATGATCTCTGATATCGGAAGAATTACTATATAAGGCATTTCTCCAGAGAGCTCCTCGATGGAGCCTAAAACCAGCTAGTCATGTCCCACGGAGAAGCTTGGCTAGTCAACATTCCAGTAGTGACATCGAACAGGTGGAATTCATTCGATTAGTATTTGCTGATGCCGGGCAGTAGCCATTTCAACAAAGAGAGCGACTGTTGTACGAATCAAGGAATAATCAGTCAGGGAGCAGTATGTCTCGTGGAGGATCTTGCGATGCTTGATCATATAGCAACATAGCAGATGCCTGATGCGGTGCGAGCTGATATCGGAGACATTACCACCCAGCATGTTCCGCCTTTATTTTACGAAAGGTATATGAGCTTTCTAAAACTGACCAGCCTCTATGGCCTAAAGGCCTGTGAATCTTAGAATCTCCATTCCGTGATTCAGGTAGACGACAACCTCACGTATGGTAGTTGCACAACCTGCTCCCTTAGCCTTGAGACTACATCGCTGCTGAAATCACCCAGCTCCCCTTATGTTGGTAGCGAACGAGCAGGACTCGCAAAACCGCCTCCAGACTTGGGTCATCGGTCGATGAACTCCAGATCTTTCCGACTCCACTGATTACTTCCTGGGCTCCGTCTGCTTGACCTTAGAACAGATGAAATGGGCAGTGGTACGAAAACCCGAATCGATAGATGCAGACGGGCAAGACACATTCGTGTTGCATCGAGAATGCAGCCATCGAATTCGAGGAAGGCGTGATTCGTTCAAAGGTGCACCGAGCAAAGCTCGGAGTTTGCATGGCCTCAATCATGTCCACTGCTTACGATTTCAACATCATCCTTTCGAATGTCTCAGCTGAAGGACCTCTCTACCAGCGCGTACCAACAAGGCAGGCTAGCCAATGTACGGGTGAACAAGAACACTAGAAAGCGGAAAATGATGAAATGAAGATGATAGCTAATGACAAAACTGCACGTAGGACGCCCCAAGCCTACGAAAATCAAGCGATGAACATGCCAAATAAAAAGTTCGAGATCAAGCCACAGATGAGAAAACAAATCATTCAACACCTCCTCTCCTCCTTCCAAACAAAAACGTGACCAAAATCAGGGGCAAAGAGCTAGCCGTGTACACAGCCCGTTGGTCCAACATCAAGCATGAGCGCCTAGATGTAGAACATGGTATCCTTGACGCTAGCATGCACAGCAGCTTGGCTCTCCTCAGGGACGCGGCTACCACCCTCACTTTTGACCACACTGCCCGCTGGAGTAGCAGAGGGACTGGGATCAAAGAGGTCGCTCATGAAACAGCGCGCACGGGTGCAGACAAGATCGGCGTAGTAGGCAGGAGGACAAACACTGACAGCCTTGGTCGCGCGGCCGAAAAGATAGCACATCTTGTGGGTCAGATCTTGAAGTCTATCGGCGGCACCGCTCTGTCCAACACCAGGATACAGGGGGTAGAAGATCTCATCCCACACGGTGAAGTAGTGAGCGGGACGAGCCGTGCCTTGCAGACATGAGTGAGCCTGCAGGTAGAAGTCCCAGTGACGAGCTTCAGAGATGCCGCGGTCGACGACAGTACCGGGTTGAGGGTTGGCCGAGCGCTCAGCATCCTTGTCACTCGTGGGATAGAAGCGTGTGTTGTGACGCTTTCCGACAATGACAATCGCCATACGAGGAAGTCCCTTCTTCGTATCCGAAGCAGGATACATAGTCTCGCAAGCTCTCTTCAGCAAGGGCAGTTCCTTGTCGATCACGATATCGTACTGGCCCTCAGACACACCATCGCGGTAGACAACAATATTCTCTGGCAACTTACCACGATTGGTGTTGGCCCAGAGCTTGATCCGAGACTGGAGCAAGGTGTCCAAGTCAGACACGATCTCCTGGCGCGCCGGCTGAATGCGAATATCAGCAGGCCACTGAGCCAGCTGCGCGTCCACCGAGGCTACGATGCCCACTACACTGGGGGCCGTGCTAGCAGAGCCCGGCGAAGGGTGAGTCACGTCCAGGCCGACAAGCATGGTCTTGCCGTCTGCGAAAAAGCCCAGGTCCGAGTTTCGCAGCGTCTGATTGGCGCCACCCATCTTGAGGTTGAGCTTGAGTCCCACGTTGGCCCAGTACTGAACGTTGGCGCCTCGGACCTTTTCGGCCAGGACATTGACGTTACGTACACCACAACGAACATCACAGACTTGCTTCATCGTGTTGTAGACCTCGGTCTCCTTGGCGTACAAGATACCCAGGATCATTTGAGGGTTGTGCACCGCTTGCAATTCACGCACGGCCTTTTCAATAACCGTCGCACTGTCACCCTTGCGAGGGAGCTCAATCCTCTTGCCTGCCTTGTGGCCCTCCACGGAAACACCCATATCCCGGAGAGTCCGAGTCAAATTTTCCAATCCTTGGCTCAAGGTTGCCCGGTCAAGTCCGTGTCTGCTGCCGGGAGCGTCAATAAAGAGCCACGTCCAGCTCTTTAAAGTCGCCGGCTTGCAGAATTGAATTGACTGCATGTTCCAGCTTCCAAATTTGGCTTGCAGCTCTTGCTGTTTGGCGTACATGATCTTTGGCGGCGGCAGGACACGTCCCTGCACAGTAACAAGCGCATTACCTACGTTGATACCAAAAGATGCCTAAAGTAAAGCAGGATCAGCTGAAGGTGGCCAAGAGTCTCATGACGGAGCCGTTAAGAAGTCTAGAAGCTGCCGAGGTTGTACAAGACAGAACAATCTCGCAGGGGTCTTGAACTTACCAGAGTGGCATTGAGCGGCTGCCCGATGCCCAGTACACCAACACCTTTGGTGACGATAGATTGAGCATTCTGCGCAGGCGTACGGCCCTTGACTGCAAAGTTCAGCATATTCTGAGTTTGGCGGGGAGACAGCTTGTTCTTCACTGGCTGGCCAGCCTCAACCTCGCAGACTTCCACAGGAAGATAAACAGGCTTGTCCCGAGTTCCGACATTGACAACAGGAAGGTCGGGATTCACCGTGATATTGTATTCTATTCACAGTCAGTTTCCGCCAAGTGACATGCTAGTGCACCTCCATTGTGGATCACAAGAAGCACGACTTACCCTTCTTGAAGAAGTCTGCGACACTCACGTATTGTCCAGCAGGAGTTGGACCGGCCCTGGGAGGAGCCTTCTTGCCCTTCTTGCCCTTCTTGCCCTTCGGCTCTTCAGACCCGGGCGGCGAAGGTTGGGGACCGGGACCCTCGAGGAAGAATTTAACTGCGTGCGGTCCGGCTCCAAAGACATCAACCCTCGGCCGATTCGCATTCGAGCCGCCATCTTGAGGGGTTGCAAGCCCGGAGATGGTCTTCACGCGAGCAGGCCTCTCCTTGCCATTCCTGCCCTTACGCTTAATGTGAGTGATGCTCACACGCATGCGCTTCAGGAAAGCTTCCAGGCGGTAGTTCTTCTGGGACCGGTTACTGTAGAGCCAGTCTCCAATGACTTGCGTCAAGGGGCCTGCTTGATAACAAGCCAGGTACTTGACCTGGACATTCAGCAGAATGCGAGCTGTGGCAGCTCGAACACTCACGAAGAATCCGCGAAGCACTTCGAGGCCCCCTTCCAAGCTGGCGCTTTCCATGGTGCCTCCTTGGAAGCTGTAGTGTCTATTACCGCCAATTGAGGCGACTTCACGATTTGTCTTGGGGTGATGTCCCAAGATCAAGTTGAGCGCCTGAATGATTTCAGGCTTTGAAGTCAACATGTTTCCAGCGTTAGTCGACGTGAGATAATTGATCAGTTCAGCTGGGTTGATGTCTCCAGTGTGCTGGGTGGTGACTTTGAACACCTTGGGATTCTCAGGATAATCCTCGTCGTTCTCATCTTTGTAACGGACGTCAAAGGTGCCATCCTTCAGTTTTGACACTGAAATGAGAGTCGATCGGTAGTCCGTAGCAACACTGTTGAGCTTGTCTGGGAAATGCTCCTCGAGCAAGAGGCGCACAATTTGGCGCGCCTTTCTGCCTGCAGGCTCTCGACCACCCTCGGCGGCGATCGAGACATGGTAGCGATAGATCGGTTTACCTGTCGAGGTAAACGGCAGATAATTGGCATAGAGAGTCACTGGCCGTCCCAGTGTACCGTAGCCTGGCCGGTCTGGATAGGCCTGGGCAGCGTTCTTCCCATTCTTTTGGTAGTTGGCAACAAGCGCCTTGGCCGTCGCATCTTCCGTTTTGGTGACAACGGCATCCGGCGGAGGGATCGCATTGCCCTCACTATGGGGCTCAGTTAGTCAATCTTTACTCCCTTGAATAGAGGCTGACGATTCACGCTGTCCTTCTCTGAAGGTAATCGTTGGAACACTTACTTGTGAATTCGAGGACCAGGAGGTCCTCCAAACCCACCACGGCCACGGCCCCGGAAGTCACCACGGCCACCTCGATCACCACCACCACGACCTCGGTCACCACCACGGCCTCCCCGGAAGTCACCACGGAAATCACCTCGACCACCACGCTCCGAGGGACGGAATGGTAGATCTTGGAAATCACCACGGCCCCGACCGCCTCCACCCCGACCGCCTCCACGGTCCCCCACATCTCCGCCTCGTGGACCTCGACCCCGACCGCCACGGCCGCGGGGCTGGTCAGACATTTTGTGTTAACGTAGTAAGAATGCCAGTTCCTATGTGGAGGTTGACTGGTCACTAGTGAATTTAGTGTCAGAAGGATATCAGAAAGGAGGAAATAGTATCAGGATTGAAGAGTATCAAAGAAAAGGGACCGAGAGGGAAGTGGTGTTAATTGGCTTGCCCCATATTAATATTTTCATAATGGGGCGCGAATTGCGTTTGTCTCGAGCTGTTGTTCCCCGCTCCGTTGCCAACACACAAAGAAAGCGTGATTGATTGAAGCAGGGATCTACGTGTTTTTGGATCTATTTCAACTTGAATCGTGGCAAACAAACGGTTTTGGGGTTCTGATCGGAAGGATTGTTACTATGAAGTATTCAAAGATAATATACCGAGGTAAATGCTTTCTTCGTATGTAGAGAGATGAGTCAAAACATAGTACTTAAGTACTGGTGAAGCTATTAATAAAGGGAGACCAAAGTATCAATGATACACTTTGTGGAAACGGAGGTAGAGCTAAAGATGGGATACTGATATGAGATGTCTGATGCGTTGATATCGTACTTTTCACGCTCAAGGTGAGCTACCTTACTTATGTAGTAGTACATGTATTCTACGATGTCATGACTCATGAATCGTCTACTACACCTATGCTTGACTACCTGTGAGGCTGTGACCGCTGCGAATGCTCAACCATGGTCAACGGATCCTGGTTAGGCATACATCAGAGGCGCAGTAGTAAACTCGTTTGTCTGCCTAGAGTGGCGTGACACAAAAAATTGGATACTATCTACCTACCTAAGTATTTACTATTTACTATTTACTAAAGCGTACCTTATGATGAGCTGCCCTTAGGTATCCTTACGTCGGAGGGATTCAGGTAGTCCTTCGTGACGATAGATAGGTAGTGACTTAGTAGTATTAACTTATTCAGTAGTGAGTACAGTACATATATTTATTTATGATTGCCTATATCTCATCCTTATTTACTATCACGAACATGACAGACAAATGGACACATGATACCTGATACAAACAGCCTCGTACAAAAGGCTGATTCATCAGGCACCTAGGTGTACCTAGAGAATAGAACGAACATGAAACAAATGAGAACCTCCTCGCTATTTCCTCTAATGGGCAGTAGACAAGCCAGTACCAGGTCTCTCATGCACTCTATCGGTGCTACACATTATCATGGAAGTCCCATTTCTTGATGGATGATCTAGAGCTTAGGTCTGACCTCTTAAGTTAGCTAGTCAGGGCTGCCGACCGGGAGATGTTATTAAGTGTGCAGCGATCGCGATGTTTCCAGCTTTCCATAACCGTAAGAGCATGTTCATAGGTACATCGGGCATATGTTTTGCTTATGATTGTAGTATTTCCCACCCTGTCCACTGTCTAGACTTCGGTATGACTCACCAGATCCCTGTTAAGTTGTTCACTACCAGTACCAGGTATATATTCGTTTCCGACGAACAAGACACCAATCAGGTTCGTTGACTTTAGGCGTTCCAGGTGACATTTTATGGTCCGGCACATCGTCGTTGTTCCACCTTTGAGGATCCATTAGACCCTGGAGGGAAGACTGACCCATGATCCGAAGAATTTAAGATACCCAAAGTTATTCGTGGCTTCCCTGGAGATTTCCCTGTAGACCAAGAATGTCCCCCCGAGGGCTGTTGGAGTGCAGACTCTATTGGACTCTTATTCAAGTTCAAAATTGGTAGAGTGATACTTTCCAAGTTCCAATAAACTGGTCACGGTATCAGCATGTGCGTGTCAAGCCTACTGGAAATCCTGTACTACTAATTTCTGAATAGTAACTACGAACTAGTAAATGCCAATGGTGACTGCTAACCAGTAAATGGTAAATAGTAAATACTGTAGTAATACTACCGCACAACTCTAAAAGACAAAAGCAGTAACGGTGCTTCCAGAACGTGGTTCCAGTGTCCCCCCACTTTTTGGACTGTTGTCTGGGCGAACCACATAGCAAAAGTGAGCCTCGAGAGTTACCCGTGAACTCATCATTGACATTGATCCGACTTTATCGGCCTGATAAGGCGAGCACGCCGGAGATAACTGCGGGATTAATCATCAGTACTGAGTACGGTCGCGTTAAGGTTCGAGGAGACTCGAGGAAACTCTGCATCAGTCTTTGTCTTCTCATCTGATTCTCCTCATCCTTTGGAGGAACTGATCTGGAACAGGATCATTAGCTGTGTCAGATTGCTGAGACACTCTACTTAACTGGATCACCCTCCGCAAATCGTGACACTTCTTGGCCCCCACGGCTCTCAAAATTCGTCTCTTTTTTCCCGCAGCGGCAGCAACCCCTCATACTTAGGACCGGCGCCGACTGCGAGCTGGCTCAGCGCAACCCGCAGCAGCGGTTGCTAGCTTTCGACAATTCCTCCACGCTTCACGGCCTCTCCTCTAGCTGGTCGCATCTTCAAGGCAGTCTGCATCACATACTTGATTCCCCCTCCACCAGTGCGACATAATCGGAATTGCGCCAAGCATCACGGGACACGACGTGGTTTATCCGAACCTAGCGCACCGTTTTACGAACCCATTGCCAAGAGTCGCCCGTCAGACGACAACATCTACAGATCCTGCCACAGTAGCGGTCGCTAAAGCCGGCGCAAACACACTCGTCTATCGACGGCCGCGCCGAATCATCCACATCTCATCGCTCATACCAGCTCCCCTGCACGCGAACCGGGCCGTAGTCTCAGGGAGTGCGGCGGCCTACAGACATTCAGTTTGCAGCCCCAAATACCTATAGGACTTGTCGATTGAACTCACGGAGCGGAGTCACCAGCTCTGCTTACGGTAGATTCTCAGCATGACACCCACACCGCCATCAACGACATCGTCCAGTGCAGGCGCGCATTCCCCCGACTTCAGGGTAATCCGCAAACGCAACCGAGTACCACTTTCCTGTGCGCCTTGCCGCCATCGCAAGTAAGTTCTCATCATCCCTGGAGGTGATGCGGCCGGCAACAATCTTGTGGAAGCGGCGTGTGCCCATGCCCATCCCCAGCCAGTTATTGACAGGCCTATCTTAGGTTGAAATGTAACCGCTCTCATCCTTGTGAGAACTGTGTCAAACGAGGTGATGCGGCATCCTGCAGCTACGCCCAGGCAAGCAATCGGAAAAAGACCTCTCCCCAACAGACTGCGCTCACCTCACCTGATGATATGCAAAATCGAATCGACCGGCTGGAAGGTCTAGTTCTATCTTTGATGACCAACGGTAATCAGTCGTCCGGTCCTGCGGCCGCTTTGGCCGCAATTTCAGGA
The DNA here is from genome assembly GCA_014839625.1 of Penicillium ucsense. Taxonomy (NCBI): domain Eukaryota; kingdom Fungi; phylum Ascomycota; class Eurotiomycetes; order Eurotiales; family Aspergillaceae; genus Penicillium; species Penicillium ucsense. The sequence continues at coordinate 64,423 of WIWV01000087.1, read as the reverse complement.
GAAAGCAGCGCTGGGTCAACACGACTCTCGAACGAGATCGACGTCGACGACATGGACAATGGCAACGAAGGCAACCCAGAGGAAAGCGACACGGAACAAGTCACAAAGTCCTTCGGAGTGATGAAAATGGACAGCGGCAAGTCGTACTACCTCAGTGAAGCGCATTGGGCATCGGTGCTGCATGATGTGAGTCGACATCTCCAATTTTCCGTATCCAACTACTTTGATGTTTGATTGATCTCTAACCCGAAACCCCCCCCAGATTGCCGAAGTCAGGAATTTTTTTACCACGCATAAGAAACAATTCGACGACCAGGCAGAGAAGCTGGCTGCGACGAGGCCAGCAGGTGAGGGCCTTGGTGGGTCCTCGATCCTCTTTGGGGTCATGAAGCCCTTGAGCCGACCGGAGATCATGGCGGCCATGCCATCGAAGTACACAACCGATATCCTCGTCGCTCGTTACTTCAACAGCTACGACCCCGCAACGCACATCCTTCACGGTCCGTCGTTCCAAGCACAATATAATCGACACTGGGAGGACCCGTCGCAAACGGAACTCGTGTGGATTGCCCTGCTTTTTGCGATGATGAGATTGTCTATGCTCTCCTATCATCGAGAAGGGGACGAGCCTCCAGAGTTCCGGGGCAAGTGTATTGACATGGCGGCATCGTTCCGGACTTCGGTGGCACAATGTCTGACCTTGGCCGACTTTACGAAACCGCACCGTTTCTTAATCGAAGCACTCGTTTTCCACCTCCACGGTGACTTTTCACAAACCCGGGATGCGGATATCTCAATCTGGGTCTTGGCGGGCGTAATCGCACGATTAGCGATGCGAATGGGGTATCACCGTGACTCAAAGTCGTTCCCCAACGTGACCCCGTTCCAAGGTGAGATGCGGCGTCGTGTCTGGGCATTTGTACGGCAGGCAGATTTGCTATTCTCTTTTCAGGTGGGCATGCCAAGCATGCTTCGCACCACCGACACGGACACGGAGCTGCCACGCAACCTGTATGATGATGATTTTGATGAAGACTCACAAGAATTGCCGCCGGCTCGCCAACTCAGTGAACCGACGCCGATTTCATATTTGATCTCCAAAGCCCGCTTGTCATATGCTTTCGGCCGGGTGAACGAGTACTACTCGGCAGTGACCTCCTCGTCCTATGAGCAGGTCATGGAAATTGATGCGGATCTCCGACGGGCTCGAGACATGATTCCTGATCATCTCCAGATCAGACCCTTGCAGGAATGTCAACATGACCCTCTCAACCTTATCATATCGCGCTATTCGGTGAGTTCTGAGCAACTGGACGAAACGACTCCAACTCGCTGCTCCTACTAACGGGATTCATCTCTAGGTGATGACTATATACCACAAAGCGCAGTGTATGCTGCATCGGCCATACCTGATACGTGCCCGAGAAAATCCCCGCTTTACCTACTCTCGCCGCACTTGCATCGACTCTGCACTCGAGATCCTGGAGTCTCAAGCTGTGTTGCATTCAGAGGCACGGAATAGCCGTCTGCGTGGCCGCGACTTACACTCTTCCCTCAGTAGCGCGGATTATCTCCTTGCGGCTACAATTGTCTGTCTTGATCTCTACCAGACCTTCCAACCACAAGCTTCAAATCGTCCCTATGGCGACACATATGCATGGGGCCGCGAACGAGGCGAGGAAATGCTTGCTATCATCCAGCGCTCGAAAGAGATTTGGGAACTGCAGCGAGAAGAGAGCATGGAAGCTTTCAAAGCTTGTTCGGTCTTGGAGGTCATGCTCAAAAAGCTCCATAGCGCAGTCCCTGGGCGTGATAACATCCCGAGTGCAGGCGGCGCTATGTTCGAGCCGCAGGATGAGAAACAAAATGCGGCAATGACGCTCGGCCTCCTCAGTAGCGGGATGAGTCCAATGAACCCTGGTCCCCCACCATACCCGGACCCCTTGTTCAAGATGGGTGGTGGTGCGGACACATCATTACCGATGGGCACGACGGGTGCGACGACGATGCCAGGAGAGATGCCCGGTCCATTGTCGCCCTTTAGTAGCATGTTTGGATCGATGCCAGACATGCAAGTCAATTTAGATTGGGTAAGTCAACAACGAACTGAGAGGCCCTTGCCTTGTAAGAAACCGCGAGTGAGCTGACAATTTCTTTGCAGGATGCTTGGGACACTTACATTCAAAATCCCAATTTTGACACTGCGAATCAGTTCTGGCCCATGATGGACGTACAGCGTCAACCAACGCCTCAAGGGGTCGGGCTGACACAACCCGCGATGACGGATCCTCTGGCGTCAACGATTCGACCTCCAACCATGTCAAATGGCCCTCCAATGCCGCGTCTCTCTAATGTGTTTTCGCCCCCGGGCCCTTCTCCTGAAAGTGCGAGTTCGTCGGTTCCAGGGTTCACGCCGACCTCGTCACAGTCAGGGGCAACCAGTCGCAGTCAAGGCTCAATCTGATGATGAGCCATATGTTTTGTTTCAGAACCGGCGAATTTGTTGGGATACTAGTTGATATTGATACCTCACTTTGCGAAACCACTGTTTGAATTTTGAGCTGCAGATGAAATATTCCTATTCCTGGTGCTGAACGGGTTACAATTATACGAAGGCTATGCTCTGACCGACAATTTGTTAGGGTTGGAATGGACACGCGCAATGGGCGTTGATCTTTTGGAAAAACTCAATGTATATTATGAGATAGATCGGGACCCCTCTACTCTCAAAAAATCAGATTTTGGTGCATATATCTTGATTGTTGATGGTCTCCAGGGAAGTAGAAGGGGTGTGAAGCAACTCTAGCCCATCATCGCGAAGACTTGGTCAATTGCTCTCCGCGCTCCATTGGCGATGGATGCATCTGGGAAAACACAGGTAGTAGAACTCGGTCTACTTTTTCAATAGACTGGCCTACTTCCAGACTGGATACAGTTGAGACTCGAGCGTTCAGACCAGCACTGTAGTAAGTCCAGTCTCTAATCATACGAATCGTCCAATTAATTGTGCATGACCCACTTCATGGACTGGCGTGTCCTGACACATATCACGTGCCTGTCCTTATCGCTCCGCGGAACATTTTGGGATTGCTGCGGAACACATGCTACGGACAAAGCACCGTTGAATAATTGTTGTGAAAACTTTTTGGCGAAACACATCTTATATTGGGAGAAAAGAAAATGTAACGTGATAGCATATTTGACGAAGGATTGATCCTTTTTGAGAATGCCGGAACAACTTTGGCTGACTTTGGCTTCCTTCCAGGCATTGTCTCCGTCGAACCTCAACTCGTGTCGTGAGTTCGTTACACTTGTGTCCAACGATATCCAATGCGCGCTCGCGGTGCTTGACAGCCTTTTCCTTGCAATCGACTATTCGAACCCATACTTTGCGCAACACAGCCGCTTCGATTCGTTTCAACTCATCGCAGAGCTCATCATTACCTCCGTCTAGTACGGGCCAAAAGGAGGACGATCACACGTTGCAACGCTCCGATTCCGTATCAACGACGCCTGCCCAAACGGAGTCCTCTAAGCAAGATGCTCAATCCAAGCAAACGGCAAGCGCTACGCCAAAGGTCAAAATCCCGCCGAACGAAACTGTATACATTGGGAACCTTTTCTACGATATCACAGCTGAGGATTTGCGGAAACACATGGAGAAGTTCGGGACTGTTCTGCATACCATGATTGTGCATGATAATCGCGGTCTCAGTAAAGGGTATGTACTCCGACAGCATTCGTTCTTATCCTCGGTGGCCTGATCTTGTGCTGATCGTCGAATCAAATTCTAGGTTTGGCTACGTTCAATTCAATACCATCGACGAAGCCACCGCCGCCGTCCAAGGCATGCACTCTACAATTCTAGAAGGGCGCCAAGTGGTCGCACACTACGCCCGTAGCCATTTTAATTACCAACGCGCATCGTACCCTCCAACCGAAACCCTCTTCATTGGCAGCCTTCCTCTCGAAATGACGGACCGGGACTTGCAGGATCTCGTCCACGACGTCAAGAATTTACTCGACGTTCGCATCCCTGTTGACCGTCGATCTGGAATGCCGCGAGGCTTTGCGCACATGGAGTTCCTCGATACCGAATCGGCCATGCAGGCGATGGAAGTCCTCGCGAGGAAGAGACCATACGGGCGTAAATTAGCTGTTACATTCGCGGAAAGGAAACGAGTTGGCATGATGAAGCCTCGACTGGAGCCTGTTGACCGGGAGCATGCTCAAGCAGAGGCCGCAGCGAGGAGGCGGGACAGGGCCAGAAGGGAAGCCGAGGAGGCTGAAAGGGCATTGGAGAAAGAGATGATGTCGGCCGAGGGCGAGAAGGTTGATGAATCGTTGCCGTGGAAAGAAAAGGCGTAGGCTTTTCAACCCGACTTTTGTATTACACTCTATACCCATATTCCGAAGGACAGATCTTTCCCCGGCTCAAAATTTTTCTGGCTTGTCTGTACCTCGAATACCTGGATCTTACGTTTTTTGTCCCTATAAGCGTGACTTGCTCACCGGTAACACCCTCATCAACATAAACGGCTGCTCGGTGGGTCTACCGCTTGCTTGTTGATGCCAGCGAATTGCCGTCCACGTGACCTCCGGGGAACCTCGGCTGACGGCAAGCTCATTAGTGACTGATCCAACCCCACGTCTCGGGCGAATATCCGGGGACACTGTCTTTTGTCCTTTCTCTCAACTTGTGTCAGTTTGTGCCTCTGAATTTCCTTCGGGGTTTTGAATAGCGTCAACACGGATACTCTGGTATCCTCTCATCTTATATCTTATATACGCACAAACACTTATACACGGGTTAACGACATGTCGTTCCTCGGCGGAGCTGAATGCTCAACGGCGGGAAACCCCCTCACCCAATTCACAAAGCACGTCCAAGATGACAAGTCCCTACAACGTGACCGGCTGGTCGGTCGGGCGCCGGGAATGCAAGAAAGTATGCGATCACGGGGTATGATGGGAGGACAGGATCAGGTGTGTGCTTTGTGCTCGAGAAACTTTGCAAGCCAACCCCAGTCTTCCACTCAGGCCGCGCGCGGAGAGGGGTAGTAGTGGAGGCCTGTGTACCCCCAGATTGGTGAAGAACCAGACCGACGACTAACCATACGGCCTGTTGGACCTTTTGTGTCCGTGGGCCATGTCAATGTATAGATGATGGATGATTTCATGCAACAGCCCGGCCAGCAATTAAATGGACCGTCGCCACAGCCATTTGCCATGGAGCACATGCGTCGAGAGCTAGAGAACTTCCAAAATGCGCCTGCTCGGACAGGATCTCCCGGCTGGGCCGCGGAGTTTGACCCCGGCGAGCAAGCTCGCATGGAGGCTGCATTTCCGGGCCCGGCCCAGATGAACAACACGCCTGGATTTGCCCCGGCGGAGTTTGCGCGTTTTCAGCAACAGAGTCGCATGGGTATGCCTCAATCACAAAGTCCTGCGACGGCCGCGACTCCGCCGCTGATGGCGGGTTATCAGCACCCCATGGGGATGGGTGGTTACATGGGTGCCATGGGAAGCATGGGTGGTATGGGCATGATGCGGCCGATGGGAATGCAACCACCGATGATGCAACAACAGCAGCAGCAGCAACAACCAATGGAGGGACAGACACAAGATAAGGGCAAGGGTCGAATGGTCGAACTTGACGACGAGAACTGGGAGGCCCAATTTGCGGAGATGGAGACTGCTGGCAATGAGGTCCAGGTTGATGACGAGGCCAACGCGGCAATGGAGGCGGAGCTGAACGAGCTGGACAGGTCAGTGCCCATCTCCGAGGATGCGTTTGAGTCTGTATGGGAACGAATCCAAGCTGAGACCGCCGCGGGTAGAAAAATGGCCGAGGAGGGCGGTGACTTTGATGTGACGGACAGTGTGCACGTCGGTGACCTAGGTGACTGGGACGGCTTCGACAGCCTCAACACGCGCTTCCGCGACCCTCAGCTGGGCGACTACATGTTTGAGCAAGACAATGTGTACTCGGCCGTGAACAACCCGTTCGAAGAAGGTGTGAAGATCATGCGGGAAGGGGGTAACCTCTCACTCGCGGCGTTAGCTTTTGAAGCTGCGGTTCAAAAAGATCCTCAGCATGTACAAGCATGGACGATGCTGGGCTCCGCGCAGGCCCAGAATGAAAAGGAGCTTCCGGCGATCAGAGCTTTGGAGCAGGCACTCAAGATCGACCCGGGCAACCTGGACGCATTGATGGGACTGGCCGTCTCATATACCAACGAGGGTTATGACTCCACCGCCTACCGTACCCTTGAGCGCTGGCTATCACATAAATATCCCTCCATCATCGACCCCAAGGAAGTGTCCGGTGACGCAGACCTCGGATTCACAGACCGCCAACTCTTACATGACCGTGTCACGGAGCTGTTCATCAAGGCCGCCCAATTGTCACCCTCGGGTGCACAGATGGACCCGGACGTCCAAGTCGGTCTGGGTGTCCTCTTCTACTGCGCCGAGGAATACGACAAGGCCGTGGACTGCTTCTCCGCCGCCCTGGCCTCCACCGAATCCGGCAGCACCAACCAGCGCGAGCAACTGCATCTACTGTGGAACCGACTGGGCGCCACTCTAGCCAACAGCGGTCGCTCCGAGGAAGCCATCGAAGCCTACGAACAGGCCCTGACCATCAACCCGAATTTCGTTCGAGCCCGCTACAACCTCGGCGTCTCATGCATCAACATTGGCTGCTACCCCGAAGCTGCACAGCACCTTCTCGGTGCGCTTTCGATGCACCGCGTCGTCGAGCAAGAAGGTCGTGAACGAGCGCGCGAGATCATCGGCGACGGAGGCGCAGCCAATGGCCTGGACGACGAGCGTCTGGAGCGAATGCTCCACATCAGTCAGAACCAGAGCACGAACTTGTACGACACGCTTCGCCGGGTCTTCAGCCAGATGGGCCGGCGAGATTTGGCCGATCAGGTGGTGGCCGGTATGGATGTGAACATTTTCCGCAAGGAATTTGAATTTTAGACTCGTTTATTCCCCGCAATGAATGATGAAACGTGCATGTGCAAATTTGGGGTTCTGTTGAAAAAGATGATCCGTTCGTCTATGCGATGTCGTAGGGTCAGTGCAGGGGCTGGATCTTAGGCTGTTACGTATTCCAGGCTGACAGGGGCTACGAAACTTCTTGAAAGAACCCGCTCTTCCTGAACCGTAGGAACGCAACGTAAGACTTGAACCCTCGTCCATCTCTACGTATACCCAAGTTCCGTAGGGACTCCGACCATCAAGTCCAGAACCAGTGGACAGTGCAATAGACGTGACTTTGAGAAAAGATTCCATCTCGCGGAACCCGCCCTGATATCTCCACTCACCCAGGCTTACCTTCCCAACTACGGAACGGACGTTGACTCTCCGGCCTGATAGGGGCAACTTTCAACATCACATTGCTCGCGTAGATTTCGAGCGACGCAGATGCCGGTCTATGGGGGACTGCGACGGGAATGGAAGGAAATGCGGCGAGAACGATCGGGGCTGTACATCGATCGATCTGTGGTCTCTATAACATGTTAATTAGATGCCAATCGTGTCTGGTGCCCGACTTCCCAAGTTGATGGAGAAGATATTCATGGGATCTAGAGCACATGCTATCTCGGAAATAGGTATTGACAAGCCCGTCTATTCAGTGAAACACCAGGATTGACCAAAGACAAGTGCAGGGAATTTAACCACCTGCGACTCTAACACAAGTGCAATGAGATGAAAAGCGATGAGTGGGAATGGTTGGATAAGAGCCGGGAACGAAAGGCTGGAGTGGAGGAGATTCTACCGAAACGCCATTGCTATGCGGATTTCTTCGTCGGCGGCCATCGTCCTTGACTTCTTTTGGATTTCGGGGTTCTTTGGATCTTGTGTTCAACTGTTCAATCGTTCCTCGCTGGAAAAATGCTTGCGTGTTTAAGGAAGGGGACGGAGTAGAGAAGCCTTAAAAAATTGGCAATGAGAATGGCAATGGCAACGTAGATCGAAGAAAGAGGGTTCAAAGATGAAAGAGGGGGTTCCAATGCAGTAGTATCAGTACGGAGGAAGAAGCCGGATTCATCACAGTAGAGTGCTGCTCCTGATACACGAACGTAAGATAAATGAACAAGAAAAGTCACAATGAAGCAGATGGGCCACGCTAATAGTATGAGATATGGAAAACAGATGCCAGGGTGAGACTCCTTCAAAGAATCGACAGATGATGAGTGCGCTGGGAACGCGGACACAGGAATCAAGCAAGGGGGTGGAATATACCAAGCAACGACAACCAGAGATATCTGTCGAGAAAAAAATGGCCCGAGCAGAGCTATTGAGTCAAATATGAGCGGTACGAAGACGAAAGGGAAAAGTGGGCCGAGGGGGACAAAAACCGGCAGCGTCAAGCACTGATGATGAGATGATGACTGACAGGTCAATGGGTTGACGTCTCCAGCCCCAAACCCGTCTTTTTTGGGCAACCACCCCCTTTCAGCCCGAGGAATATGTTCGATTTCAACACAGCAGGTCCAGAGCTCTGCAGCGTCTCTCATAGTCCCAGTCCTTCATGGTAGAGTTCCTGATTCGGGTCTTGGTCTCGGGCCCACTTGGCCATGGACTCGTTGAGAGTCGTCCCCAATTCACCCAGGCGGTTCTGAAACGCATCGAGATTGGCATAGGTCCCCGTCCGAGGTTGATGGTACATGCTTGATGTTCCGTTCATGTTCGTCGCGTGATGCGGTGCACTACCCGGCTGTGGAAGCATCGACGGTGGCTGGGCCTGGTGAGAGTGGGCATGGGGTTCATGACTTTGCCCATGGGTCATGGCAGGCTGCGACGGAAGCGCGTGAACGACAGAATGCGAAGGCGCTGCCTGCAATGATGGGTGGCCGGACTGAGAATGACCTGCTGGTGGTGGAGGATGAGATGAATATGATGGGTGAGAGGGGTGAGAGGGATGAGAAGGGCGTGACTGATGAGGCTGGTGGGTCGGATATGGTGGGAGAGATAGTTGATGTATCGTGGGCTCCGATGGGTGAAATGGCCTCCTAGCTTGAGCTTGAGTTTGAGCCTGGCTGGGGTGCATGTGCATGGGTGGGAACGTGTGGTGATCGTCGTCCATGATGAGATCCGGGATATTTTCAATGGAGTTGGGATCTATAGATACATGTTAGAAGCGGTGGCCAAAGTTTGCTGTAACCGATGCCTAGGTTCGGGTGATGTGTAGCGAAGGCACAGAAAAAAAAAAGGTTGATGCTGATGGTAAAGGAACAAGAATGTACCGTAACTCAGTGGATACGCCGATGTCTCCCTCGTGGGAGACTGTACATCTGGTGGTGAGACGGGCGTTGGTGCCATATCCTCCGGTTCCGGTGTATAGCAAGTCATATCCGATGGTGTTTCTGGTTATCATGGTCAGAACAAGGCTCTGGTCAACCGTTCCTGGTGCATCATAAGGGATTGGTCATACTAGGCTCGGGACTTTGCTCTTCAGCATTCCGATCTTTGTCATTATTCCAGGACCGTCCATAGCGACGGACAAAACGTGCGATTCGTTTGTCATCCACATCCTGACCATTGACGCGGAAGGCAGTCGCCTTCCCCCGAGCAGCACGTTTCTGCTGTTTCCGAATCATCAAATGCACCTCTTTAGCCTTGATGTTTTTGCGCACATGCCAGGCAGCCAGACGATCTTTGTACTGTTTCTCCCTGTGTCGAACCACAACTATGTTAGTCTGGGTACGGAAACACAAGCCACGGCAGGGGAAGGTATCGGGGTGAATCAACACCGGCGGTGTCATCGACGAAGATGCCAGATGAGACCGGTATATGCAGATGATGGCGGGCTAAATCCACGATAAACCACACGACCATCCAGCAAACAGAGATCCGCGGATGGCCGGCTGCAACTTGGAAAGATCATGCTACCTGAGGCTATCACAATCACGATCCGCCGATGGGTACAAGACGGAGTCTTTGTTCGATGAAATAGGGGAAAAAAACGGGAGATCTCAACCGATCACGTCACAAACAACAAGCACGTAAGAAAAGAGGGGAGCATTTACGAGGCATAGAACCTGTATTCACGTTCCATAATTCGCTTGACATCGCGCAGTTTCAGCTGGTCATTGCGGTACAATTGCTCGATGATGTCGCGATACTTGTGCCAATCGTCGGATCGACGGGGCCGAAAAATGGAAGATGGTGCTTGACCCACGGGTCCCACGGGTGGAGATTGAGGCGACAGCGTCGCAGACGACGGCGGGGGATATGGTTCCATGGTGGAATTCGATGTTGAATGGTCCTTTTTTGGGCGAGTGGCCGTCAATGCGAGCAGCTAGCGGAGAGGTGCCTTTTGATGGACAGACTCCAAGAGTGAAATGAGGTTGGTGAGATATCTCCCTCGGCCGATGTCAAAAATGGCGTGGATGAGTCGCAGAAATACTAGTGGCAGTGGTGGGGGTGGTGGTGGTGGTTGAGGTATTGTGGTTGGTGTTGGTGTTGGTGATGATGATGATGATGATGCTTGCAATGGTGGTGACGGCGGTTCCCTTATTTCTTCAGGGCTGCGAGTGACCTCAGTCGGAAGTGGTGGTAGTAGCAGTGCTAGAGGGAGCGTTGAAGGCTTGTCGAAAGGCAGAGAAACGCTCACGAGTCAGAAGCATCGGCCGACAGGACGGAGTTAGTTTGATTTAGACAGCAGAAAGTAGACGAGGCGTTTGTGGCGGTCCAGTAATTCAAGGTACACTTGGTACCATGGAGGTGAGTACGAGGCGGCCGCGACGAGGATGAAGATGCACACGGCGACGCATGGAATTGCCGAACCGAACAAGATGTTGAGCAAAGACACGGCGAATGTGTCGATGCGAACCAGTATCGAGGGGAAGAGGGAAGAAGGAAGAGTAAGAAAGAGAGAAGAGGTGGTGGTTGCTGCAAAGTTTCCCAGGTGCCAGAAGCGGAAGAGGAAGTAGACCAGGAGGGACTGGTGATCATGAAATGGTCAAGACCGCAGATTGAGAAAAAAAAAAAAAAGGCGAAAAGGGACGAAAGAATAAGGAGCTTGGAAAAAAGATGACAGGAACAGACAAGATGTGGAATAATTGACAATATGGACCCCAACGAAGAAGCACCAGGAAGAAATCAATATTCCGAGAAAAATAAAGAAGTACGAGATGGCAGAGAAGGTGGCCACAGAAGTAGTCGCAGTCGCAGTCGCAGTCGCAGTAGTGGCAGATTAGATCTGAGCGGGGAGCGCCGTGGAAAAGAGGCAATCGGAAGAATTGGTGCAAAAAGGATAAGCTCGCCGAGGCGATATATAATAATAATCCAAATAATCACAATACACCGACCGAGACGATGATCCGAGGAAGCTCAGAATCTGCACTCCGGTCCAGTGGACTCCAGCCGTGAAATGCCACACTATCAAACACCCGCGCAGAGGAAGTCGAGTTCGCCCAAAAGAATGCGATCACCAGGCAACTTTGTACTGCGGGTGGATCAAGACTGCCGGACTCGACAGTTGGCGGAGCACGCTGGAGTATCAAGTCCACCTCGAGCAGGGGGGAGGGCCTATTCTCATAGGCCCAAGAGGCACCAGAGACAGCTCCACCGAGAGTGATGCGATCGAGCTGAAAGGGAAAGATGATTATGAACGGACAGGAAGTCACCGTAGACTGCAAATTGCATCAACAGCGTCGTGGGAAGTCGGGGGGAATCCAAACAGGTTGACAGAGACAGCACAATATGAGGGAGTGGTAGAGAGCGAGAAAGAGCTGAGGATTCGTCAATTCAGAAATGATGATAATCTAATCACCGAACCAATTCGTTGCCCGTGGAAAATACACCCCAGGGAGAAGGAAAATGAAATGATCAAAATGCTATTAATATGCCGCCATAAAATCAAATACCTTCCAGGAAAACTAACTCAATCTGGGGATCTTCCTAGCGGACAGGCGAGGCACCGTGTAGCCGATGATGGGCGAACCCCGAAAAGAGACAAGAGCGAAAAAGAAAATAAGTAAAGAGAGATAAAAAAGAAATAAATGGAATGGAAATGACATGAAATGAGAACGAGAATGAGAATAAGAAGAAAAAAAGAATTCCAAAAAAGAATGACGACCAAAAAAGATGAAGATCAAAAGTCAAAAGACGAGCAGATGCACATGGAAGTCCAAACCGTTGCTGTTGGCAGCTGCACCATCCGGAATCTGGATCCTGACATAGCTGGAGACATCAACGTTGTGGTCAACATGAAGCTCCAGCGTGGATCGATAACACGAGCGCGCGTGGATTCAACCTCACATGATCGCGGAAACCCAGGCGTGAGCACGATTCTTGTCCTGTCGCATCTTTAGTTCTTTACAGTACCATCCGCTCCCTCAACCTGGAACTCAACCGCTGATTATTGACCGGCTAATCCCCGTCCCAACAGCATCACCCATGAAATAATTACCCCGTACTATGGGGGATGCCTGCAGCCGCCGCAACGCAAAGGGAGAAAAAGCAACGGACCAACTCGAGCGAGATGCACCGGGGACCTCGAAAAGCCTCGAGGAGACGTCCGTGCAAAGAATTTCCGAAGAAACCGGGATGGATGGACGGTGGCCGTATGCAGCAAAGACACGAACGAGACTCTGAGCACTCTGGTCGTCAAGCTGAATCTTTGCTGCTCGACGTGATTGACGCGTTTCATGCGCAAGGTCCATGGTCGCGAAGTACTGGACTTTTGATCTTTTGATCGAGTCTCTCTGTTTCATACCGTGCAGGTGGGCAAGCATTAGTACAAGACTGAATCAGTAAATGACTGAATCCCCAGCTGCATTAGTAGTATTGTAGTACTGTACGTTGGTACAGTACCTGGCGCATTGAGCCCCTTGGCAGGTTATTAATCAGTCCCTCGCACTGCCAGTGGCATCATCATCGTCAACAGAGGAAGAGAAGCAGAGGTCTCTGTCTCTGCCCACAGACCTCCAACGCCGCCGATTCCCCCTCATCGTGACGGGCCTCCTCTCAGAACGCTCCGACAGTTCAGGAGTGGGCTTTGAGGAATCTTGAATTTCGCTGCCCCCGTCTTCGACGCTCTTTTTTCCCCATCGCCCCACTACTCTTTACGGCGAGCTGCGGCAAGCGGACGCACGACCCCCTGCTTCCCCGACCAAATCAGGACCGTACCGCATGGAGCCCTGAGACCTTCCATCTGCTCGGTGATGCGTTTTGGAAGGGCTATGGAGAGGTGGAGGAGGAACTAAAGGTCGTTGTTAGTTAACTGAAGAGCAAGATTCGAGCGGTTCTACCGAAAGGGCCAAAAAGAGGCAGAGGAAGACACCTCTTGCGAACAGACCAACTCATGATGATTGCAGATAGTCGTGAAGGCGTGGTGACCGGCATGGCATGGAGAGCATCAACGGATGAGAATCACATCGGCAAGGGGTGGACAGGGCGGTGCAGAAGAAGGAAGATCTCCGTTTCGGGGATGGGGATGGGAGTGGAGAGAGGTCCGTGAACCCACCGCCCGTGGGTGGGTGACTTACAGGGCCCGGATGAACCTGGGGGTTGAGGGTACCGCAGGTGCATGGGATGTAACCGTTGGCGACAAGTACAGTCTCTGAGTATAGAGTATTCATTATACTACTACTGTATCAGGGGTCACTATTCAGTAGTGTATCTACATCCGCAAAGTATGCGGTTGACCAGGTCGGTACTACATATTTCAACCACCTGCATGGGTGTCAAAATGACCACTTTGCATGTGCCTCGAGACAAAGTACAGCAACACAGTACCTTGACCACCTGGCCGAATAGTCCATTTCCATATCCTGTAGCAAGCCCAAAGACCCAAAGAATCAATTGAATACAACGATTAATGTCTAGTCGTCCACCAGCTACTTCTCCACTACTCCCGTTTTCTCTCTCTCTATCTCGCTCTATTCAGCACGGGGCAGATGGACAAGGTACCAAGAGAGGTGGAGCTCTGCGCCATGGCCATCCATTAGCACCTTAGCGGAAACTCTCTGGTGTTCGCCTCGGGAGCGATCTGCCCAAACAAAGTACAGGATATCGTGCAATTTGCTCCCGCTTGACAGTTGGAGATACGCCTGTTCTGTAGTCGCGGCGCAGCTCCGGTCATTCGTACCGTATCTTTACCGTGTTAGATTAACAGGAAGGACGATCGAGTGATAATAATGTACGGAATGCTGATCACCATGATTAACTCGTGTATCAGTTAGTGTCCCAACTGTTCGGGCATCAGTGTACACAATTGAACACGATTGAATAAGAGACCGCAGCAGCAGATGTACATTCAATTCTCGCGCAAAAACGTCATCTGGTCCTCGTGTCATCATCGGGTCATGTCGCCTGACGGACGAGACCATGGTTCCTCCGCTTGCTACTAAATCCCCAGCGGCATACCTTTTAATGGTATCCTAAAATACGCACCATCGCCATCCTGTCTTCACGTGAAACCCGAAATAAGGTATGATCTCGGCATGAGAACAATGTCTCGTTCGGCCGATATGGCGTTGCAAGCTTGATCCCACTCTCGACCCCATTCATGTATTTACTCACCAAAGAATAAACTTCCACAAATTTAAATCTGAGGTCTAAGCTGTTTGCCATTGACACTAGCATTTCTAGTGCCCGGAATCCGGACTAGTAGTGTCCGTAGTCCAAGCCAAGAGTAAAACTTCCGTTCGAATAGCTCGAGAGTTTCACTGCTAAGGTTGACCTGGGCAATCCATTCCCTTCTCGCTGTGTACGTGTGTAGCAAGACTGTCACTTTCGGCGATGAATCCATGCACCTATCACAATCAACGTATATGTAGAAATCAACAGAGGACGAATGGCAAAACATATCTACGATGGTTGATCATCGATCTCGTCTGATGGCCGATCCGATGGCAAATACCATAATCACGAGAGGGCGCTACGACCGTACACTCGGGATCACTTGAACACTCGTCTCATAAATTCAATGGTAATAATATTCGAACCAGGCTGGCCTGTTTCCGACGGGCAATCAAAGAAAGTGGATAGTAGGTACTAGGTAGTAACGAATAACAATAATCAATTAGAGTGTTCAGCCGAAGATGGACCGAAGCTATGCAGATTTTACAGGATATCTGAATCGGTGGAAAAGAAAACTTGAAAGTGGTCTCTCAACTTTCTCACGCCACAGGTGGACCTCCACACTAGATCGGCAACGAGGCAAACAGGCCGTGTGAAGGGGGGCCAAATCGGGCCTGCGCTATAGGTATGGACATCACGGACCTTCACAGGCAGCTATTCTTGGAGTGTGAATGGACGGGCGAGGGACCCGTGGAGTGGTGGATTCGGCGTAGGTATAGCATGTAGCCATGTACTGTACAAGCCTACGAGGCAGTGACTGAGGCAGAGACACAGCAAAAAGGTAGATGGACATTCGAAAGTTAGTTCCACTACTGGGACTGACTCCCCAAGCCTCGAGGCAGGAGGATTGAAGCAAGTACCACGTAGTATGAGACTATGAATAGGTAAATAGGTATGAATGTAGTGTAATTAGTTGTCAGCATCGCAATTGAATTACTACTGATGCCTACCTTAGACTGTTGAGGAATGCATCCAGTAGGTAATCAGGTACCCGGGTACAGTATGCAAGCAAAGGGTGATATGGTGATTCGAGGTGCAGAGTACAGTCAGTACACTGCACGAGTGCACGCTGCGCACTCGCCACCCAGTCCCCGACTTTTCGTTTCTTTACTCTGTACCACTGGTGACCGGAGAGAGTGCCAGTGATCATTCGCACGATTTTCAGCGGCGCGACCAGCGGCCAGTGATCCAGGAGAATACTGGGAAATTGGAATAGTCCGCAATCCGACCTCCGCCGCGCATGGACCAGGTACGGGGCTGGACCGAACCGAATGGACCCAAGATCCACCCCTCTTGAGCGAACAAAGACTGGAGCCAAAGTGACAAAGGAGGAGCAGCTGGACTGGAGAGGGAGTACTCTGTAGGGAATAGGGATCCTCCGATGGGGATGACAAAAGGAGTGGAACCGCTGGGATCTATACTGATTCGGGACTCGTGTCCGTTCATTAGCTTCGACTAGACCACGTCTGGACGGCAAATGTACGGTACTGAGTCAGTGAGACTGAGTCAGTGAGTAACTGAGTATAGTATCGGACTCCGGAACCTTTTCATGAAGACCGGTACTGGAGTCATGAATATGCTATTGTGGGGAGTCAGCCGCTCTCTGCATGACTGGCCAGTAGTCTGTCAACTCGACAGCGCCTATCATGGGATTTCATGTCTTCAAATTAACCAAGGCGTCTTTTGGAAGGCGCATATGGAACATTGAAAACTAAAAGTACTTTGTACACTACTTTGGTGCATAGCAGGAAACAACTATCTGTCACTTCCACTATCGAGTATCGTGAAGGTACCTGTATGACGACTTTGAGACTCCAGTAGGGCCTCCAGCGGCCTCGAGTGCTCCACCCACACGGGAGCAAAGAATGACAGGACGGTTCGGGAATAGGAGAAGTGGCTTGAGGCGGAACACCATTGACACAGAAGGTATGAACAGAAAAAGAAAACATGAGCTCCAAGGATGGACCAGTGCACGTCAACTTGGGGAAAAAAAGAAAAAAAAAAATACCCAGAGCCAAAAGGCAGCGTGGGATCTGAGACTATCGTACACATGCAGTAGTCTGAACTTTTGACGTACTTCGTAGCGGGGACTACCCTTGTTACTGGCCATTCAATGACCATTGCGCAAGATCTAGTCCTGCACTGACTGTGACTTTGGCCTGCTGTATGCATTGATCCTAATGATCCTACTGTGCTGCTGTATTAATTACAGATCCCCGTCTAACCGGAACTATTCCATCTGTACCGGGGGTGCACTGGCCTCAACAGGATTATGGAATGCATACTCCGCTGCCTTTTTTTTTTATGCTCTCCCTTTTCTTCTCTCTTTCAATAATTAATAATTTTCTCTCCATGACACCCCCTATCGAGATCAAAAACTCTCCTGTACGGCCATTGGTCTCTTGTGTTCCAGTCAATTCCCCTTTCGCGTGCCCTCGCGGTCTCCCTACCTCTCTCCCTCTCTCGCTCTCGGTTCCCACTTGCCACGGGGACAGAATGAATCACTGACCAGTTGCCCCTCTCGGGCCTTGATATGTCCATTGATCCATTCTGACTAGCCTAGACGCGCCCTTTCACAGAACACGAATCAGTCAGTATTTCCACACTATAGTAGGACTATAGTATGTAGGTGGTAGAATGACAGTAGTGTGACAGCCGACGGCTCGAAGTGGGTTCCAACCTGCTCTTGCCCTTGACGATCACCATTCCTCTGCCGGTGTTGCCTACCTCTTTCTCTCTACGAGCGCAAATTCTGTGCCGCTCTGATGTAGGATGCTATATGGAAGGCATACCTTATCACTACTACAAACACTGAATATCAGGGGTGAGCAGAATTAATTGCACACACTTAGAAGAACAAGTAAGGACGAGGGCAAAGGCAAGAAGAAAGCAGGGGAAAAAACAAGACAGGACGGTGCATTCGTGGCTCAAGAATTCGACCCGCCCGAGTCTTCGGGGCATCAAGTAGGTTTGCTCTGAGCACAGGAATGCAGGCGTCGTCTAGTAGAGTACTAAGTACTAACTGTAGGTATGTATACGCCCGGGCGCACATTAGCAGTATTACTATGTACAGGCGAGAGTAATAGCCAACCTAGGTGGTTATACTATACTTTACTATATTATAAGATTTTCAGTCTCTAGCATCGACCGCGATCTGTATATCAAAAGCTGACCTCACCACTGAAGTACAGTCCTGGATTCTGTGTTGATCTTTTACACCAGAATCACATGAACTACCCGACACATGAGCGAGTCTCTTCGCCACCCCGCGAGCCAAAAAGATCTACAATGTTCATCTGATCTGCAGCATTTTGCCATGAGAAAGCTAATTTGACAGCGGAAGAGCAGTCTCCAAGTCAATAGATGGTCTATACATATGCGTGTGATTAGCTTGAACTCGGGTTCGAGTTCCCATGGCCATGTGGAGACTCCACGCTGGGTCAGATGTAGCACGAGACCCGATTGTGGCGAAAGTAGGCGGTCATCCATCAAAAACGATCAGATTATGTATTTGATTGGTGATGAGGAGGGTCAGGAGCTTTCAAGTTGCTATAGTAGTCTGGTGATGTAGAGAATCACGAAGACGTGGTCTTGTCGAGAGGGTGTTTGAGGGGAAGTGCTGGAAGATGGTTGTCGTTGTTTACTTATTGGTTCAGGCGATATGTTGCTTCTCAAAGCTGGAGTCGCGGTGACGCTATGTTTAATGGACGGGTTATATATGGTCGGTTGTCTTGTTCATTCTGCTCTGATGTACTTCTCCAGTCGCTTCCGTACCTTCCAGGCTTTCCGACCAACAGTGTAGTTGGTGGTAGTACTGTGCAAACTGCAAACTGCAAACTGCAAAGTGTACACTACAACGTATATAGGGTAGAGTGCTACCACTACCAATTTGAACTTTTCTGCCTCCCATCATACCCGGTCGTCCGACCGATCCAAGTATCCAAACTCTAGTTGAATCCTTTCCATGACCCCCTTCCGAGGTTAGGTTAGATCACTTACTCTAACTCAAACATCCTTCCCCATTGGGTGTGCCCCTCCACTGGACCCAGACGGAATCCTCGCGCGGCACACGCTTGACTCGTACTTTTACAGACCGAACTAGACCTGACCAGATTAGACCAGACCAGGGACATCCTTGGCTCCTGAAGCGTGCTAAAAAATCGGGAGCGGGCCGAAACCTCCCTGACAGCTCTTTGTTCCTTAGTTCGTGAAACTACCAAGGGTGGTTTTTTTGGCTCTTTTTTTTTCTGGCTTCCTCGTCTTTCTTCAAGTGCTGCATCCTCTGCGCAAGTGTTTGTTGTCCATGCCGACCGAGGATAGTCCCCAAAGTACACGTACATTCTGGTATCCATGCCCTTTGCCATCCCGACACTCTGGATTCTACTAGTTTAGTCTCGGCGCCTCTAGTCAGCTCTGTCTGGAGTCTGAGCTTTGTCCATCAGCGCGGTATATTTTTCCCTCATAGTCCTACACTTCACTCTGTAGGCACGTTTGGAAATCAAGCGGTCAAAGAGATTCCAGGATTTCAATAATTGAAAGAGGCCGGAAATGGCCGGCCGCAGACTCGGGGTGGATCATGAATGAGAACCTCCTGAAACGCGTTAGGATGATCATCCATTTTGACATTGACATCAGTCTCGAATCTTGCTGGAATCTGGTCGGAGAAGTGTCTTGAACGGATCGGGTCGGTACTTTCACCCGGAAGAGATTCAATAGTTCTGAGCATTTGTACAGTGATGCACAATTGTACAGTATGTCCGCCATCCGCCGTATGGTCATGGTAACTACGTTGTTCATCGAGTCCGCCTAACGAGGAAGAAGCCTAACGCGCAGTACAACACAGGTTCGTTGCGGGAACGGAATACCCAACAACGGCGCAATTCAGTAGTCTTGAATAAGGCTGGTGCCCTTTCTCACCAGTCACTCTGGCATTTAATGGATCTTCGTCGCTACCTATGCGTCGTCACCTTCATCAGACTAGCCTACGAGATGAACTATCTGCGCATACGTAGAAAACATTACCAAAATCTTACCTAGAAATCGGGCTAGCAAGACGTATGAGGCAGGCAGCACAATCGGGGTGACCAGAATGCTTACAGTAGGTCTGACAACAAGAAGAAAGATAGGACTGATCGAGCTACAAATCTGGCATTGTCCGTATAGAGCGGATGGGGTTCCCCGGTAGTCGCCGCGATATGTAATGTGAAGAAGTCCGAGTCAGACTCCGCACATGGCATTCCTCGCATTGCTCCAGCCTGTCGACCTTGTTTTTGACATCTTTTCGCCTCACTTTCTTAAATTAGGCTTATATGGGCTACAAGGTCGACTGCAGGGCTATGGAGCATCGTTCATTCATTGAATTGGTTTCATCAAGTCCGTGAAGCCCGGATCAGGTAGATAGCAGCCGGGATGCTAGATCTCGAATGAAGGAATATTTGACACGGATATATTAGAAAACACAGTTGTACTGTAAGCTGTTAGTGGGTGCTCACTGCTCACTGACCGATCAGCCATGGACCATCCAGTTACTGATTCCGGACTCTAGGGCGCATTGGAGCATCTCTTTTGCACACGGAGACCATCACACACTGCTCCCCTTACTCAAAAGAGCGTGGAGACGCAGCCTCAACCGGAACAGCGTGCGTTCCCTTATCCACATCCCTCGTGCTTTTCAAAAAGAAAAAAGGGGGGGGGGGGGGGAAAGTATAGAAATGTGATCGTTCCAGACGTACGTCTATATAGAGAAAACTGTTGGTAACAGTAGCAGTAGCAGGTGCAGTAGCAGGTGCAGGTGCAGGTACAGGTGCAGGGTTGGAGGGTTGTGTAGACTCTACTAGACTGTAGAGTACTACAGAGTGTAGACTACAGTGTTGTGACGCCGGACGCGCCAGACGCAAGGGTGAGACAAGAAAGCCGTTGTGAAAAGACGTGATGCTTGGCCGTTGAATCGTGAGACCTATACCACCCCCACGGATGGAGCGCGGGAACCTGAATCAAACATGGAGCTCATCTCATCCCCAACGTACGCGTGGAACCATATAAAGAGAGAGGGGCGCCACGGGACGGGATTGGATCGTGCTTGACTGGAATGGAATGGAATGTTTGGATCATGATCATCTTTGTTTATCTTTCCCCCGGTCGGGAACACGGGGACCATGAGTCCTGAAAGGGACAAGGAGAGGTTCTGTACTATCAGTATCCATGTTTGAACTGCGAGTGAAGCGTTTATGCTCGAGCATGTTCACATAGTTTTGGAAACGCTGCACGGTACCTTATCGGAAGGAGAATGAATATACATGGTGGAGTATGGACAATGAAGCCTTTCTTTGTTTGTTTTTTCAATGTCATTGTTTTGTAGCGGATAATACTTACATAGTAACTACGAGCGCTCAACCTCACCCGGGGACTCGGGCATTCTCATCGATGATTATTAGGAAAGTGAAAATTCATCAAAGTAGATCACGAATTTTCCGGCACCCATCAGTTAAGCATTCAATTCATTTTGTCTTTCAACGGCTCCCGATTCCCCATATAACTAGGACGATAGTGTTAATTCTCAAGCTCAGACTCCCAAACTCAATATTCCAAGTTCCATCAGGGGAGAAAGGCGAGTCAAGGCTATAGATATACCGATTTCAAGATCAACATGGAAGGTTGTAGCGAACAAAACAGGACAGAGATTGAGGTAAATACAGAGCATATCAATAAAGTACTTGTAATGCAGCGCAAAATATATGCTGTGTACTGTGTAGGTATGAAAAACAGTAATTGTCCATCTTGATCAACTTGGTTGAGCCTCGATACCATGTTCTAAGGCAATACAGCAAATACATAATGACCTACCATATGTCTCTGTACGAGTCTTCGGCCCCTCATTCACTTCATCGCCTCCGCAAGGGCCCAACCTGTCAGTAATAGCGGGCTGCATGCTGCCATGCACCCGGACTAAAATGGATAACGCCAGGGCGGAGCCTCTGAATAAAAGACCCTCAAATGTCCAGCCTATTTTGCGTCTCCAGTTTCCACTAACTCCCCGCACAACCGACGGGAGGCACCAACCATCTTCTAATGCCTACTGCCTAAGTGGCAGGTACTAGTAGAAGCTGAGCTAAGGCACCCTGAGCTAAATTGGAAACAATCGGGTTTACCTCCGAGCTTGAGTGGTGTAGTGTAGTGCTAACTGCTAAGTGCTGTTCGCTAGGTAAGGTATAACATACTCGCCTCATTCTGACGCGGATTCACCCTCTTTACAAGGTCGCCTCGAAGGGATCGTGCATTCCGTCGAGCGCTTTGATCTCGTCCGTTATTTCAAGCCCCGACAATGCAGACAGGCGCTGGCAGGCTCGTCCCACACTACTGAGTATGAACGTTCGTGCCAGGGTCAAAGTTCTTCCCCACTTTCGTACTCTGAGTGATGGGGCAAGACAGATCAACGGGCGTTGATAACCCAAGTTCCGTCCTTCAGCGCCGGACGGGCAACGGCTTGTCAAGCTGGATCTAGACTCGGGCCTCTTCTCGTGTTTTACGTAGTGGTGTGTTGTGTTCTCGGCTGTCTGACTGTACTTGTCTTTCCCTGCACCGCTTTCTCTCCGTTCATTTTCAATGAATTTGTACTAGATGCTCCGGAGTCGCGACAAAGCAGCTCGCGACGTTCTCCATCAAGCTGTGCATGCCTTGAATCTCTCCTCATTGGACTGGAAAAGTTTCGAGGCTGTGACTCACGTTGCGCTGTAACGAGTGCAACTATGCGCCATTTCAACCAGACTGTCGGGTGCGATAGAGGGAGCAAGCAATAGTTATGGCTCCTCTTACAATGTGTGCCGAAGCCGGGTGGTACTTCGTTTGAATTCATCAGTGTACATCTGTGAATTTGCATAGGAACCCGCGCCCTTCTCCACTGTGCTCATATGGAAGATCCGCCGGGAACTCAGTAATATGGGCGATTTGGGGCGAGGCGAGGCGAGGCTTAGGCACATCATTTGTATCCGAATGAGCCAGGCTCATCCATGAATGTACCTGGCACTGACACCGTTCATGCCTGCCCCAAAAATGCATCGATCTCTTGTTCATGTACCAGATCTGCTAGGTTGAAAATATCAGGACTTTGATACAGAGTGCCCTCCACATGAGTGTGTTGGACATCCCCGGTCGTAACTATCCATGAACGACACGAAAGTGGGCAAAGGTAGGAACGCCCCGGTCGAAGGCCCCAAGAACGGTAACAGAATCAGGCAGGGTACCTCTGATCGTCAATCCGTCCAGTATCCCGCCAGCCAAACGGAATACTCTACGAAGAAGTAGAGTTCAGCACCTCACAAGAACGGCGGGGGTTCGCGGCGTAAGAAGGAGAAGGGGGTCTGGCCATTCCCGCACGGCGTTCAACTTCTCTGACTTGCCCGGTAGACGCATGCGGCGGTCTTTCCAGCAAAAGCATGACGGACCTCGTCCTTGATCCTGTTGGCCGTTTGGCTGGATGTGTGAGATGTCATTCGGCAAAAATAGACGTCAACTGTGCTCACTAGGCCGTATGGACCGGGGGCCGGGACCGGTCCCGGGTCCCGGCCATGCAACGACCAGACGTTAGGTCCATGATGTGGCGCGGTCAGCAGTTCGAGCTGAAAAGCCTATGTTGACGAGGAGCCAGAGCGCCCCTACAGGCGCGATGACTCGATGCGATCGGGGAGGAAGACCCCTGTCGCCGGGGAGTCACAGGTTGAAACAACGAGAAAGAGGGCAAGTCGACGAGATGGAGTTCAAGGGGACTCAGGAGGAGGCGACTCGGTGGAGGACACTATCGAGTATCGACCGGGGCCTTGTCCAGCTCTCTCCAGTCTCCGAGGTATTCATGCCCCCAGAAAGAAAGGTCAAGGCGCAGACCGTCAGATAGAGTCGCAGGCAAGAGAAAGAAAAGAGAACGCCAAAGTACTGGGCATCAGCCGGACAGCCCTGTACCTCTGCCTCATGTCAGCCCCCTCCGTCTCCTGATGCTTGGGCCTCGTACTTCACCACTGGCCAGTGCTGCGCGTCCAGAGCGCAACGTCTGCCAATCGAGTGCCCGAGAGAGATCTTGTAGGGGCTCTGGTGCAAATGGCCCATGGCAACTCACAGTAGAGCTCCGAGCACGCGGGCGGGACTGTTGGGCTTTTGGTCCGAGAATGTCCACTCCAATACACCCCATAGTCATACCGGGTGCTAACGGCTTCTTCTGCGCAGCACACCGTCACACACCCATTTGGGCAATCCTGAGACGGAATTTCAGGGCTCACCGAAAGGTGTCAATCGTAGGCGTTCGCTGCTCCATTTGTGGGGCCGCGCCAGCGGACCTCCCGAGGGTGGCTTGACTTTTGTTGGTCCTTTGGTCGGTTGCGAGGAGGGTCTTGAAGTTTCGGCTCCAGCAGTATGAGATGATCCTATCCCCAACTCATCACGCTACAGGGACTTTTGTGGAGTGTACGAGGCTTTGGGCCGCTAGACGGGACAGGGACCGGGGGCAAGATTGACCCAGTTCTCTCACCTGTTAGACACCAAAGGTGGAGTTGAGGGGGCGGAAAACAAAGAACAGGACGAGAACGCCATGAGGATTCTGAGGGAACAATTCAAAAGACGACTAGGAGTGGTACACGGACGGAGACAGTCATGCAGCGGAGTAGAAGAGGAATTTGGGGGTTGTGTTCTAAGAGGAAAAAAAGCACCACTTGACGCCTAACAAAAGTCGATCCACATCGCGCCCATCATTTTACGAAACTAAAATCCTGCAGGCGCCGACTGAACCGCGCGGAAAAATTCTCCGCCAGGAAAGCTATAGGCTCCCGGATCGTCGTTCATTCGGCTCGGATCGGATGCAGGTACTAGGATGTAGGACACAGACTGGATCACAGACAAGGGTGCAACGACGAGGATGAATCGTGGCTGAGTGTAACAACGTCGCTGCAGCAGGAGAACGAGATGTGGATTGACGGGTCCCACTCGCAGGGACCGTCAGAAAAAGTTCAGGCAGGATAGTCAGGCTGGATGGAATTGAAACGTTGACCTTGCGTGTTTTCGTTGTTCACGGCCACGAGTTTGGCATAGACTGTACGTAGCTGGTAGATGACACGAGTCAGCCCCGGAGACGGAGGAGCACAAACCAGGACAATTTGCGCCTGGATCGACAGACGGCAAAGGTCCGACAGGGAAAGTCAAAGAAATGCATCCACCTCATGCCTGTATGTATTGAGGCAGTGGTCGGTCTTCCCAGTGACTCCACCGTCATTATCATCACCCAAAAAGGGACGATCAGAGTCTCGCCGAGATCGTCTGCCCGAATGATGACTGTGGTGTGCTGTATGTGCCCAGAACACTATGCAATTTTATTCCAAAACTTGAAGACGAGACAGAGGGACCCCAGCCATCGTGGGTAGGGTCGACAGACGAAAGAACGCGAGAAGCTAGGCATGATATTGAGTTCCTCACACGCTCAATACCATTCCGCGGTTCTTTTTCTACCGAGCGAAAAAGTCATCAGCCATTCAACTTTTCTTTCAGCCAGATGGCTTGGAAGGGCTCGAGGCTTGCTGTCGACCCTGGTCGGCTGCGGCGACGGCCGCAGCTGCAACAGCCGCCGAGTTGGTTGAGCCTGCACTTGCTACATTACTTGCGTGGGCGAGCAAGAATTTGCAGCATGTCAGAGTATATTTGCAAGCTCGGGTCCACGTCTCGTCATTCTGATTGAATCCAAGTTTGATACTCGCATCCCCAATTCGATCCTTCTTGATTTCATAGGGCAACTTCAAGCCTGGCCCTGTAGCCCCGTTGTTCTGACCGCGACGATTAGCCGCGACAGGGGCGGGCGTCGTTGCAACGAACTGACCAAGCTGGCGTAAACAATCCAGGAAGGCAACCATTCCGTTGTCAAAGCGTCGATGTAACCATGGTAGATTCAGCGGCAGGTCACCAGATGAAAACAAGTCCAATGGGGTGACTTTGGGGTTACCGCGCTCGTTGGAACCTGTTCCGGATGGCTGTGTGGGAAGCTCTACCTTGTCGATGCGAGAGGTGGAGCCGAGGGGACGCAGACGATATCCCTGGAACTGAAAGCCTAGCCGTTCTGCAATAGTGGCCAGAAGCAGACAAGTCTGACCCCATGCAGCGTTGATCTCAGGCCATTCAACAGAGGGATTCGCTAACCGACCAAGTCGCAGCCCATTGATAGTGCCAAAGTACCCGTCATGTCCGATGCAGAATGCATCGTTGTAAACGTTGGTACGCTGCAGTCGCTCCAGCTGCTGCGAGTCGTGGTCGTATCGCATATTCAGTGCATCGCGCTCGGTTTGAAACTCTCCTAGTGTCAAGGCAAAGCTGTTGCGGGCGCGCCAGAAGGCTTCTTCATCCGCATCCAATTGCTGTGATTCTTCCTCCAAGGTTCCAATCTCCTCGTCCAATTTCGCCTTTTCTCTTTCCAACGACTCGAGCTCTGCAAGTAGACTTTGCTCAGCGTTGAGGCTTTCTTGCAGCGACTGCTCCGCCGCCTCCAGCTCTTCCGTAGACGGGATTTCTGAATTCAGAGTCCTGAGAAATGAAATGTACGCATCTCGTTCTTTTGTCGAGCCGGCCAGACGTTTTTGTAATGCGTCAACAAGTATGTCTGTGCATTCCACACAGATGGGATGGTCGATGTCGGAACGCGAGGAAATGATCTCGAACAAGCGGCTCGTTTTGTCAACCTGGTCGGCAAATGCTCCGTCCTGGTTCTGAACATCGTGCCTCGGTGCATTCTTGCCTTTGGCCCGTAACGTTAAATTCTCCTCAGTGGGTGGAGGTACAAATTGGGATTCCGTCAGCATCACGAACGACATGTTTCCGCTCTCAGCGCGTGGGAGTGAAGGTGGATGTGGTTGAGTGCCCGATCGTGGAGCAGGCACCGATCTTTTGTGAACCGGAGCTGTAGCATTTTGAGCTGCTCGGTCATAAGTCGCGCGACGATCTGAAGAAAGAGCTGGCCGAGTAAGGGAGATTGTATTCTGTCCGGGAGCTGTCTTTCCTGTAGAGTCTGGACCAACAGCTTAGCTGGCCGAATCACATGCACGAGTTCGTGGGTCAAGACAGGCGGAAGCTTACTGACGAGCAGCTCAAAAGCAGCTGGATTAAGTGACTCCAAGGATCCATCCAGCTTCAGCGGCGTCCGACACTTCTGACAATACATCATGTTGAAAGTCACTGCGCTTGGGGGCTCCTTTTGCGGAGAGAAACGCGGTGTGGGGAAGAAGATTGACGGTTGAGGGGATGAGGGCGGCGCTGGGCGGGCACGTCATGCCGATTGTTTTTCCACATTTTTTGAGCTTCTGCATTGCGGCCGTCGCAAACGTGAATCACCTCCTTGAGTTCTCCGACGCATCGATGCCGTGCTACGAATTTTTCTTCTGCAATATGCCTTTTTGAGATTTACACAACGAAGAGTGCGAATCCGGGCTATTGCGCGATGTTGTATCTCTCTTCACGATACCCATGTCCATGATCGCGCGGCTCAAGGACAATCTTGGAAACTGGCCTTGAACGAATTCTATCTATACCATTGCAATCACGCGACATGGCAGAAGACACGGTCATACATAATCATGGTCACCCGGGTGACCACCGAGAGCGACCACGAAAGCGACAGCGAGTGTCTTCAATCCCAAAATCACCACAAACTAGTGAAATTCCACAGCAGTGGGATTTACAAGCTGCCCGCGCCCAGAATGACTTGCGTCTCAAGTCAATCTTTGAGGGAATCTTTGCGAAATACGGCAATGACTTTTCGGACGTGGGCGACGAGATTGATCTGGAAACCGGCGAAATTGTCGTTAACAGAGGCCACTTGAAGAGCATGCTCGAGGAGACCGACGTTGGAAAGAGGCTAGACCCCTGGACAGAAGACCCATTCGGTTCCGACGACGATGACAGTGTCCGTGACGAAGAGCCTCCTTCCTTGGGACATCATGAAGACGAGGTTCCTCGAGCCGAATCGCTCGATGTTTGCCCGGTCGGGGACACGACCGGTTCACTACGCGACTCGGTGAAGCCACTCTCGAACCGGGGCCGTGAACGAATAGCCTCCAGCCCCCCAGGACCGGGAGACAAAGCTTCAACAGACTGGCAGTCACCGGGGCCACTGGCTCACCTGGTTGATCCTCTTTGGCAGGCCCCTGAGCTGCCACCGCTGTTCGCAACTCCTAATGCGAACAGGCAGCCCGTTGCTCCATCGCCTCAGCTTCCGACGATTCTCCGAGAGCCCTCTCCACCGGGCTCCGGGTCGCTTTGGACCGTTCCGCGAAGACGCCTCCCACGATCTGAACAGAAGTTTCGAAGCACGACAGCTTCCTCACCAAGCAAAAGCCGGCCTTATGCGAAACGCAAGTATCAGTCTAGCCCGGCGACGCGGGACTGGTCCTTTGCGGAAGTCAACGCAGGCGATGAATCGGACGATCCACTACAGGAACAATGGCCATCGTCGCCATTGCCTATTCCATCTCAGACCACAACAGCCAGCAGACAAGAGACTCGGAGCTCTGCCTCTACCACCCCGATTAGGAAGGCTGCCCTTACAAGCCCCGATGGAACTCGATCGGTCGATTCCCGCCGTCAATCGTCATCACGAGCCAATCAGTCCGTGCAAAAGACATCGGCCATGGATCGTGACTATCACGATCGCGACCAGCACCACTCGGAATCAATGCCACCATCACGCACCACTGCAGCTGTGGATATTGGTCTCTCAGAACACGATTTAATCTCATCCGCATCGCCTAGTCCTGCGGGTGCTGCACAGGGGTGGCCAAGCTCATCGCCAATCAAAGCCAGCATCAAATTTACGCCCGATGAGGCCAAACTGATAGTGCGCATGCGCTATGTGCACGAACAGCCTTGGCAAGACATTGCAGCAGCGTTACCGGGCCATACATTATCAGAAATTTATCAGTGGAATCAGATTCATTGGAGCGATCGTCGCTCATGTTCTGATGAGTCTCCATCGTTCTGGTCTTTGGCTGAAGCGGATACTTTGAACACACTAGCACAAGAAAGTGGGCTTTCATGGGGAGCTATCATGATTGAGCTGCCCAATCGCCCTCAGTCCGATATTGAATCTGAGTTGTTCCGGCGTTGGGTTGGTGATGAAATTTGGCTCTCCAAACAAGAAAGTGGCGAAAGCACGGTCCCATTGCAACCCTCTTCCTCAGCATCTGTGCGCTATGAAACAGAGAGCAAGACGGTGAGGATTGAAGTAGGTGATAGTGATGACGAGGAGTCACAAAGTCCATCTATTGTGGGCGAGACAGGCTTGTCCGACCGTGACATTCCCACGACACCGAGAGTAAGAGCGCCGTCTCGGCCTTCTACGCCCTCTCTGGTGGAAACTCACCGGCGCCATTTTGAAGATTTCTTGGACAGTGATGACGACGTCGTGAATGACCTTGATGACGTGATGCTACTCAGCGGTGCATTTTCTCCGTCCAAGTTATCCTCCATATTTTTGGACAGTCCTGCGCCAACTCGAAGTCTCTCACGATCCCCACGCAAATCACCAACCAAGTTCCGCGGTTTTTTATGAGAATTACGAGGTGAGCAGCGCTCGCTGGTCAGTAACTCCTATATCGCTGTCAAGAATCTTTGAATTTGACGCCACATGTGATCCCCCTGGCCGCTCCAGAAACGGCCGCTTTTTACGCCCGTAGCTTCCACCAGCAAGCCGCTACTCGATAGCTCCATCAACCACCCATCTTGGCCGTCAATCACTGTCATCATCCATCTACATATTGAAAAGGTGAATGTTACAGCGATACGTATGTTGGCACCACTGGCTCTCATCCACCATCAAGGCACCGATGCGCATAGGCGATGACCTCTTGCTGGAGGTTGTATTGTCACCTCCCGTATACTATAGTCTATAGTGACAGCAATCCTACAATCTGTTGACTTTCCAAAGAATACCAGAGTATGTGACTCACGCATAATTGTTCATACAAGCGTGCTGCCAATGACGTGAAACTCTTCTCGTCATGTGATCATGAGTGCTTTCTTATCCCTCTTTCTAGAACAGTCACAATGCTAGCCATTCTATGGTGTGCGTAACTTGGATATTATACTCTTCTCATCGTTTTCTAAACAAGCGAGTATTTTATCTACAAGAGCATTGTCTACGCCGTAATGACAAGTCAAGCGTTAAGCCTTCCACTACTTCGGGGCTCTATAACATTAGACGAGGCTCTTCAGCAGGAAGAGGATATACTTCTCGACGTGTCTTATCCGGATTCTCGGATAAAATTCTTTGTGTTTCTCTACGGTCATCGTAACGACATCGCAGCACTCGTTTCAAGCCATTTGGGACTTGATCGATCTAATCAATGTCGCCTAGGGGAAGTGAGGGAGTGGATACACGGTAGCTTCAACGTTTGCATCCCGGTTTACGTGGAAGATTGGAACAAATCTTCGGCCAAGCGGGTTCTCATTCGATTCCCCCTGCCGTACAAAGTGGGAGAATCAACTTATCCTGGAAACGCCGATGAGAAGCTCCGTTGTGAGGCCGCCACCTTCATTTGGATACAACAGCATCACCTTGATATCCCGCTTCCTCGCCTTTGGGGATTTGGATTTGCTGGAGGTCAAACTGTATGCAAGACAAACACATCGGGAACTCTACCTTAGAGGCTAACAATGATTGTTCGCAGTTCACCAGACCCGAAAGCATGTCTGTGACAACCAGGGCGATTTGGTACTTCAAGCGATGCGTGTCATGGCTCTTAGGATTTCCGCTACCTTGCCCTTATATCATCCATCGTCGTCAACAGGTGTTGGAGCATGGATATCTCATCATGGACTATATCGACGAGCCAGATGTGCGGATGCTGTCAGAGACATGGGACAACGTGCCGCATCATCCAGAAAGAACAAATAACTTCTATCGGGACTTCTCTCGCATCATGCTGACTTTGAGCCAGCGTCCATTACCCAGGATAGGGTCCTGGACGATAGACCCAAATGGAGTATTACAACTTTCCAATCGGCCCCTCACTCTTCGCCTCCATCAGTTGGAAAACGCTGGTATCCCGACCAACATCGGTCGGGATTTGACGTACCCATCAACTGATTCATATTACTTCGATATTCTGTCCTGTCACGACAGCCGTATACGGCACCAGCCGAACTCCATCCATGACGAGGAAGATGGACGTGCCCAGGTGGCGAATCTGAGCATCATGCGGGCGCTGCTTCCTCATTTCACCAACCGAGAGCTCCGCCAAGGACCGTTCTTCTACAGCTTCACAGACCTCCATCAAAGCAATATATTTGTCGACAGTCAATGGCATATCAAATACCTAGTCGACCTTGAATGGGCATGCTCACTTCCAGCTGAGACCTTGCGTCCCCCGTATTGGTTGACCGGTCATGCTGCAGACGATATTCTTGGTGAACGCCTGGCCGCATTCAGCAAAGCACACGAAAAATTCATGGAAGTTTTTGAGGAGGAAGAGAAGCGATATCCCCCTCTATTCAATACTTGCACCTTCCGGACAAATGTCATAAGGAAAGGCTGGCAAGTCGGAAATTTTTGGTTCTTTCAAGCCTTGGACAGCCCCAAGGGCCTATTCAACATTTTCCGTGACCACATCCAGCCAAAGTTCGCGCCATCTCAGAGCGCCGATCCTTCAGACTTCTCCAGAATGGTATCCGAGTACTGGGCTGTGGATACCAAGAATGTCCTGGAGGGAAAGTTGAAAGACAAGGAGGTTTACGAAAATGAGCTACGTCAACGTTTCCGAAATAGACCTGATCGAGAATGATATTGAAGTGAGGCGCAACAATTCTCATTACATCCACGAAGGCTCGTGCAAGCTGTGGCTTTGCTAACTCGGCTCATCAATACCCACCTTTGACAGCTGCTAACTTACCTTCAATAGAGATCATCAGGTGTCCTCGTAGGTCGTACCAGGCAGGTAACATTGCGCCGCCCACAGTCAAACTGACACGTCGTGAATGTAGAGGCCAGTGCTTTGTATTCCCGCACGGGCTAGCAGAACCGGAAACATGCGAGAAGTAATCGATTAGGCGGAGTCAGCGCGGGGCATCAGCCTTTTGCATTGCATCAGTCTCAGCGCCATGTGCGCTTCTCCATGAAGCTCTGCGAACTTCGAGTTGTGTGTATGGTTGCAATTCCTGCCCGGTATCTAGAGATGGGTGCCCTGGCACCCGACTCTCCTATCATTTACAGCCGAGCAAATGGAGTTGGGCTAGGAATGGTCTAAAGCATTGAAACAGAAGCTAAATGAATCTCCCTGAACTTCTGCATCAACAGGACGCTGGGTTTGAAAGCAATCTCAGACAGCCACTCTTAGGGCGCTAATATTGCCCCTGTCAGTGATTGATTAAGCCAGCATCGTAGCCAGCAGAGATAACCGGGTGCGATAATCAGCTCCGTAAGATCGACTCTAGCCGATTACGGACAAGCGTTACTGCCGTGAAGTCCAGGCCAGGCGGCCGTAAATCATACAACATCGGGTCCCTTCACCGCTATGGCAGAACCCCTCTCCCTAAGGGGAAAAAAGAAAACTATTGTTTAGGCCCAGACACCATTATTGTTGTTTGTTGGTACCTTTAGCATCAAGCATCCCTCTGGTTTGGAGAACACCGTTGACCGAGAAACTGAAACCAAAAATCTTCGTGTAACTCGCCAGCATTCATGCGCGCAAGAACTCAACGCGATCTTGCAGTGGTACCAGGGAATGAGTTAGTGCTGAATGAAGGTCGTTTCGGGGAATATGAAACCCAGTCGCTTTGGCTGCGCAGTCATCTAGACTTGTAAGGCTTTCTTCGCACATCATGTAATCATCTCCTCGCTCCATACGCAAAAGAAAATGCCATCTTGCTGGATTGAGGAAATTGGTCAACAACTTCTGTTTCTCTTTCTATCTCTGGTGTACGATAGCCTTTGTAAGCGTCATCCACAGGCTTCGCCGTGATTTTGATACAGACCCACGTCTGGCGTCTGAGGAAGTGAAGAAATCAAACGGCTTCTACTTATAGTTGGATGGTTGATCTTTTCAGATAGCGGGCTACGTAGACAGTAATCCCGCTTATATTTGCACGGCGCACCTGGAAGTATGAAGACATGCAGTCGTCTCGTCCTAACGCTCAACTCGGCAGATTACAAATTTGAGATGGTGGAATTATCACTTCGTTGGGGAACGACATCCCTTTTTCCAAAGTCCTACCGTATATCGTACATGATGATTCTCTCTGGAGAGGCTTATTGGAAGTCCTCGTCACGCGCTGCAAGGACATCCTCCAATTTCGTGTCGACCGCCCCTCCAACGTCCCCGGCCTTCGCCCAGAAACGTGACAAATGCCTCGATCCTGAATCAGATAGCATGGTCACAATCCGGTGACCTGGGCCCAGCTTCTGTGCTGTCTTGACCGCGGCGAAACCTGTGACGGTCATATGTTAGTAAGTTCAAATCCGCAGAGACGACTGAAGACGACCGGCACACGTACAGTTCACAGC
Organism: Penicillium ucsense; assembly: GCA_014839625.1. NCBI lineage: Eukaryota > Fungi > Ascomycota > Eurotiomycetes > Eurotiales > Aspergillaceae > Penicillium > Penicillium ucsense. The sequence continues at coordinate 31,302 of WIWV01000087.1, read as the reverse complement.
ACTACTACTTCCGATGAAAATTCCATCTTTCTCCACCAACCACCGTGCCATAGCGAGGGCTTGAGCATCCGTCACACGAACCGCATCGTCCACAAGCTCCTTGCCAGCTTCAAAGTTCGCGGTAACACGATTGATTCCGATGCCTTCGACAATCGTATCAACTTGGGGTCGTCGTCGAGTTCCTTCCCGTTCTTTTGTGTCGAACATGACACCGTATCTCACACGGTTGTACAGGCCGCTACCTTGTGGATCTGCCAGCACAACGGTCATGTTGGGCAGCAACGGCTTCAGATACCGTGCGACACCTGAGATAGTGCCACCAGTCCCCGCGCCAGCAACGAAGGCGTCGATCTTCCCATTACATTGAGCGTAGATTTCAGGGCCGGTGCCTGAATGATGAGCGCGCCAATTGGCTTCATTCTCAAATTGATCAGCGAAGAACCCGCGGCCCCGGACTTCGATCTCACGAGTCTCGAGGCCACCATCCTGCTCCGAGGTGACCGAGACTGATGCTGATTCCGTGTGTGCCTGTGCCAGTGCCCGTGCGCGGTTCACAAAGTTTTCTTTCTCGACAATAGGCGCAGGTGGCACACGGTCGACGATTGCACCGAGCTTCAAAAGCAGATTGGACTTTTCGATTGCCTGGTCCGAGGGCATACAGCTATTCGCCAGGGTGAGATTGAAGCCTGAGAGAGTATAGCTTGCGATGAGGGGGTGGGTGTGCATACATATGAGCTAGATAGCCCTTGGCCCGAGCGAGACTTGCAAGAGATATCCCCGTTGATCCCGATGTGCCTTCGTATATGGTATCCCCGGAGTAAGGAGTCAGGATACCCTTCTCTTCGGCCTGTGATGTGTCAGTTCATTGAGCTTCTTGATAGACATGCGAATCATGAACTTACAATTTCGATCATACTCAGCGCCACACGATCTTTAGAACTCTGTCCAGCACCGTTCAAGAACTAGCCAACAAACGTCAATATTAGAATACCCACTCGGGTGTTCGATGGAGGGCGAGAAGGTCTTACTTCGGCTTTGCCCAGAATTTCACATCCTGTCGCATCAGATAATGATTTGATGCGGAAGAGATGAGTATTCCCTATGCAGCCTTGGATACCTTCAACGATCGCAGGAGGTCCTGTTCGTGCAACGACCGCCTCTGTTGGGTGCTCATTTGCTGCCGTGGAATTTTTGGCATGGTCATGCGATGACAGTAATTCTTTGCAGATTAATGCCATAGAAACACCTGCCACGAAGGCCGAGCAAACATATACAGTTGTGTGGTCTGGCATCTTAATGCGCAGGAAAATGACCCTTTGACCTCTTGAAGAAAGACTTTGTTAAACTTATCGCTCTTGGTGGCGATCGATCATTAAGAGAGAGCGCTCGAAGCGCGGAGCTCGTCTGACGTCCGTCTGAAAGACGCAATCCACGAAGATGGAATTTGAGAGGAACAGAAAATACTTTCTCAATACTGTACGGAATATTTTATCAGTCACCCAAGCAACGGCTCAAATCTTCAGGTAGACGGCGTCAATTCTCCATTGCCAGTGATGATGGAGGTGCCATTGTCGGCCTCAGGCATCAGAATAGTCATGCCTCAGGCGCCACAGAAAGCTCCATGTTGACCCCATATCCACCGGTCTTCATTGCTGTAGCCGGTCTCGTGTCGCAAAGCATCATGGACTCACCTGTCCTGACCCAGCTGCTGCGGCAGCTATTCCGACATCCCGCCTGTCAGTCTCTTCGACGGCCCCCCTCGTCCATCGCACGTCAAACGCGCACGTTTCTCACCCGCCGCACACCCACGAAGCGCAAATCCCAAGACGATGGCATGCTCTGGACGAAACGAGGGGATTACCCCAAGAACATCGACGAGGAATACTGGCAGTATCCAACTGTCACAGCCAAAGACTTGAAGAACAGGCGCGAGCGACCGCGACAGGTGAAGATGTTGACGCGAGAATTCATCGATGGTAAGGTGAAGCTATTGGAGCCTCATCGCGCTCGCGCGACACCTCCATTGCATTTCTGACTTTCTCAAAATCGGTGCAGATAGTCTTTACAACCCTCATTATGGGTATTTCTCAAAACATGCGACTATCTTTACTCCGGGAGAACCGTTTGATTTCAACCAGATCGAGGACGGGCCTGCGTTCCATCGAATGGTGGGTGAACGATACACCGAGTTCGAAGACAAGCTCGACGAGGAGAAACCAGATATTGCGAGACAATTGTGGCATACACCGACAGAATTGTTCAAGCCCTATTATGGAGAGACGATTGCGCGGTACTTGGTCTCGAATTACAAGCTCACACTGTACCCATACCACGACCTGATCATCTACGAGATGGGCGCGGGCAATGGAACGATGATGTTGAACATTCTTGATTTCATTCGCGACACGGATTACGAAGTCTACCAGCGTACCAAGTACAAGATCATCGAGATCTCACCGGCTCTTGCAGACCTGCAAACCAAGAACTTGCTCGATACCCTGAGCTCCAAGGGCCATCGAGAACGAGTCGAAATCATCAATCGCTCCATCTTCGACTGGGACACTTACGTGCACTCGCCATGCTTTTTCCTCGCCCTGGAAGTCTTCGACAACTTCGGTCACGACACTATCCGCTATGATGCCCGCACACAAACCCCGCAACAAGGCGGAGTGCTCATCGACGCCAACGGCGATTTCCACGAATACTACAACACCCAGCTCGATCCGGTCGCCGCTCGCTTTTTGCGCGTCCGTCAAGCCGCGGCGCGTCGTCCTTTCCCTAGCCCGCTAGGACCCTGGTATCTGCGGAATCTTCGATCCGCAGGGCCATTCCGAAAGGAATTCTCGTCTCCGGAATATATTCCTACCAGACTGATGCAATTCTTCGATGTGTTGAATCAATTCTTCCCAGCCCATCGTCTCGTATCGAGTGACTTTGATTTCTTGCCGGATGCAGTTCCTGGCTTGAATGCGCCAGTCGTACAAACTCGGTATCAACGGCAGACCGTGCCGGTCACGACCCCATTTGTGAGTTTGCAAAGCCCTTTCCTCGCCATTTGGATCTGGCCTCGGGACTGATTTGTCTTTTTTTTAACCCTCCTTCTCGCTCAGGTCCATCAGGGGTACTTTGATATCTTCTTCCCCACTGATTTCAATGTGATCGAAGACATGTATCGGGCCATAACGGGGAAACTGACCCAGGTCACGACACATGAGGATTTTGTGCGCCGATGGGCTTACATTGAGGACACGGAGACGAGGAATGGAGAGAACCCGCTGCTGACCTGGTACAAGAATGCCAGTATGTTGATGACGGTATAAGTTCATATGTACAATAGTGAATCGGAAAAGTTTACGTCCGCCAAGATCCTTCTGATCGACCATTACGAATCATCCGTGTTCCTTGCCAGGAACCTACACATCGAATCGATGATTCCCAGCCAAGATCCTCCCTAGGAAGAAGGTAGCAAAGCTACAACTCCAATGCTCCCACCGTGCCGAATTCTGGCCAATCCGCCTGCCACTGGGACCTTGACAGAGACGCCCGTCCTCGCGCTCGCGCCACTCGTCAGAGCCCACATTAGTCTTGCCGTAGAAGATATCGTGCGGATCGTATTTTGCCTTGATCTTACGAAGAGCCGCATAGTTGGGACCGTAGAAAACGCTTTGAAAGTCCGGTTGACGGAAATCACCCTACCTCGCGAAATAAGTAAGTATCGTGAATCCGTGCTTTCGCAAGGGGTTGCAGAGAATGGGCTAGTGGCCTTGCAGGGTCGACCGGTCTTGATTTTCTCCCTTCAATGTACGAACCTCATTCATATAGGCACCTGATTCGGGAGAGAGAGCTCTCAATTGAGGAATGAAGTCCTCTGTCATTTGTCGCTGTCTTTCCAGCATCAGGGCCGAGTCCGTCCAGTTCCAGGGTGTGGTGAGAGTGGTATCGATCAGCGCGTCGCGCCAGGCAGGGAGAACGGCGTTGTGGACATTGCCCGCAACTCTCTTGGAGACATTCAGTCCCACGCCAATAAAGGTAGCCCCGCTCTCGGTGATATTGCGGTAGGCCTTGACCAAGGCCTTGTTGTTGTCTTGAACGACGGACCGGGGCACGAGCCAGCCACCATATTGGGCGGTGCCTACCTCGATCAAGCCCTGCATGCCCTTGAATTGGGCGTAGTACGAGTCGAATTGGTTCGCGCTCATACGGTACTTGATCTTGAGCTGGTCCAAGTGGTCGGTGAAGGGTCTGAGGAGCTCAACCAGCTGGGAAACTGGGATGTTCGGAGCAGTGATGGGCGAAATGGAGAAAAAGGCGTTGGTGTAGTACCATATGGACATTGCTCCGGCGTCGACGAGAGCAGGCAGAACTGTATGAAACACTTCGATGGTCTCGTAGAAGGTATCCGACGAGAGGCCGGCAGCAGTATAGGTCAGATTAAGACCAGAGACCGGGGTCGCCGAATGCGCCTTGGAGGCCATGGAGAATACAACTCCATAGGTACCAGCACCTCCGCCACTCAACGCCCAGAATAGATCCGAATGTTCGTTATCTCTTGTTGCAGTGATGATGCGCCCTGTGCCATCGACAACTTTCCATTGCAGCACCTGATCCGCTGCCAGGCCGTACCGCGACGCCAGCGCAGAATGACCACCACCCTGAGAGTAACCGCCAGCCAACCCCACAGTGGGACATTCACCACCGACGACCTGATACCCCTGGGCATCTGCTAGCTCATACGCTTCGAAGCCTTGCACCCCCGCACCCATAGTGATGGCTTTGCCCTGGTAATGGCGGTCATGGTAATCGTGAATCGACAGGTCTTTCAGATGATGGGTCCAGATAGCTAGGGCACCAGCTCCTGTGGATCGACCGTTATAATCGTGGCCGGTGTTTCTCACGACAACACGAATATTGTGCTCTGTAGCAAATCGAATTGTGGCGGCGATATGCTCCGGATGACCAACGTCGACACTGTAGCTCACATAGTTGCCCATCAGACAAGGCTTGGAGACGGGATGGAACGGATCACAGGTGCCATTGGCAAAGAATGGGGCCATCACGGACGACGAGTCATCATAACTATGTGAGCGAAGAAAGTCAGCAAGACGAACAGCAAGGCGATCGGATCGAGCACACGCCCTGTCTCGGCCTAGACACTCTGAGCGCATGATTGACCGAGGGCACATACTGTTCCTCGGGAAGAAGCCATCCAGCCTTGAGGGTGGCACAAGTAACAGCATCATAGTTGGGTGCATGACAAGGTGTCCCCAATGGCACAGTCTTCACCAAACGGCCCTCGACCGTGCGATTGAACCGAGCCCACGTTGTCTCGGAGGGCCAGCATTTTTCGCCTGGGAAGCAGCGACACGCTATCGAGGCCCATGTCTGCGACGAGACTGCCAACAACGTGGCGGCGACCGATTTCCACGAAGGCATATTGTAATGAGTGAAGGGAGGAAAACGATGTGCTCTTCCGACTCGATTTTCACACCCCTGCCTGGTCTTGCCATTGTCTCTTTAACTTGCACAGATCAGGGCGGGGGCCTTATTTACGGCCATAGCCCTTGACTTTTTCAAACCGTAGCGACTGCTGCGGCGCAGGTGCATGCCAACAGGAGGTATGCGAGCCGTGGCGGGATTGGCTTTTGCAACTTGGACCGTCATGCTGTGTTGAATTTTGATTCGATTGCATCTGCCGCGGCAGGTAAACAACATAGTTTATGCACTACTGCACGCTTTAGAACTGAAGTGGTCGACTAGACAAACTTAATTGAGAGTGTCAGACTCGCGTCTTACCTACCGTTCTTTTCTTTCTCCTCGTGCAATTGCACCGAGGAGTTGTTCTGTCTCAGGTTCTCGGGTGGACATGGAAAGATTGCCAGGAGGGAGCTGAGACAGAAGTTCCGTATTCTTCAGAGGAAGTCGCTCCGGATATCCCTTTCCATCTTCACCTGCTAAGGCAAGCAGGTGCTTGTATAGTAAAGCACACACATCAACGTTGAAAGTCCATTCTTCGTATCCGCGAAAGCTTGTTTTGAACTTTGATCCGAATGAGGCCAACCCCCTGCCCGACACAGCCTGTAGAGAGTCAACTCCTCGATATCTAATCACGCTCATGGATGCCTCGTCCAAGGGATTCTTAGGCCGCCCTGGTCTGACTGTCCTCTAGTGGAGAGTTGAGCTGGAGGTGGGTGTAAGTGAAAAGATGGCGTGGCGAGAGGTCTCTTGTCAAGATTCTCGCCATGGAAGTGAATGAAGTGTTGAATGCTCATGGGCAAACTTACTTATTCTTTCACAAGAATATACCGAGTGTCTGCCCGAGGTACTGAGCAATCGACCCACGAGTCTTCTATATCAGCCTAGGGTTGTCATGGAGCAGCCTGGGCAATTCCAGTTTCATATAGCAGTTAGTGGCTCTATCGCGCAGTCCGTGCAGTTCCCGGCTCTTGATTATACCGATATGGAAAGTATCAGATGGATGGACATTATAATGTCGTATCTTGATTGTTCAACGTAGATCGCGCTGGTGTGAAATATACAGTAACAGTAAATCCCAGGAGTATAAGCATCGCTAAACCAGACCAAACCGAGTCCAAAGACTTCGATGACGGAAAAAAGAAAAAATAAATCCATCCAAATACACGAAGTGTAGGTGGAATGATTGCCCGTAAGAACCCAGAGGTAACCAAATCTGCCATGCTTCACTGCATGACTAATGCAACGCACCAGAGATATAAGGAAAAGGTTTCACGACGTTGGGATCCTGTATGTAAGAGCAAGGTATTTGCGGAAAATGCAAAGGTTGAGAGAGATGAGAGACAATATAGAAGGTGAAGAGGGAAGACGGCAGAGAGGCGAAGAGTTGAGAGAGAAAGAGAGACACACAGAGAAAGCTTTTGGAAGTATCCGCAACTCCGTAGAAACCAGGAAACAGATAAATTCATGATTCAAGTGTTCGCTTCGTCCCAGTCCCAAAGTGATCATGTCAGACTAAAGCCGCCAAGGTGTATAGACCTCTCAAGAGTAGAAGGTGCTCTTCTGGAAACTCTCAGGGGTGATGTCACCCATCTTGCCCTTGAGCTGTGGTGGCTGGTCATTCGCCGGCTTGGTAAGGGTGGTCAGGCTCTGGGTGCGCTCGTTGGTGACACTGCTCTTCATCGTGCTGGTCCGTGTGGCAGGCTCGCTGCCTGTTGTGATGGCCTGCTGTGCTGGACGTCGCTGAATGGTCTCCAGGTATGGACCGGGCAGATAACCAACACGACCATCACGGGCACGACAACGCCACCACTCAGATGCGTTACCCATGGGATCAGACTTGCTTAGAACAGCAACGATGTCTCCCTTCTTCACGGCCAAGTCAATGCCGTTGCTCTCCTGCGTCTCAGGAGAGTAGTCATACAGAACACGGCAGAAGTCCAGTTTAGCAGGGTCCATCACCCCATTCTGTGGCTCGCCGTTGGGTCCAATCATCTGCTGTCGACGCTTGGCCTCCTCCTCCTGGGATCGAGCAAGGGCCTTGATCAACTTGCCCATCAGGTATGGTAGACCAAAGACAGCAATGAGGAACATGAAGAACGGCTTCTTGGATGGCTTGGCCGGAGCAGGCGAGCCATCAGGGAGGGTCCCGGACGCGGAACGACCACCCATAAAGGCGGCAAAGGCAGCGGGAGTGAGTGCTGTGGCATCCGCTGGAGGTGGCCGACCGGTGATTTTGGCAATGAGGGTTCGGAACCAGCGAATGATTGTGAAAATCCCCAGGGCCGAGCCGAGGGTGTTGCGCAGATTGCCAAACTGCTCTGCGACGGAGATCATTGCTATTCATTCAAATCAGTGAACATGTTCATGGAGTCCATAGCTGTTTCGAGCACGCAGACTTACCGAAGAACGAGCTATGTGTAGCCATATACGTGCTCTCGAGCATTTGAGCAAAGCCGCCAAATGCCCCCACGATACTTTCAATCATCTGAAAGGTCGCCTGCGTGCTTTGACTGAAAGATTGGGTCAAGCTATTGGGATCGTTGGGGTCCTGCCCTGGCATGCCGCCATACATGCCTCCCATACCGCCATACATGCCACCCATGCCCCCGTAGCCGCCGTACATGGAGCCCATGGAGCCCATGGAGCCGAAGCGGGAATACGGGGAGGAGTAGGCACCGTAGCCACCATATCCTCCATATGGCGTTGTCGCACCGAAGCGCGACGCACCGTAGGGTGAGTATGTGGCCGCATTTGAGTTGACTGTTGTGCTGAGAGTACTCGGACGAGAGGGAAGCGCGGGAGCGCTGGAGGTGCTCGTTGCCGCGGGGCCAGCCGCGGACGGCGAGGTCGAGGTCATAGCGGTTGAACTTGCGGGAGCAGCAGAACCTGTCGCACGAGCCGATGTTAGATCAGAAGAGATGTCAAGGAGAGTGATAGGGATGCAAAAGGAGACAGAGATGGTAGATGGATGAAGGAAGGACTTCAGATCCAATGCATGAGGATGCTGCGCGCTCGATTGGCGGAAGCAGCGAGAAGACGGTGAATAACTCACCAGCCGCGGCACCTGCTCTCTCCCAGGGCTTGGGAGGCGACACCGACGCCATGATCGAGATCAAACTTGCATCGGGCCCAATGCAGGCAGTGTAATTCACAGGTAATCGAAGAGCTCGTGCAGGGGGATGAGCTCTGCGAGGGCCAAGGGCGGTGGTTGTAGAAGGTGGTGGAGAGTGGAAGTGGATCGATACTGAATGGAAGTATGGGGGAAGAAGAAGAGGCGGAGAAGCGAGAAGGCGGAAACGGAAGAGACTCACACCAGAGTCACGGTGCTGTCAGACTCTAAGGAACAACCCCCGTAGTCACGATTGGGAGAGTGAGTTTTTGACTTTGTGCCGGACGAGATCAAGTGGAACGGCGGTCTTTACTCTTGCTGTCGTTGGACGGATTCAGAACGTTTCGATGGGCCCGGGGAAGGGAAGCGTGCATGTGGCCGGCAGTGGAGAAGAAGCCGAGGATGTCGGCGTTGGCCGATTTGGGGGGCAAGTCCACGCAGAGATCAGGTGATCGGCTCACCAGGAACACAACAAGTCGAATGTTAGCCCTGACCAGTGACGAGGATGAGGTTTGTCTGAATGAAGAGCAATCCCGGTTGTCGTCTCGCAGTAGTGTTGCATAAGGTAGAAGACTCCATTTAGCGGCGTAGAGGCGTAGAAAATTTTCGCGGTGGCGAACCAGCGACCGGTCAACAGGTCCAGAGACTCCATGCTCCGTAGTCCGTACAGTTTCTCCAGGTCGCTGGCCAGCCGCGGCAAAGATCCCGAGGGTCGACGCGAGCGCCGAGGGCGAACACTAGTGAATAAGACAAGTATCCAGAGCGAAATGCAATCGGACGGACAGAGATGTAGGTGAAAAAATGCTTCGAAAGACTACTTCAACAACGAAGAACCTGCCTGAGAGTACTTGCATGAAGAAGAAGGAAATTCTGTATTCTCCGTGACTAGGGAAGCTTGTCAAGGTCTATCACCGATTTGAAACTAGTCTTCTATAAACTCGACGAGCATCCAATGATCTAATACTGGATCCAAGGAACTGGTACTGTTGAGTTCGAAGTACACGCGAACATGCAATATTCGTGCGGATGCCCAAGGGCAATAATCAACATCAGACGGCGCGACAAGTGCAATGATGAAATGGCGGCACTGCAATTGGAAAGATAAGCCAAACCCAGACAAAACAAATGATCAAATGGAGCATCCGGAACACCGCAACAGAATGAGACGCGTGGTACGCAATTGTATGTACAGGAATATCATCCTAGCGACGAAAAGAAATGAAAGGTCGCAGGAGAAAATTCAATATCCGAGAGAAGGAAAAGAAGGAACTCAAAGTTCACCGTGAGAGTCGACAGGAGAACGTCGAGCAGTGTCCGTGGGAAGCTTGAGCTTCCAGGGACGAGGGGGCACAGGTAGTCCCAGCCAAAATGCCCAAAGACGTTGAGCTTCCCAGGAGATGATCTCATATCTGCGGAAACCGAGTTAGTCAACTGCGAACAAAGAAAGGCGTGTGGTGTCAAACGATGAAAACTTACAATGTGCGAGGAATGTCCATCCAGCTCCGCAACACATACATCGTCACATCCCAGACCATCTGGAACTCGGTCTTCATATCATCGAAGTCGGTCGCGTCCGGTTTACGAGGAGGACGTTCCCACGGCAAGCGGTCCACTTTCTCACGGCCGTAAATGAAATCGCCATCATCATTCTCGTAATAGAATTGGCCCGTGCCATCGTGGAACAACTTTTTGGGTTCTTTGCTTTCCTTTTGGGCCTCTACGTGATTGTGAGTGGAGGGAGCAGAGTGCCGCAACGGGAAGGCGCGATCATGTCCGGCCGCCAGAGCCTCGTGGAAACTGCGAGCAGCGGCAATGCTGTGAGAGATGCGACCCAGTGTATTGACCAGAGCGACGAGCTCGGTCCGTCGCAGAGGTGGGTTCTCGCCATTCTTCGTCTCGTCATACTCAAAGAGCACCTTGAGAGCCGTGCCATATCCGTTGACTTGCAATTTGCCCCAGAGGCGGCACTTGTCGCAACCCACACAGTCCATCAGCCGGCTGACATTGCGGAAGCGAGTGCGGAAGTCCTCCTTGAGTCCTTGCGCCATGGGGTCTTGAAACATCAGCTGCTCGTCAAAGATCTGAGGGGGTCGCGAGAGAATCTCAGTCAATTGATTGACCCGCTGCTTGGTGTCGATGTCCTGCTCCGGTTCGCTTGTGCAGAAAGTGTAGTTTTGCAGATGCTTGCGTAGTTTCGCGACCGCTCGTGACACCAACGCGTAGTTGAAGTACATGTTGGAGATTCGCTCGGGATGCTCATAGAGCCGCTCCTTGAAACACTGCAGATTAGGATGCCACTCGCCAGTGGTCTGATTGAGATAGTCCCAGCACAAATGGGTAGAGATGGAAGCATGCATTCCACTGATGAGCCGATGGAACACCCGTTTTTCCAGACACTCGTTGTCCAACGAGGCATCTGGACGCTGCGCCTCTTTCTGCAGTACGTTCCGGAAGTCCGAGGCTGCCTGTACAGCACCCAGTCCGCCCAGGGGAGAGCTCAAGACTTGGTCCTCGGCCGCGGCCTTTACGAAACAATTCTCACGGTAGATCGCGTCCCACACCTGATGCGCACCGGGTCCAGAGTACCCAGTGAAGCGCTCAGGGTTATCCACCAGACTGACATAGTCACCCTTGCCCGCGGAACCCTCATCCTCGGGGACGCAGTAGTCCCTGTCATCACACTCATCGTCGTATTCCACCACGCAGCTCTCACCGACATCTTCTCCAAGCTCTCCCTGCAACGGTCGTTTCTCTGGACGTTGAGCTTGTACCTGTCTAGGTGGGTGATTTGCCTTGGGACCTTCCAACTTGCTCAGTTCGTCGGCCCGCCAGACCAGCGGGATGTCTTCTTCGGATTCAATAGTGTTCACGGAGCAGGCGATGTTACCACACATGCTACTTGAATCTGACCAGAAGGGACATTCACTGTTAAATAGGTTGAGTCGGTAGTATGAAAAGAAGTCGGTCTCGGAGGTGATCGATTGCAACAGGGTATAAAGATCGTCATTGAGTTTGTTGATCGTGCCGTACGAGACACAGGCATCGGACACCATGGCGGTAGGGTCAATCTGACCGAGACGTCCATATGTCAGTTTTGCTTCTTGGGAGTACGGAATGATAGTCATCCTGTGCCTTTGATCTTTCGAAGATGGATGAGCGGACCTACCGCGCATGTGTTCATCGAGTCTCCACTCGCTGATGCTTGACTGCTGCCATGAGCAACATGAGACAGAGCGAACACGGCCGCGTAAAACACGCCTGCCGCTGAACGCATTATGTCGAGGAAATTGCGTGAATCAAAAGAAGAAGAAGCAATTGCAGTAGCTGTGGGTATATCAACCGTATAGATCGGCTAGCGGTTGGGAAATTGCAGTTGTTGCGCAGGCGGTTTCCCCAAGTGGCGCTGAAAAGTGGAAGAGTCGGCAACGAGACCAAAACACTGGACGCTGGGTTGAATCAGTTGCACGGCCTTTCAACAGTGTCACGACCCAGTGCTTCAAGGTCATACAACAATGATCGAGGCTGATGAGGTCGGGAATAAATCAAAGAATGAGCGAAATCGACACAAGCATCATCATTCGATTTTCAATGAAGAAGTGGACAGATTGGCTCTTTCAATGGAAATCTGGCCATGTTCTTTTGGCAAGTCTGCGGATCGGCCGACCCGCAGTGCCAAGAAGTGCAGCGAGGTCTGATCTCCGTTCAACCATCCGGCCAACCATTGATTGGTCAGCCGTACTTGGGGGCCACCTTGAAGAACCTGCCAGGCCGCGGCATGGGATTAGTAAGATGCAGGCATTTATCTCCAGTAGGTAGTAGTTAACTACTAGGTAACTCCGTAGGTAGGTAACTCCTAGACAATACATAATCAAAAGATTCAGTCGCATAAACTAGAATGTTAGCCCCTGTCGTAGAGAACGCGTTTACTGGAACTACTTTACCTATACCATCAGGAGTGGCACACGAACTTCCTACAATCTGCGTTTCCATATGTGAGAATCCTCGATCATTCTGTCATTAGAAATTCCCGTCCAACTGCGTGTGACCCACCGAAGCGGTCTGGATATGTCTGGATGCAATTGAAAGAAACTTGCATTTATCTACCTACTATGGAATTCATGCTATGATATCATTTCAGCCCTGCATAGTCCGCTGCATAATTCATGCTTCACGTCTAATTAGGTTGTGAATAGCAGCGCTCCACCTGCATAAGCAACGGGTTGCTGGATTCCAGCAACACTTCGAAATCGCTAGGTATCCTTTTTCAACATCACAAATTCACAATCAACTAGAAGGGACCTATCGACCTGACAACCCCTCTACCTACAACATTTGAGGAATCTGTCCATCTATTCACAGTCAGTTTCGATCGTCTGAATGCATTACAGTATCTCGGTTCGCTGGTCCCGTCATCCCGTCATTAGGCTTCCGTTGACCCCGGTCCTCCCGAGTATATCCTTATTGAAGTACGTTTATGGCAAGTGCACCAAGACGGTTCACGTGCGATCGTACATGTACCGAGTCCACGTACGGATCGACGCTCTACCCGACTCCCGAGCAGGTCGGCCCTTTGTCTCGGGGACTCCCCAAGCCGAAACTTACCCAGGCCTCAACAGAAAGAAAGGTTGACTCGAACGTATTGCTCCCGTCTGCCGTTGCGATGGCGTTGAATGACTCGTGACTCGAGCTCCCCGAGAGAAAGAATTGCCTTTTCGGTGCATCAATAAGCTCTATATTTGTGGATCATTTCCTCCACCTGCAGTCGTCTGTTTGGAATCATAATCTTGCAGTACTCCCCACTGCCGAATCGGTAGTTGAATAGGATTATCCCGCGAGTAAGAATTCACCTATACTCGCTTCACTGTGTCAATGTACGGACACCTTCCGATCCAGCCCCGGGGAGATATTTAACAATGGGGCGCTCCCATTCGATCCATCCACCTCATCTGTAACTAATATCCCATCCTCCCGTCCTCTGACCACTACCCAAAATGCTATCCATCAAAGTCACCTCCCTCCTCACTCTCTGCAGCCTTCTAGCCATGGCCGCAGCAGCACCCGTCGATATCGCCAGATCCAACCCCGTCGTGCCTGACTGGGGAGACTGTCCCGGAAAATGGAACACCAAGCCAGGCGGTGGCTGTCGACGCGTGTGAGTCCATGGTTTGCGCATGGAAGTACTCCCGTCAGTCCGGGCAGGGGCTTGGGCTCGGGCTCGGGCTCTTGTGCGGTCCGGCTTTGGTCACTTACTCGTGTGCTTCCGAACTGTGATGCGAGAGTGGTTGGGGATGGGATTGGAGGGGACTGAGGGGTGTAGGTAAAACATGCAAGTGGTTGTAACTTGTGCATCGGCGTTGATTAGGGCTAGTTTCCAGTTTTGCATCAGATCCCATAACTGCATTGCCGGTTTCAAAATGGTCAATGTCGTTTTGGGTGGAAAGAAGCTCCCGCAGATTACGCATTACTGGTGGGAATGATGCAGATGGAGATCTGCTGGTAACTCACATGATTTATTCGAGAAGTTGTTTTGCCAAGGTTTTGAGATGGAGATTCGAGGCACGGTGTAGGTGATGGTAGACATGCGTCTTGGGATTGAGGGGGCATGTAGGCATACTGTGTACGATAACAGGTGTTCCATGGTGTTGTTATTCTGATCCGGTTTATTGATCTACAGACTGCTTGAACAGGTGGAATGCTCACCGTAATCTGTCAGACAGTGCACGTGATGAAAATGCAGTAGTAGGGTGTCTAAGCTTCAACCACTTCCCCGAAAAGTCTCCTTGTTTGCACGGCAATTTGAAATGTAAACTTCATTCATTCAATCGACGAAAACAGAAATCTAGGCCCGAAAATTGGAGAACGCCACTTCTCTTGCACGGTGTATCAATCCACTGGCCTCACCCCGAGCAAGACCATATCACAGAATTTAAAACGACAAGCGAAATCCCCAGATATCCATTCCCAGTCATGACGTCGTAAATCAAACATCATCATATACAAGATCCTGAAGAAAAGAGAGCAGAAAGAGTTGCGCAGGAACCAGACTGCACAAAAATCAATCACAAAAGCCACAACCTGCGCCAGAACAAAAAAACAAGCAAGGAGGAAAACAGGCGAGACCAGAAGAGTCCAGGAGCAATTTGTAGCGACGCAACAGCCACAGACCTAGCAGGGAAAGAATCCACCGTTAGATTAAAGAGTCCCTCGACGCTCCTTCCAGCGCTTCAGACTGATCTTCCTCTTCAGGTTCGAGAGGTAGTTGGGATGAGGCTGGTTGTAGAAGGGATCATTTTTGAAATCCTCATCGGTGAATTTCTGCAAATAAGGCCGTTAACCACTCATCTCGAAGTGAGAGATCCAGGCATCACTTCACATACCTTTCCCGGCGTGCGCATGAACAGTCCATACTCGTCCATCATATTGGACCCCTCCTCGTACTGGTACGTTTGTCCCTCCCGATCCGTCGTGCCAGGAGGATAGTACGCGACACCATCTAAGGGCCGGTGGCTCTCGATGGTATCGATGATCTTGTCTCGAGGAGTCGCCCGCAGCGTCTCCTCGATGGATTCCTTGACAGCCTCAATAGGACTGTTCTTGCTGACCCGGTTGCGCTGGGGGGACGCAGCGTCGAAGGGCCCCTCGTGGTGGTAGGCACCGAAAGAAGCATCGTCCAGCCGATCAATGATATCGGGCTGGACGTACTGGGAGGCGTAAGGAGGGCGGACCTGTAAGCGTCGCGGCCGCCTGCCGGAGGAGTTGTCGCGGCGGGAACCGTCGCGATGTGACTTCTCCCTGGAGACCTTTTCCCGAGGCAGACTTGGGTACGTCGGCGGGTGGTCGTCGGGAGATCGAGACCACCAGGAGTCTTCCGAGTCGGACCCAGATGCGCGAGAGTGGTAGTCCCGGGACGGGATCTTTGGAGACCGGTGGTGGTGGTGGTGAGAGGAGTAGGCTGGTGGTGCCTCGGCCATGTAGCTGGCATACGGGTTCCGGCTGTCCATTGACGAGAAGGTGGAGCGGCGGTCCCGGCCGCTCTGGCGGTTCAAGGGATGGTGTGGGTGATACCGTGAAGCCATCGAGTTGTACTCGATGCCCGGCATTGTGAATATCGGACGAACACCTACGAACAGGTAGTGATCGTTTCTGACGGGGGATGAATCCTTCCGAGCACCCTCTGGAGTGTACCTGGACGGAGAGAACAACTCGGCGCAATAGCGGCGTGGTCAAAGTATTATACTGCGCAGGGGTACACAACGGTCTCGTGGTCGAGACCGTGATCTAGAAGAAATGTAGAAAGTAGAGCAGGAAGGTAGAGAGAAATGGAGGAGGGAGAAGATCTGATGAATGATGGAGACAGAAGAAAGGAAGAAGGAAGAAGGAAAAGAGGCAAAAGTCTGCCATGAAGGGCGAATCGATAAATTAAAGATCTTGGGGCAAGCTCACAGTTACGGTTCGACGTGAGGTCCGACGCCCAAAGAAGCACCTCAGGGACTAGACCATCTCACACGACCTGAGTCAATCTCACACGGAAGAAAGCGGGAGAGTGACGTGACAGACTTGCGTGTGCGTGCCTTACTTTGGCTCTGGTGGTGTCTCTGGTACCGCTGCATGTCACTTCCGAGGCTCCGTACGCTGCGCCCTGGGTGGTTCCAAATTAAGGTAATCCTTGGGATGCAGTACTTCAGTTACCGGGGTGTACGAGATGCAATAATTGGAAAATAGCTTCAGCTTAGATCGTCTTTTTATTTTAGTATTTTCCGATACTGACATACGGCGCATTTACAGTAGTGGAAACTGGAGAGTCCTCACTGCTCAGTCCTCGTTGAGTCGTTACTAGACGCACGAGACTGGGTGAGTGTGTCCCTGCAGTCGTCATTCAATCGAGGGTGGAGACCCCTCCTTATCGATAAGCATGCACGGCCCCCACTCTTGTCCGGCCTGACACCGTCACGGGACTACCTTAGTGGCCTAGTCACTCGTCTTCGACGGGCGCTTGTCCCATCGCAGTAAACCGTTCGATGGTGGCTTTTTTTTCTTCTCTTGGGCTTCTCCCCACTTGGGCCCTTTTGGCTACGGGAGCCTCGGGCGAGGCTCTCGACTCGAGAGGCTCCCGATGGATGACGATCTCTCCCGGTGATATCATCCGGGGGCAAACTCGGCAGCGGAGGCGGTCCCACCAGGCTGATGGAATGCTCATGGAGGACCGGTGGAAGGACGTCGGGGTGGACACCTGGTCGCACTCTGATGATGTGTGGTCAATGTGGCCAGGGTGCCGCAGCGCTCACATTCCTTCGCGAGTCTCCATCTCGGTGGGGGTCGCGCAGGGTGGTGGGATGGCCCTCACGTCAGCGTCTGTGCGGCAGTGGACTCGAATGGCGATGCAGATCGCATCGTCGTCGGGCTCACGGTGACACCTTCACGTCCGGGACCAAATCGATGACGCACGGGCCGTCTGCGAGGCATGCACGCGCGTGGATCCAGTCCATGCGAATTGATCGAGGGGCAACATAATCATTACTCCACTGACTAGCCGCGCTCCTGACCTACAGAATTGATGTACAACACTTGAGTACATCACTACAGTACGGTGAGAGGCAACTATGGGCCACTGGGTCGGAGAACATCCTTGAACCTACAGTATGCAGTGAGGTACATATTGTTCAAATGTACAAATAGACAGTAGTGGATCACTCGGCTCTACAGTCTAGTACACACTACACAGTAACTCCCTCAGTCCGGCCACGCATTGCCTATGCGTGACTGCAAATCCTATCCGCCGAGTCAGCCTCAAAATCGAGCTCTATACTCCAGGGAGGATTTGGACGAGATACCGAATATGTACCGATGCCAAGAGTCCACACACTTTGCAGCTCCTTACCTACCGTCAATCGTTGATCTAAGCACGGGCAAGCCGCTTGGACCGAAACGAGGGCAGGTCCGACTTGGCTGTTTCGACGAAGGAGAACAATTGGTCATCTACCCTCGAGAGTCAAAAGCTGCAGATGTCGGTCAGTATCTCAAAAAAGTAGGCAATCTTTCTCCCTTGGGTATGAAACTGCTCGGTATGTTCAGTTGTTCACCACTTCCCCGAGTACTCCGTGTGGGGTGAAATTGATAGGGCTCGGTGAGCGAGCTTCTTCACGAGCGTCATACCTGACGACCCGGCTAGAGCGGAGGCTACCCTTACCCTGATGATGGATGAACGAAGGTTAGCACTGCCACTAAACTCGGGTAGATTGGTGGGAATAACTTTAGTGCCCTTGCTTGTCGTGATGGAGCAATGTAGCGCGGGCGATAATCATCGTCACAGACTGATACCGCTGCCCCATCGATAGAAGCCACGGGTGCCATCTCCCTCACCCCGGTCAGGGCACCTGAGCAAAGATGGGGAAGACCCAGGTCACCGCCAGGTAAATCGGTCCGCAACTCTGTCTAGAGTCTCTACTCCTCTCCACATCGCTGGAGTGCACCCAGCTTAGGTTGGTGGTTCTGCAAGGGTCTCATTCTGCGCTCGACCTACTACGCGAGGGTGTCTAGTGTACTGTGTACTGTGTACTGTATCCACATCCTCCAAACTGCAGGCTTGTACCTTCCTTGGTGCGTCCCGCATGGTCTCTCCTCGCAGCGATGAAACTTCACCTCTCCTTGCCGGGCAATGGGCTTTGATCGCGGGTTCTCCGGGTCTATTTCTTGGGCCTTGGCTCCCTCGCGAACTCGGCGGGCGGGAGCCGAGTCTACTACGAGGATGCCACTCAATAACACGCTTGTCAGGTAGATCATGTAGATCCCTGAGTCATGTGCACGCGAAGATGATGTACCTTCTTTCCCATGAGTCTGACCGATCTTTGGAAAAGGGCCCAGGATCTAGGCTCTTTCGATGGGGCCATGGGGGGTCTCGCCTACAGAGTTACATTGGCCAGCCGTTGACGGGAAGACGCGGGGGAGAGAGAGAAGTGGTTACGGAGTTACATTCAAGGCCACCGCGTTCTGGAAGGGTCGCCTGAGGGATGGGCGACTGCCGAGATCTGGACATCTCATGGGTGAATGGAACAGCGTATCGTCTAATTATAGACTCTCGACTCGTCGCCATGGTACAGCCTTGTGCGGTTGCATAGAGTGGTGGTCAGCATTTGCATGTCTACAGCTAGTTAGTACATAGTATGTAAGTTAGTACATAACTGCTAACTTTACGTACCTGTAGTATGATGGCACATTCCAAGATTAGCGACTTGTAGGCTATCCCGGAAGATGTCTGAGACCTCGGGTGCTGTGACCTGAATCATCGATCGACACTCGGTCAGGATTTCTATTGCACATGCAGTCGCGTCTGACGTGCGACAGATCGGAGCGCGCTGTTGCTCTTCTGTTACAGTACCTCGACACGCCTTTTCTTCCCCTCCTTCAACCCGCGTGGTCCAGTGCCTCTGTCAACCCAGGATAATCCATCTGCGATGGGGCTGCGGCAGCCACAGCCGATCCTCAGGGGAGACGCCCCGGGCAAAACTTGGTTGCCAAGCTCTTCTCCGCAAACCCAAACGAAAACAAACTCAACAGACTAAACCGCGTCCGTCAAATCACCGCCGAAAAAAAACTCAATCTACTTCCCTAAAATCCGGCATGTCCCTAGTGCCGTACTCCGACTCCGAGTCAGATGCAGAAGGCTCTGCAGCATCTCCACCGGCCAAGAGACCACGTCGTGAATCCTCGTCCCTACCCTCGACCTCAGAGACGAGCCAGTTACCGCCCTTGCCTCGGGCTTTTCATGACTTGTATGCCTCGAGCACGCGGGTCAGCGTGAAGGATGATCCGAGTCTCCATGGGGGTCGCAAGCGTGTCATTCCCCACGTGGAAGGCAACTGGCCAACCCATGTCTATCTGGAATGTACGTATGCGCCCTTTTTACGGCACTAGGTGGCCCGGCCCTGCCCTATTCGACTCTGCCCGGTCCGGTCTGATGTTGCTCCTGCTCGGCGTTTGGTCTCGTGTCTGATGGTTGCTGATCAGGGTACCCGGGGAAATCTGAGCTCAGCTGGCTGGAAAGCCTTTTGAAACGAGCCAACGAAACCAGACCATCGTCACATGAGGAGGAGGAGGATGGTGGTGGTGGTGATGATAGCCATGATGGTCATTCAGCCGACGCTGTGCACCTCCACAGCCTTTTACACAGTGATCTAGGCGCCCAGCTACCATTACACATCAGCTTGTCACCCCCCGTCATACTACGGACAGAGCAGCGCACATCGTTCATGGAGTGCCTAGCCATGTCAATACAAGCCTCCCACGTTTCACTGTGAGTCAAGTCGCACAGTCTCCCCCCTCCACGGGCGTGAAAATGCGTCGATCCAAAGCGCCCCTCATCTCGGAAAATAACACAACCCAATTCCATCATTCCAACATCCCACGTTCCTGTTCCACCGCGCTAACATTCCCACCCAAGATTCACTATCGTCCCGGACACCCTCAAGTGGGTATCCAATCGCGAGCGCACGCGCTGGTTCCTGGTCCTCCACGTTGCGCGACCGACCGGGAACGAGCTCAATCGGCTCTTGAATCTGTCGAATCGGACACTGGCGGGATTCGATCAGCCGCCACTGTATGCATCCTCGCGTGGCGCTCTTCGAAATCGCGCACAGGCATCGCATGGTCGAGATCGAAGACCCAGTGAGACCGCGCCTGTCGAGGACTACTCGGATTGCTTTCACATCTCGCTTGGCTGGAGCTTGAGGGAGCCTTCTCAAGCGGAGAAGGACCGCGTGGCGCGGTTGGACTTGGAAGCAGCGCAGGACGTGGAGGTCAGTTTTGATAGTGTCAAGGTGAAAATAGGCAACCAGGTGGAGAGCATCAGGCTCTCGGCGGAGAGTTCGGGGCCTTCTCCGAGGTGAGATCCTTGACTGGAGGATCTGATCCTTCATGGATGGACACTTTAGGACTTCCTCTATTTTGGGGATCTACCTTTGCAGGCGTCGGCGTGCCAAGTCATGAGTTGACTTGACTCTGAAGACTGAAGCTCTTTGCATGAGGGCCACGTTTGGTCATGGACAAATGCTTGTATATAACCGGTAGACCTATGGCCATGCAGCTGGAGTCCTATGACAGTAGTCCAAGATCCCTCTCGTCTTCCCACCTACCGTCATGTTGCCAAGGCCCATCCAGAGCACCGAACTACCTAGGCATCATTTTGCGACCGGAGACCTGCGATAAGACGGCCTCACGCTGTAGGTCTATGATTCTCCACGGCCAATATTCCTCGCAAAGATCCTGTCGAAAGAACCCCAGAAAGACCCTCCCCAAGGCCCTCTGCTGATAAAAAGTAAGCTTTGACACAGATTTGATCTGCACATTTTTTTTTCACATGCATCTTTATCTGTCTCCTTTGTGACTTGTGCCCTGAAAACAAAACACACCTCCAGGTTCAAATGACACCAATCCAGTCCCCTCACTAATCAAGCTAGTGATGGCTCCTTCATCCCAGACGCTGAAGCATGCTTGGGGTCCTCTACCTGATCACAAGCCAACCGCGAAATATACGCCCAACAATGAGGTTGTCATCGTCCAATCTCCAAGATTGGCAACTACTGAGGTTAAGGCTCCTGCCCATTGACAACTTACGATGGTCTGGCCATGTTGGCTCTATCTGCTTGGCTGAAGCGGAGACCGACGTCTCGCGCCTTCCATTTACGCCGTTCCTTCCTTCCATCACCAAGATGCTCGAACTTTTCAATGGCGCGCTCATCATTACGCGTGCTTTCCTCCGTTGACTCATTTGGCTCTCACTTGAATCTTCTCCTTCTCTTAATCGTCGTTGTCCCCGTCTTCCGTTTGAAGTCAAACTTTCATCGACTCTGCTTGGATTCTGCTTGCTTCCGTCCTTTCTTCTTCTCGAGACTCAAGCTCACAGCTGAGGCCATCGAGAAAATTTCGGCCCCAACTGAGGTAAACAACGCCTCCAAACGTCTTCCTCTCCGCCAAGTCGGCCAAGGCACTGCCCAGCTCGTGCCCAAAGACACGGCAAAACTCAAGATTCCTAGGCTTCTCGAACGCACATCGTCGGCGCTGACCCCCAGGCATTTGCACCAGCTGCAACAGGCTCGGAGTAGATGCGTCAGTGCATCATCTCAGATGTCGGCCAAGACCACAGACTCCCTCGGATCGAACGCCTCGGATTTCCTGGAAGCCAAGATTGAGCAGTTGACAGAGTTCGAGAAGTATTACGAACTTATCAAGCGTGGAATCCTCGAAGGGCACGAGCAGCAGCTGCTTTCGAACGAAGAGCTCCAGTCGCACATGGCACCAGTTGTGACAAAGCTCGCGGTGACAAACTCAACGCTGAAAGTCTTGAAGCGGCAGAAAAGGCAATTGGCGGATGACCTTGAAGAGGACACTGCCAGTATACGCCAGAAGATCGACGGAGAGCCGGATGGCCTACTCGAGCGGGCCTACGTCCAGGCAATCGTCGACCGCGTGATGAGCGCTACCGTCAAACAGGCCGCAATCCCCTTCAATAAGAAACAGTTCAAGGAGGACGTCAATCAACTATACGGCATCAACGACCAGCGCCCGAGCAACGAATTCAACTGGTGCCATGTGCTCGGAATCTGGAGACCGGCCGCTACTATCAAGGCTGCACATATCGTGCCCAAAAGCCTACGTGCCGGGGATCTTCGCCACATTTTCGGTTACACGAATGACATTGCCTCCGACCCTCAAAATGGTCAGTTCTATCTTTTCTTCCCAGCGGCAAAAACATCATATTTACATATTGTTTGTTCCTCTAGCCATATGCCTCTCGAGTGTCATTGAGCGTCACCTTGACCAAGGTAATCTCGTCATTGTTCCCGCGCCCGGAGATTTCACAGTGCCGACGACATGGCGATGCCTGGTTCTGGACCGATCCAAGGACAAGGACATTGTTTGCGATTGCAAGGAAATCAAGAGTCTGGAGGAAACTCCTGGCCGTCGTGACGCTTTCGTCAGAGTAAAGGTCAGTCTAGACAATAGTCAATCAGCCTTCCTTGCCCACTCTAGCAAGGCTTTTTTAACCATACTCCTCAGGACCTACACAATCGCCCTCTGACGTTCTTGAACGACAAACGACCCCGACGCCGATATCTCTATTTCCGCTTCATCATGTCCTACTTGAACGCGAAGAGGCAGAATATGGTCAACTTGTCGGTTCCCTTGGAGACGAAGCAATTCTGGCCTTCGCCCGGCGGCTACCTTCATGAATCCACCTTGAAGATCATGGCAAGGTCTGTGTCAGGATGCGAGTTGCCGCCTCCGCTCATCTCTGGACAGACATTCAAGGAGAGCGACGATCCTTCTCAGGACGATGGTGCCGGCAATTTGCTCGCCGCGGCTATAATCGAGCCCGCACTCTTCTCCACGTCGGCATCGGAGGAACAAAGCATGAGGATGAGGGAATTGCTACTCGAGACTTTACACTCCCCTGTCCATGAGACGGCCCCAGAAGAAAACGCGGAAGACGATGGGGAGTAATCTTGTTTGTTGTGTGTGTTTCTGTGTTGACATTGCTTGATAAAATCGCAGGCGCTTAATCCCAAATAGCTGTGATACTACTGTACATTATTGTCACTAAGCAAGCCTTTAGCAATTACCTGGCAGCTCTTAGCTTCATATCCAGGATTCTTCAATGTCATCCGGCGAAAGATACTGTTTGTTGCGCATTTCCCCGGTCCCGTGCATGTCGTTGTCGTCGGTTTCGTCGTCGGTGTTGACTCGATCTCCACAGTACTCTTACGTAATGATCAAACGGCCCCCAGAACTTCCACCTACCGGTAGCTTAACAATCTACCCGTGGCGGCAGCTACCAACGTAGCATTATGCGAGCATTTCACCCCCTGCCGGTCGCGCTTCTTCGTCACCAACATCATATCCCATAGCAGCATCATCTTCTTTGCAATGCAAATTCCCACAATCACTCTCGTACGAGAATCAATATTGGAACATCCGTCCCTGCACTAGCTCCAGCTGATGCTCTCATCTTAGGAAGACCTCCAATCCTTCCAAGCAACTCATTTCCCCGGTGCCCGATCCTCACTCCAGCCGCCATACCCAGACGCAGCTGATCCTGTCACCTCAGACACTCGCTCCACGGAAGAAGATGATCTCGGCCACTACCCGGACGGGGTGAAGCGAACTCTGACCGATGAGCAGATTCGCATCTTCAGACATACCGAGGTCCATGCCCTGTTGCGCAAGAGACAGCTCGAACAAGATGATGCGGAATATGAAGCTCGGGCGGGCAAGAGATCCTTGGATGAGAACGCGAGTGTCGAGGTGCAGGATCGAGCGCTGGACTCGTCAGATTCTCTTGTGTCGGACACATTGCAGCAGCGCCGCCAAGTGTCGCCTGCTTTGGGGAAACGTCTGAAACGCGTCGATCACGAGGTTCCGGATCGGCCTGAGCGGTCTCTCGACTATGAGGATCATGATGATGTCCAAGGCAAGGCTTCGGTTCCAGCTTCAGCTTCAGCTCCAGCTTCAGCTCTGGACCAAGCTCAGCGCACGAGACAAGCGCATCCGACATTTCATGGTCGGAAGATCATTTCTTACGATGATTGAGCTGTGCGTGAGAGATGCTAATTTCAAACAAACATCGAGTCCACGACTTGCTGCCTGCTTTTTTACTGGCTACAGAGCTGTAGAGAATCCTCAACCGAGGGAATGTCTACAAGCTCACCTCTCAATGAGTCGGGCATGCCGTGCTCCGCAATATTTGAGTAAGTCCACAATCCAGACCCTTGTCTCCTGCCCTCGGAAGTCCCCCTTGACATGATGAAAAGAAATCAAGTCATCCTTAGTCGGAAAACCATACCATTGTAGCTGATGTGTAAGGCTTTGACGACCTTAATCTTCTCTCTGAAAAAATTCTCCTATCTTTGTTAAATCCAGAAGCGCACGTACCTTATTGAAGAACTGGGGGCTAACGAAGAGTCGAACAGATATCACAGCGTCTCTGCAGCGGCTCAATGCGAAGGCTAACTTGGCCCCTGCAGGCGCACATCTTCTTATGCCTGGGACCCATGAAGGAATGGCCTTGAACAATCAAGGCTTGACAGTTCTGGGTTCACGACTCTCGGCTCTCGTGTTCTTGAGTTGTCCAGAACTACGGACAGTTTCTACGATCAGACCTGCACGAGTAATGAGAGAAGTAGCCCCGACTGGTAATTCTCGGTGCAGTATATCTTATTCGGAAGGGATGGCGCTGTCAGACGGTGCCCACTAGATACGCATTGCTTGTCTCGGCTGGAGGAGTACAGATTGTGCCCTGGCAAGGCCGAAGCCGCATACACGAGATGAATCACCTCTCACATGAGACAAATACTCGGAAGATTGAAGCACCAGCAATATGAATTAATAATATTATTAAACCCGGCAAAGACTCCGTCCTGTATGCTTTTTCCCCAATGCAACGTAAAACAGAGCCAAGAAAGAAAGAAAGAAAACTCCCAATTATCCCCAACAACCCTTCACGAGCCTCGACACATGATACATCATACCAATCACGCATTATTCGCGCAGGAAAAGCTCGCGCTACTGGGATTCTCATGGATCGCCTTGCCAGAGACCCAAAGGCCCATTCCGCACTATCGAGCATTCAATTAGCCAATTGATCTTCTCTCTGGGTAAAAGTGTTTGAATAAGGAGGTATCACGATCACGTACAATCACCAGACCAATCCCAATAAGCACCAAGTTGATGATAGAAGTCACAATCATCCGCGGCGAGGACGTCCATTGGCCCTTGTGGATGTATAGCCAGAAGACGCCTCCAAGACAGTAACTGAACCAGGATGCGAAAAGGGCCGTCTACAAGTGCGGACAAGAAGAGAAAAAAAGTGTTAGCGTTGTATGAAAAGCCGCGAGAAACGAAATCAAGGACAGCAGCGGTGGTCGTCATTCCTCTCCTTGTGTTTGTTTCTTTGGGGGGGAGGGGTAGGGGATAAAAAACGTACAATCAGGCTGAGTAGGTTGCTGAAAACGGGAATAGCAGCAGAGATAATCCAGGCAATGATCCACAGAGCCGCTGCAATGCCCACCCACGAACTGACTGCGACCCAGTCACGCTTGTGCATACGATCTGTCCCGGCGAGAACGCGCATGTAGACGTATTTGACGGCGACGTGGCCGTTGATGACGCCCGCGAGAATGATCTATTATGGGGGTTTAATCCAGAACGCGAGAAATTAGCCCTAAAATTCCCCTCCCACCCTAGAAGTACCACCGTGTGAATCAATCGCGAGCTAGACAAGCATACCGTAGGAAGAGCAATCCCATAACAAATCTTGGCCACTAATGGAGACGCGGAGCCCAAAGCAGGAGAAGTCACACTATCGCCCGCATACCGATAGATCACCAGCGAGGCAATCATATACAGACTGATATCGATACCCTGCAGAAGACAGAGGGACTTGGTAAAGTCCCGAGGGTTCTTCAGCTCCGCCATCAGTCCAAAGTACGCTGCGTGGCCGGAAAAGGCAAAGACGATGTTGCAGACTGCCGCGAAACCGTGGTATAGATCGGTTTGGGCGACGGCGACGACGCCACTGCCGGGATTTTCGATGCCGACGGCGATCATGCAGATGAAGACGGCGACGATGATGCTGATGAATGCTGGATATGGAAGGGTTAGTCGATTTCTTGTTCCTTCTTTGGTACATCGCGTTTTGATGAGTGAGTCACGACGTGGACGTGGACGGACAAAGACTGAACCTACACACAAGAGATAACCATGACATCTTCTCCAATGTTCGGGGTAGGCAGCACACGAATGAGACTATCGTCCCTACAATCCCAAAGACCAGCGAACAAGTGCCGTGACTGGTGATCGTGTTCATCGCCACGGTAAACGTCAACAGATGACTGGACATGATGAAGATGAGGAAAAGAATCTGGCAGACGCCCATGAATTCGCGACCAAATGAGCCGGCGAGCACTTCGCCGGCGTCGGCCATGTTCATGATATAGGGGTACTTGAGTTTCATCTGTCCGATCATGTAACCGGTCCATGTGGCGAGGAGGCCGAGCACGATGATAAGGATGATTGATCTACAATCAAGTGTTAGCTTGGGGTTCTCAAGGGGCCATACGCATATCTAGGTAGCCCAGATATGAGACGGTGAAGTTTATTGAAAGACGTACGGCACGAGACCTAATGTCGCGACTGCTGCAGGCAGAGAGAGAACACCCAGGGAGACGGTCTCGGCAACCATGACTAGAAAATGTCTGTTAGAACAGTGCACGTTTGGCGCATGTTTCGAGATCAAAAAGGAAAGTCCCCGGTGACTCGTGAGACCCTAGATGCCCACATACGTAAACCGCATTGCCTAAATGTAAATACACTCATAGGGTTAGAACACCGAATCTCAGCCATTGCGGATGGACTAGAAGTCCAGTTTGTCAAAAAAAAAAAAAAAAACATACCACCACTTCAAGACCTTGTACTTGACTTCAGCTCCCTCCTCATTGCCAAAAGCATCTTGCTTGTATTCCGGTGAGTCGTTAATCTTATTCTCGGGCTCGTATTCCACAGGATAACATGAATCAGAGTTCCTCGTAGACACTCCATTCTCCAGATCGGTGTGCATCGCCGAATGATCCGTTGGCGCACTCATTTCGTCGTGATCAGCTTCCGATGAAGTCATATATCAAGGTAGAATCTGGAACGGATGGAAATCGACTCAAAGCAGTGTCAACGTGAGTAGATGAGCTATAATCAAGACTTGGGAAGTCCCCGAACGTAAAGATGTTGTCGTAAAACAAAGAGTTCGATAGGAAAGAAAAGCCAAAAAAAAAAGAAAGAAGAAGAACACTCAACTCGTAACAATAGCCACAATTCTTTGACTCAATTCTCGACCGAAGCTCTCCCATTACCCTTCCTTCTCTCCAGTCTACACTCTCTTTCAGGCACGAGGCCGATTCGGAGTGGATCGACAGCCACTGAGGGCACTCCTGGAACCAGTCTTCGGCCCGTCTGCACGAATCACGGGCCGAAGACGTAATGGAATCCATCGAATATGCACCGCGAAGCCGGCGATGGAGTCTGGGCCGAACAGAAAAAAAAAAACTGGGGGAGGCAAGTTCTCTTGGAAAACGCCATCTTAGGTCGCCGATGCCGGCGTGGGATCCTGGATCTGGCTCTGTGATGGAGATGAGGTTGAAGAGATTTTACATTAGGTCGTGATGACTGTTCAGAGTCCCACGGCTGACGGGACGGGTGCTGGGAGACGGGACTCGGAATCCTGTTCAATTTTGGATGATGGTTGCTTTGAGGTTTATGATGGATGATAGATCGAATGGATTCCACCTTTCAGCAAGCGTTGGGTTTTGTATACCTAGAATAGATATTAGGTAGAGATCGGGGCACTGAAGGAGTGCATGGATTACCGCATGTATTGCCGTGCAGTCTGATAGTTGGACGTTTAGTCCCACGTGAGCGCAGAAGCTTAATACTAAGAGGCAACCCTGACACTGATCAGGTAGTAACCTAGCCACAATATCACATACTGTAGCTCTCCACATCAACTACAAGGACAAACAATCATCACCCAGCCTCCACGCCTACACCACACTGCATATACAGTGTAGATCATCATACGGCACCTACTTGTCAATGCTAGTCATCATCTTGCCACAACCAGCTACAACTTACAAGCGACGGGTCCTCAAGGCTCAACATTAACCGTCAGACTTCGCTCGGCTTTACTCCGAACGAGCGTGGCTGGCTCCAGGATTGACGTGGGGGTCTGACGGGAACCGTTGGCCTGAATCGATGCTCCTGGTCGATCGCGAGTCTTCCTTTCGTCACCGTGACCTTGGATAGAAGTGAGCTCTTCTGTGTTCCTACATGTCGGTTCAACGGTCGTAGTGTCAAAAGGTAAACTGGGCTGCTGGTGTGCCACGAGACGCAGAATCCACCTGCAGAGCTCGCTGGAGTTGAAGTATCTTTTTGCTAGATGGAGATCTTTTGGTTTGAATGATAATACAGGAAGATCTCGTATTTTCAACATGACTATCCTCATGGACTATGTGTGAAAGCCACGATGCAACAGGTCTTTATTGCGTAAAAGAGAGGCACGAGATCACTTAGACTGATTGGATTTCCCTTTTGTATGTGTATCAAGTTGCTCATTCTATGGACGAGAATGCTAATTCGGAGATAATAATGCAGTGTGGATTTCACTGATGGGCAATACTACTCACTCACGTCATCCATTCACAGGCCGATGTCTTCCACATTGACCGAACCTTGGACCTTTTTTGACAAACGCCTCCGACCAGATATCCAAATTCTGGCGAGCGTCAAAACCCGCCTTCCCAGTCCAACCAGATGGGAAAGTCTGTTTTTCCTCCCAATTCCAACCCACGAGACACCATGCCCAGACGCCGTGATGCTATCGTACAGACAAATTCCAAAACACCAGAACCGCAGATGCACATAAGCACGACACCGGTCCCCTTCAGGAATGGTGAGATGCAAAGGAGGCAGATAAGAGAAATAGAAATATAGAACATAAGGGAGAAGTAAATGCAGGAGAGGATGAGAGTTCTCCAGCGCGAGTGCTTTGCAAGACACGTTGGCCTCATACGTGGATAGTCATCTTCGTGTAGGCGTACAGGATGTCACCCGCGATTGCGTCGCTTCAAGAGTCGACGTTGTCGCTGCGAGGCATGGAGTGCCTCGTCGGTGAGAATTGCCTCTGGTGGAAGGAATTCTCGTTCGGACATCTCGGGCAGCGGTTGACCAAAGGCCAGGACAGTATGTGTCCGGTCACGTTGGGAGCCAGCGAGAGTGGCCACGGCCAACTCTCGCTGCTGTAAATCTCCAAAGAAGGAGGTAAATGGTTTGTCAGGAGGAGGTGGGATATACATATAGGCGGGCTGAGGTGGTGGAGAAGGAGGAGCGGGTGCTCGTACATCGTGGGAGGACTGTGTGGACTGTGACTTGTTGAGCTTTGTTTTGTGTGCAGACGCCGAGCTCAATTCGTCACCCCCCTCGGATCGTTTGGTCTTGGGTTTTCGACTGCCCTCAGATACAGATTTGCGCTGTTTTGCAACCGAGGCCGAGCGCGCTTCTTGATGCAATTGGCGAGCAGCCAGGGCATCCACATCACTCGGGTCTGGGGTACTCAAAGCATCAGATAGAGCGGAGCTTTCCTCGGCCGTGTCTTCGGCGACCTTGGCCTGTGGCCTGCGTGCAGTATCCTTGATGACTTGTGAGTCAGGCTCGGCGTCTCCCGTATGCAGGTGTTTGTCTTTGGCCGTCTTGCGTTTGCGCTCCTCGTCCTTCCACTTTTGGAACTTGTTGACCAAGGCGACAAGTTCGTCAATGAGCATCTTGCGTTTGGGCTCGTAAAGCTTCTTCTCATTCTCGTGAACTCCTGTGAGACCCATGACACGCAGCCAGTCGGGACTTTGAAGCTCCTCGAGAAGTCGATCCAGATGTTGTTTCTCGTGTTGTGCACGATCACGCTCAATGTTGCGCAGATGCTTCTCTTGACGCTCAAACCTGCGGTGAGCACGAAAATAGAGGTCTTCGGTCAGAGGGTCCGCCGGATCCGAGTCCGGAGCAGGCTCTGGTAGTGTGATGACTTTGCAATCATGTAGTTTTCGCAACGGATTGCCAAATGGGGATGGATCAGGCTGGGCAGTCGGCAACGGCTCGAAAAGGTTGTCGACGACAGTGACCACGGTGTTGAACGCAAGAAGCTCTGACAGTGTCAGTCCATACCCGCTGGAGCTTGAGAAGGAAAAGGAGTCTGGGACATGTGAACTTACCAGGCTCGGGCTCGTCGAGACTGATAATCTGCTCGTAATTGTGGAAATACTGCGCCAACTCACTCTTGCATCGTGAGCCAGTATCCGCGGAGCGCAATGATCTCCTCTCGCTCGTTGCTGGAGCTGAAGAGTCTTGATCTGGAGCATGTGGCTCGGCCGGTTTCTGCTCCTGCGGTCGTGTGGCATTGGCCGGTCGCGTGTCGGGGAACAGTGGTGTCATCCCATCTTGGATGAGAGATGGAGGCGCTGAAGCCTTGACTTTCTTCATCTCTGAATCACCATGTTGAGAATCCTTGCGCCGCGTGGAGCGCTTGGCGGTCGGCGAATCTGCAAGGATAGGTTCTGAAGCCAGCGACCGGGTCAAGAGCCCGGAACGCGTGGGCTTCAATTTGGAATTCACAGCAGGAGAGATGGTGTCCAAGGGATCTGGCGACTCTGGATCGTCGCAAAGTAGAGTCGTGGCTGTCGCCGTCGCCGTCGCGCGTCGCGAACGGTCTCCGGCGGGGGTCTCGTGGTCGGGAAAGCGCCGCAGGGTTGTGACGCCATCGCCGCGATTCACGCGCGGGGTTGTCGACACGCTCAATCGGTCGTTGGACGCGACGCTGTCCACCGAGGATGACGAGGCTCGGCGCGAGCGGTGGGTTAAGGTCGGTGGACGCGTGGTGTTGGGGGCAGAGAGGACGTGTCGCGCTTTGCTTGCGACGGAATCCTGCGTTGGGGTGGTAGCGTCGAGGCAATCCGGGGAGCTTCGGCGACGATTGACCGGCCAGAGATCGTGCAGTGTCCGTTGCCTTTTCATGGGTAACCCATGACGGTCATGCTTCAGATGTACGTCGTCGGTCTTCCGTCGCACAGTGCCGCGCAGGGACGACCGTGACCGGGCGCCCATTGCTGGGGCAATGGGGGGGGGGGGGGGGAAGG
>WIWV01000086.1:0-118878 GCA_014839625.1 Penicillium ucsense | reverse complement strand
CTGGCTGCCGATCTGGTATAAATCTGGTGTAAATTTGGCTATAATGCTGGCTCAGTGTAATTATAGATAAGTTAGGATTTACATTGTTGTTGTGGCCTCTGACGAGACACATTTTCAGTCCTAAGACCACGTTGGTCCTAGGATGGCTAGTAACTAAGGTAGCCCGATACCTATTGTAGTATTCCTAGGGTTGAGACTTCGTCCCCCTCGGAAGGAGGTACGAAGCGAAGCGACTGCAATGATTAATCCCTTGACCGCGGGCGCAAGTCTCCATATTCTACGCCGACCGTAACACTGTGGTAAGACGAAAAGCACTTTGATACCCAACAATATCAAGATCTAACAAGCTACAAACAGAGTAAGTGGCTGCTACCGACCAACGGCCCTGTCGGGCTGAGATCAAAGTCACCGCTCACCACTGCCATCGGGAATTTCTCTTGACCTCGAAAATTCCTTCGATATGAGCTCGTGGACATGAAATCCAGAAGATCAAACGCCAAGCCCTGGCGAGCCACCTCTCCCTCAAGAGGATGTCGCCGCGCTGGCACACTCACACGCCGCTCCAGGGAAAGCAAGCCATGGAATGCTTATGTGCCCTGACAATTCCCGGCTTCCATTCAACTATACCCTGGAACTAGATCGTCTGGAAAATATTTCAGTGCTACGATTGGACACATACGCAAGACTGATCTTTTCCAACTTTCATCCCTTTCTCCCTTGGCTGCATCTACCTACATTTTGTCTGGTCTCATCACTGTCGGTCCTCGCTCGAACAATATGCTTCATCGGTGCCGGCTTTGTGATGATTCATTGCTATCATCTGACTAACTTTGAGAATTGTACCAATATAGAGGCATCGGACCTAGTCCCCAATTCCTTGAAGGTAAAGCGTGGCGTGTAATTTCGATCAATCTGATCAACAGGAAAAGCTTCAGCAAGATCTCCCGCCTCTTCAAGTCGGTTCTCCCGTACCAGCCTCACAATTGCTCGCAATCTTTCGTGATCAGCTTGGTTAAAAATTCACTTAGCTTGAAGCCTGGTGTCACCGACGAAGTTCAAAAGTCGAAGCACCTTACGGCCACCAGCCTCTTCTGCAGCAGACCATTGGTCTTTTCCATCTTCCGAGGTATTCGTAGGTAATCATACGTAGACCTATAATCTCCTGTGGCTTCAATCCATATAAGCTCTCGAGGGCACGTTTTTCCTCTGCTGGACGTCTTTCGCAAAGCATGCGGGCGTCCGAAGTGACATCGACTCCATGCACGAATGCCGAATTTAACAGTCTGATCCAGTTCTTGTGCTTTTCGCCTTCCCCTACACAGAAATCTCGCAGGACTGTGAGCCGGCAACGCTCACGTACGTTGAAGTACATTTCCTGAAGTTCCATGAGCTGTTTCACCTTGAAGTCTTCTTCAGTGACCCGGGCCTCCAACTGGGCGATTTTTGCGTTCTGCGCGGCGAGTTGCGCGATGAAGCTCGAGTTTTGGGCGTCAGATCGTTGCTCCAAGGCCGAGAGGCGGTCCTCCCAACTCTGGTGGTAGCGCGCCCCATCGTCGTTAGCCATGACCTCTTCGTGCCTGACCGTTCGGATGGTGGCGGCTTGAGATTCTCGAACAGCCTCTTCTCGCAGCTCGGATAAAGATTTTGCTTTGTCGACAAATTCCGACACGTTGATCCGCATGTTACCAGTCCTAGGCTGCTATATACTCATGTTAGTCACGTTCAAATGTAGGTTGATGTAAGGACCATGTTGATTCGTCTTGATGCCCCGGAGTATCAAGGCTGAGCAAATCCCCGTTGTCACACCGGAAGTCCCACATGGCGCAGATCGTGTTGCCGGGCGTTGGCAATTCGGCCAATTCCACGCTCTGGTCTGCGAGAAGGCACTCTTCCCAGCGAAACCGAATTATGTCCCATAGTCGTTTCTCATGGACATCATCCTCGTACACCCCAGTATAGTGTGATTGCAGATCCACACCCAACGTGTCCTGGGCGTGCTGCTAATCATCAGGGCAGGTATACTGGTGGAAGAGCTGAGCCAGATCCCTTACCGGACCATTACGCAAGAGGGAGGTCATGTTGTCTATCAGCTCACCTTTCACTCAGTGAGCTGTCCTAACCTCTCGCAAGCCCTAAGTCCCCGTAGTCTTCCTCAAGGTGAGGCTCGGATGACAAAGGCTCCATCTCGGACCGAAGGAGAGATTAGTCCGAGTGAGATAGAGAGGAGAGCCCGATGCCGAAGAAGCAAAGCCGGAGAGGGAAGGCGAAGCAACAAAGTCGAGGCAAGCTGAAAGAGTGAAATTGAGGTGAACCAAGAGAGCGAAAGTCGAAGGATGTGGAAAGATCGAAGTCGGGGACCGAAAAAGGAAAATGATTGTGGACGAAGAGGATTGGAAGAAGGAGTATCAAGGATGGAGGACGAAGAAAGAAGATGAAGAGGAGAAACAGCCGTCGAAGAAAGGTCCGATGAAAAGGGAGCGCGGTTAAAAGAGACATCGTCAGAGAACAGCAAGCAGTTGAAAAGAAGATCTTCGACACGCCGAGGAGTGATAAGTCGACCATATCACTGTATTAGATGTCTGTCGTTTGCTTCTCTTGCAAGGTGATAAGGATCCGCCATGTCTTTTCGGGCTATTACGGTATGATCGAGGGAAAAGGATGGTCAGAACGCAGAGTCATTGTTGAATGGAGAAGTTCACGCTACTACGCTATTGGAGTACTCTAACTGGACACGGCGTCTCATTTTTATGTACCAAGTATTTGGAAGGGCACGCGGATTCAGCTGAAGTAAAGTGCTGCAAAGGTGATTCCAATGTCCTGGCCGTGGTATCACATACTAGCCTACCCGGTCAAGCGAGCTGTAGATTGTAAAGCTGCAATGGCTATAACTATATTGTACCCGTTGTCAGTGTCGATTCTGCTACTTTTGTTATAGACTTCGATTTGATATCGTTAGGCTCCTACCTCGGCATGCGATAGATAAACGTTAAACATCACGTTACGCCCGCTTCGGCAAGTGGGTCCTTTAGGTGTGGACGCCAACGACCTCGACTCGAGGAGGTGGGGAACCTGAGGGCTGGGCTCCTCCACGGTACCAGGTAGGTTTCGCCCCCAGACCGTTTTCCAGCGCCAACTGAGAACTGTCAACAGCATTACAATGACGAATCTTCAAAAAGAAGTTGGACAGGTCTGTCACCTATATTTCCTCTCAGATATAGCCAGAACAGGTGTCTGATTCACGTCGAAGCTATTTGTCGTTGGACTCCACGGCTTCACCATCAGCCAGGAGATCAAGACTCTCATTCACGATTTCCACATCGGCGGGGTCATTCTATTCTCGCGTAATATCAAAGATGCCGTTCAATTACAGGTGAGCTTTGGGAAATGAGTTTCCAAGGTAATGGATCCACTACATGCTAACTCTATTATGAACAGGCACTCACACTATCCCTGCAAAATGAAGCACGATCTGCGGGTCATGTTCGACCATTGTTCATCGGGATTGATCAAGAAAATGGCTTGGTGACTCGTATATTGCCTCCCATTGTACCTCAACTCCCAGGACCAATGGCATTGGCAGCTACGCGTGAACCTGGACTGGCGTACAAGGCAGGCAGAGCTACCGGTGAGCTTTTGACGTTTTTGGGGATCAACATGAACTACGCACCAGTCTGTGACGTCAATTCGGAGCCATTGAACCCAGTCATTGGGGTACGCAGTCCCAGTGACGACCCTGAAGTTGTTGGGCGATTTACGAGCGCTACAGCGCGCGGGCTGCGAGAGCAGCATATCATACCCTGTGTGAAACATTTTCCTGGGCATGGCGATACCGCTGTTGACTCGCATTATGGACTACCCACGATCCCCAAATCAAGAGATCAGATGGAGCGGTGTGAGTTGATCCCCTTTCGTCGGGCTGTCGCGGAGCATGTTGAAAGTATCATGATTGCGCACATTTCTCTGCCGATGATTGACAGTGAATTCCCTGCTACGTTATCATCTAAAGCTCTGGGAATCTTGCGTGATGATATGAGATATGATGGGATGATCATTACAGACTGCCTGGAGATGGACGGGATCCGCTCAACATTCGGCACCGAGCGAGGTTCTGTACTTGCTTTGAAAGCGGGCAGTGATAGCATCATGGTCTGTCATACGTTCGATAAGCAGCTGGCATCGATACAAAAAATCTGCGAGGAGGTCTCGTCTGGAAACATCCAGTATTCTCGCTTAGCAGATGCCAACCGGCGAGTCGCAACATTGAAAGACAAATTCCTCAATTGGGATGACGCCCTTTGCAGAGAGAAGAGTGAAGAGCTCGGTAGCTTGAACCATAGAATTTTGTCCCTTTCCAGTGAAGCTTACGACAAATCTGTCACACTTGTGCGAGATAAGGTCTCACTCATTCCGCTACCCAGACAAGGGAAGATTGTCCTGCTCGTCCCGGGTGACCAGATCCCGGCGGGTGGTGCAGTTGACGGCGAGGCTGAAGGACGAGAGGGGTTTTTTGACGGCACGTCCTTTCTTTACGCACTTCGAAGATACAATGATTCAGTCATGGAGATCAAGTACGGACAAGCAGACCTTAGCGCTGATGAATGGGCGAGTGTTGTCTCAGCTGACACTGTTGTTTTCGTCACTGTCAATGCTCGAGAATCTCCGTTCCAAACTTCGATGGGAAAAAAACTTCCAGAGAAGGCTCGATCTCTGGTGGCTGTTGCTGTGGGTACACCTTATGACTTCCTTGAGAGACCTGAAGTGCAGACATATCTCACGACCTACGAGCCAAGCGTTGGAGCTCTCTGTGTGGCAGCTGACATCATCTTCGGCGCTAAATCTTCCAAAGGATCACTTCCAGTTAGATCTAGCCAAATCCGGCCAACGTCTAGCGAGCTACGGATCGATATTTTCGCCGCAGAAAGGGACATGCAAGGCGTCATTACTGTATGGGAGAAAGCACTGCCGACATATCTGGTACCCACAGAAAGCCTTCGAGCCCTCATCGACAAGCCAATAGGGCATCACCATGTCGCTCGCGTGGACTCACAAATCGTCGGGTTTTGCCTTGCCTATAGGAGTGCCATCAAAGGACCAGGGCCAGTTCACATAGCGGTTTTGGCTGTGGCCCCTACGTTCCAAGGCCAGGGAATTGGAACGAAGCTTCTCACCGAGACACGTGCGTACATTCGTACGGCATATGGTATCAACCGAGTGAAGCTAGGCAGCTCGTTCCCACGATTCTGGCCGGGTATACCCCAGGATCTTCCTCCTTCGATTCAGGAATTCTTTGTCCATCGCGGGTTCCGACTGAATGCGCCCAGTGCGAGATCTGTTGATCTTTATCAGGATATTCGCAATTTTCAATCAGCCGAGAAGTACATGTCGCGTGCGCGAGCTGCCGGATTTCGATTTGCACCGTTGCAGCCTGACGAGTACCAGGCCTGCTTGGCTGGCCAACGCAGGAACTTTGCGGACAAACATGTAAGTCAGCAACAAGATTATATTTTCTAGAAGGTCTCTCAACCATGATGATTGATTTGGAGCTAATGGAAATTTGTTTCCCTTCATCATTTTTCAGGACTGGGTCCAAGCATATGTCACACTACATCCCAAGGATTATCCCGACTGTGTTATGACCGCTTTTGATGCAAAGGGCCAGCAGGTTGGATGGACATTGATGCTACCTCCTATCCCGGCATTAAATAAGGTCTGGGCATTTCCGCAGATTTGCGGTCCGCACACGGGGCTCATTGGATGCGTAGGTGTGGATGAATCACACCGCAAATCTGGCATTGGATTGGCTATGATCTGCCACGCGGTAGAGAACATGAAGCAGAGAGGCATTGAGGGAGTCTTTGTCGACTGGGTGGCCTTGGATGGCTGGTATGAGAAAGTCGGGTTCCGGACTTGGCGTAGCTACCGACCTGGTGAGATCTGACAAGGGTGACAGAAGTGCAGAAAGGGGACAGGGGACATGGGATGCATAGAAAGTACACATTCTTTATTTAGAAAATCGGTCAATTCTCATGATTTTCCTCTTCCGTGTGAGGCCACTAAGGATTATACAAGGCATCAAGATCGATTATTAGACTGCCCAGTGTCTACTGTGCTGGATTGAATTTCTCGCGAGGTCAATCTTTCAAGACTTTGGTGCCCATCAATTATTAACCGTCGGCACAAGCGTGGTTCAACAGGCCTCACACCTGATGTATATCTAAGTATCTCCGAAAGTCTCTACCTAATCTTTGGATGAACTCCACATGTACTCTCATCGCGCGATCTATATCTTGCTGGACATGCTTCACTTACTGTCGATATCTTGCTGGAGTCAAGCACCAATTCAGCCTTCCGCTTTCAGCTCTAATACAGACTGAACTCATCAATGCCTCGCTGAAGACCAGCCCGTGTAATGGAATTTGGTCTGACGTCTCCTGACAGCTCAGCAACCACCGTCATCAGGATAAATAATTTGCTCGTCCGATGCTGACCGCATTCGACGTATACACTGCACACACCTGGCCAAGAACTCCCAAAATGGGCAAACGCTCCTATAAACGGGGGTAACCGCTCAACGCTCTCCACTCGTCACCTGTCCAAGCTGAGGCTGAGGCTGATGCAGTCCCGTTTGGGCGTGGGTGTAATCGGACCGAATTTTTGCCCGACGGTTTTGGCGGACTTTCTGAGCGGACTTAGGAGTCCTGGCGTTCTGCGGCTCTTGGCTTTCGGCTTAAAGCCGCTGCAGTGGCAGTACTAGTCTGGCAACTTGGCGAGTACCTAACTTACCTACTAACTTACTAACTACTAACTAGTCACCTTAGGTAACTACCTAGTACCTAGCTAGATCGATTCATGCACTAAATATCCCGATCGGGGAATGCAAACACTCTTTTCATAATGATCGTCTTATCGTGTCATTGATGTGGCCTTGCTTCGATGCCAGAGAAATACGAAGTATTCGATCGTAGTCTATTCGGGTCTCATTGTTATTACCAACTCATCACGTACATCTCTTTAGGGGTTGTGACGCTGACCGCTACCGTGCTGTTGTACAACATTGAAAGCATGAGGTGAGACTGAGCTCCAGCCAAAGGGGACCTGACTCAGCTTTCGTTTGCCCTGTCAGTTGACCGGACCCACGAACCAGTCAATCTGCTTCAGGTGTGCTACGGGGACAATAACAACAACTTACAACAATGACAGAGGGCCAGAAGTTTACTAATAGACGTATCGATACTTCCAGTGGGCGATACTCAACGAGTCAACATTTGATACGTCCTGACGATAGGAACGACCAAGACTTCTTTACATCCACTATATTTGACCAGAAAATCTCTCGCTCTTCCCTGCTGAGAGAAGCATGAAGTCCTGCACTCAGCAGTGGAGGAACCTTGATCTAATCATCAAACTTCTGACGTGTAGACAATCTCCGACCGTCTCTCCGCCGATCCAGATTCATCCGTATGTTTCGTCCGTCCGCCCGGCTGAATCTTTTCTCCGGGCGATTTCATCCGAAACACGATTTCCGAAACAGGTCTCCGGTCCCGACAGACGGGGGTGATGACACACCAGGTGGGAGCCTACCGTACTCAGCTGTAAGTGCTAAGTAACTTCACTACCTGTGATCAGCATACTACTACCTGAGTCAAGTGCGGACCGTCAAAGGCTCAGGAGTCACCAGAGTCACTGACATTTACGCCCTTGGGAACCCTGTCCATCACTTTTCCAGCTTACGATGTATGACTAGATGTAGTCAAGCACGATCGGGAAGAACCGCTGGCTCCGGAAACCGCCTTGACGCCGGGTGGTCGGCCCTGGTAAAGGCCGAGCCACGAGGGTCGAGGCTGAGTCAGTCGGTCTCTTCAGTCTGATCGCGCTACTCCTGAATTGGCCTTTGCGCTTGGTTGAACCTAGAAGACGGGTGAGATTTCAGGATTGAACTTGGGAGTGATCTCCTTTGGATGAGAAACTTGTGACACATCAATTAATCTGTTAGCGTTGCAACAAAATCTGGTGCAGGATCTTTCTTCTCATTTGACAGAATGCAGGACAAGACTGTCATTGTTCATGGAGACCTCTCCAGTAGCCTCAAAAACTAGCGTGGTAGTGAATGTAAACTTCCGACCGCCAAGAAGAAGAGGAAGAAAAACCAAAAAAAATCAGGGTCTAAAGCTTGAACAAAGATTATCCACAACAGGATCGAACAGGCCCACATGCAAGGCCCAGTACCGTTCTTCGATTACCTACATTTCCCTAATCGGGTCAATCTCAAAAGCGGGTAGACTACTGGGAAGTTGGAGCGTACCGGCAAATCTCGACTATCTGACTCATGCAGACTGGCAGATTGCCTCCAGTAGGTACTCAGGTAGTTCTTCCTAGGATTCCACTTGCCTTTCTGGCTCGGCCTCCCCGAGAGTTGGGGGAAATGCGCTGGCTGGAGCACCGCGTAGAACCGTAGAAGACCAATCGAATCTGTCTCACTGCGCTGATTGGCTGATCTCGATAGCTTTTTGCACTTGATCTGGTCCTGACAGTCCGCTCTCACGGACCATTTGGGAGGGAGAATCCCGTCTGTTTTGTCCGTGGGCTGGACCGCTGGTCGCAGCCACATGGGACGCTAGCTAAATCGGCGTGAAGACCAGCCGATGACCGACAGGGCCTAATCCCAGACGGTTAATCTCCTTAGTTGCAAAGCTCCCCAAAGAGGTGAAAAGGGAGACGAGGGAAAATCCCGATTTTCACAGACTTTTTATCGTCATTGTTGGATGATATCCGCCTCACCTTAAAAAGGGCATGCTCCTCCGCGCTTCCATTGGCCCTGGATGACAGCAAGCAACCCAACGTGGCAGTGGATATATTATTATCACCGTCCTCTCCATTCTCTCTCACATCTCACACATCCGGGATTGAAGTCTCGTTCACACCTCTCTCTGCCTCAAAAGGAGAACCAAAAGACCGATCTGACTATTCACCACACTTCTCACCTGACCAGAGGCTATTGCTTCCTCTTTGACTCAGCATCTCTCAGACAAAGAGAAACCACCACACCAGAACATCTCACATCTCACCTCTCACACCTCAACCAAATCACTTTCGCAGCATCACCACTGCACCCAAACATCGTGACAAACATCCATCTCCATCTCCATCATGACGGCCGCTAGTAGCGTGACCGACGTGGAGGCTTCAGCCGGCAAGGTCAACAAGACGGACATCACGGAAAAAGATGATGCTGCAAGCCAGACCGTCGACGCCGAGCCGGAATACCCTTCCTTCGCAAAACTGGTCCCCATCATTCTCGCTTTGTATCTTGCCGTCTTCCTGGTTGCTCTGGACCAGACGATCATCGGAACTGCCATTCCCCGCATCACGGACCAGTTCAAGAGTATCTCCGACATTGCCTGGTATGGCAGTGCCTATTTCCTGACGTCCACTGCACTTCAACCATCATACGGACGAATCTACAAGATCTTCAATGTGAGTTTTGGTTCCCACCGCCTGGCTTTTCGCACAGCAGAGAGACGCATGATGTTGGTCAATCATGTGATCCGATCCCCTTCAAGAAGAAGAAACCCTGGCCATGAGCACAGCTGACCATTGTCGCGCGTTGTGCCTGATTCTAGGTTAAATGGGCGTTCCTCGTCGCCATCACCCTCTTCGAAATCGGCTCTCTGATCTGTGCAGTGGCTCCCTCCAGTACGGCCTTGATTGTGGGCCGAGCCATCGCGGGTATCGGCGTCGCTGGTATCTTCTCCGGAGCAATGGTGATTATCGCCATGACCGTCCCACTGGCCAAGCGACCCTTGCTCTTTGGCATGTTCGGTCTGGTGTGGGGGGTCAGTTCCATTGCGGGTCCCTTGCTCGGAGGAGTCTTTACCGACAATCTCTCCTGGCGATGGTGCTTCTATATCAATCTGCCCATTGGCGGTCTCTCCATCCTTGTCATCTTCTTCTTCCTTCATCTGCCCGGCAAGAATGAATTCGCTGGAAAGCCCTTCCGGGAGCGTCTCAACCAGCTGGATCTGCTCGGTGCCAGTCTGCTCATTCCTGCCATCATCTGTCTCCTGCTGGCCCTCCAATGGGGTGGTAACCAGTACCCATGGAACAACTCGCGCATCATTGGCTTATTTGTGGGCTTCGGTCTCCTCGCTATCCTCTTCGCCATCTCCCAGGTGTACATGGGCGAGAAAGCAACCCTGCCCCCTCGCATCCTGAAGCAGCGCAGTGTGCTCGCCGCCGCCATCTTCGCCATGCTCTTCGGAGGGGCCTTCTTCCTGCTGGTCTACTACGTCCCTATTTTCTTCCAGAGCGTCGAAGGCTCCAGCGCTCAGAAGTCTGGCATCCAGCTGCTGCCAATGATGTTGGCCACGGTCGTTTCCTCGGTCGTCATGGGTGGCGCAATCACCGCGGTGGGCTACTACGCCCCCTTCCTCATCGTCAGTGCTGCCATTACCGCCATCGGCACCGGCATGATCACCACCTACGACGTGGGTATCTCGTCCGCCAAGTGGATCGGATACCAGATCATCGTCGGTGCTGGTACCGGTGCAGGCTTCCAGGTGCCCATGACGGCTGTCCAGACCGTTCTGCCCGCCGCCGATATCCCCGTCGGTACCGCCATCGTCATGGCTGCCCAGACCCTCGGAGGTGCTCTCTTCATTGCCGTGGCCCAGTCTGTTTTCCAGAACGGTCTCATCAGTGGCGTACAACAGTACGCCCCCTCCGTCAACCCCGAGGCGATCGTGGGTGGGGGCGCCACGGCGACCCGCCAAGTGCTCACCGACTTGGGGCAGCTGGATCAGTTGGCAAATGTGATCAAGGCCTACATGAGTGGCTTGCGGGATGCTTACCGCGTCAGTTTGGCCCTTGCCGTGTGCGCGTTCGTGGCGAGCCTGTTCTTGGAGTGGAAGAGCGTCAAGAAGACTGAAAACAAGGGGGAGATGGTTGTTCCTGCGCTTTGATTTGCATTTCTGCATAGCCTCGCTCTTTTCTTGGGAACTAGGTGGACTTGTTCCTTTTTGCATATTCATATTATTTTAATTCTGTAGATATACCTCTTTCTATGATTCAATGACATCTCCTCCCACTCAATCTATGTGATGCCATTGAACGGCCTAGCCCGATGTTGTGATCTAGGCTGATAATGTGTACCTCTAACCTTTTAGCTTAATTTGCCAGATCGAGAATCTCCTAACCTTCCATCGACCTTTCTCTTCCAGTCACACAAGCCCCTCCCCAATTTCAGTCTCAGCCATTGTAGCGATCTCAACGAGACATCTTCGAAACCGCCTGTGAAGTTTGAGTTTTAAGCGATGTTCCTGCCGGGCCACATGTCTGGATGCGACTGAGAGGATGCCCCATGTAGATTCCATTTCTCCTACCTTGGCAGAGGAGCCGCTACTTGCAGACTTCCACTTCCCTGCAAGCAATCTTATATTTGATTGTACTGCACGAAAAAGCACGTGGCATGGACACGTGAGCGGATGCCGATCTGAATCTTCAAGGCAAGGTTACATTGCGCCACGGGTATACCTCATCTTCGATTCTCCAGCTTAACTCTACCTCGCTTCTATCTCGTTTCAGACAAATCTCATCAGCGAGAGACAAGCATTGACTACCAGTGACAAGGAAGCGTAAGACAGGCAGGCTATCAAGACGACATACCTCAAATGCGGGGTAGACCTTTTGATAACGGCATTGTCAATGTGACCCTTCCCGGGCACAAAGTCTATGATCGTCTTTTTGACTCCTTTCCTTCCTCTCTCTCTATCTTCATCTCGAAAATTGTCGGTGTTTAATCACTTGAAGATGAAGTTCAGAAGTGGACAGAGTGTGAAAGCAGATGCGACGGTGGAAGTGGCTCCGACATGTTCGACGCCACCGGAGGAGCCTGAGCACACGGTCGAAGAGTATGCGCGGCTATTTGGAGCGGACGAGGATGCATATGCGCAGCCGACCACAACAAGAAAAGAGCTCTGGTCTTATTATCTTTACTACAATGGTGAGATATGCTCTATTGATTACTGATTTCTTCAGGCCTTTGCTGACCATCCATCACCATACAGGTGATAATGGTGTTGGTCCCGGTTCTTATACTCAGGCATTGTACGAATCTATAGCCGAGCGACCGCGCATTGCAATGGGAAAGCATGCTGATACACATTCACACAGATTTCAATGGGCCTTGAATGGAGCTGGATTCCAGCCAAACACAGATCCCCCGTTGCCATGCACCAGCTCGTCTGCCTGTGTGGTGCCTTGGGCCGGTGGCACGCGGTCAATCTCGTCGGTGGTTCTAATTGCCAACGGTCTCTGCTTCACCTTCATGACAGTTATATTTGTCTGGCTCGGCAGTGCCGCTGATCACGGGTCTTTTGGCAGATGGCTTCTCCTTGCTCTGACCGTGGTTTGCTGGGCATTACAGTACGGCATGATGGCTATTCGCGAGCCGAGTCAATGGCCGGCTGCAATGGCAATGTACATCGTTGCTTACATCTGCTATGGGTCCACGCTGGTATTTTACGCGGCCGTGTTCCCTCGATTGGCAAGGTACATGCCTCATGTGCGAAAGGCACGTGAAGAAGATCTACGAGAGGGCGAAATTGATCAACAGGAGTACGATGTGATTGAGTCCCTCGAGCGTAACCACATAAGGTATTTTACGGAGGGCTTGTCATTCATGGTGAAATATCTTGCTAAACACAGAATCTAGCAATATCTCGACAGCCCACAGCAACATCGGATACTTGCTCACGCTAGTATTGAACTTGAGCGTCCTTTTGCCGATGCAAGACAATCCGTTTTCCAATAATCTAGCACTCTGCCTGACTAATTCATGTAAGCAACATCCTGATATTGTGAAACGCAAGGGAGAAGAATACTAACGATAGCCGGCGTCAGACTGGGTCATTCTAGGAATCTGGTGGTTCCTATTTCAGCAGAAACGTCCTGGTCCTCCTGTTCCCAAGGGTTCCAATTACGCAACTGTAGGCTTCAAGCAGATATGGCTAGCAGTGCGCGAGATCAGATCTCTTCCACAGACATTTCTCTACTTTGTGGCGTATTTCCTTCTGTCCGATGGCCTGAACACAACGGGTGAGTCTGTCGAAGGAGATCGGTTCCACCAACGGTATATGCTAACATCTTCCCAGGAACTCTGGTAAACATCATTCAGAACGATCGGATTTCGTTCTCCTTTCTTCAATTGACTTACCTGGGT
The DNA here is from genome assembly GCA_014839625.1 of Penicillium ucsense. Classification (NCBI taxonomy): domain Eukaryota; kingdom Fungi; phylum Ascomycota; class Eurotiomycetes; order Eurotiales; family Aspergillaceae; genus Penicillium; species Penicillium ucsense. The sequence continues at coordinate 105,662 of WIWV01000086.1, read as the reverse complement.
ATCACCCAAGCAGCATGCTCAATCACGTCAACGTTCGGGTTCTGGTACATCCAGAAATACTTCCGATACAAGACAAAGTCGATGTTCTTATTCACCAATTGCTTTACCGTGTTGATTCCATTTTGGGGGATGCTAGGACTTTGGACCAGGCGTATTGGATATCACAATACGGTAAGACAAGCCATACACATGTGTTAAATGGAACACCTCGATGTTGCAAAACACTAACCCAGCGAATACTATTTTACAGTGGGAATTCTATTTCTACAACGTGATATTCGGTCTATTTCAGGCCCCATATTATGCGGTACGATGTTTCTCTCCTCATTTGAACCCGAACCGCCCCGAACATCGAGATCAGCCAAGCTAAAAGTAAAGAAAAAAAAATGGATCAGTACGCCCAAACGATGGTCTCTGAAATGATTCCCCGCGGCTACGATAACATGTTCTTCGCGCTCTTCGGCATAACCAATCGCGCAGTAAGTCAAAAGCCACATGCACCCAAGCCCTGTTCATGGAAAAAAAAAAACAAAAAAAAAGGGACATTGCTGACGCTTCCGAACCCCCATTCCATTTCGTAAAGTCCTCTATCATTGGGCCCAACGTGATCCAAGCTATCATCAACGACTCACGGAATAACTGGATGGGATTCCCCTTTCTCTTTGCGATCTGTGCCGCCGCACTAGTTGTGATTTGCTTCGTGGATGTGGAAAAGGGTCGCGAAGACTGTCGGAAGTTTACTGAGAGACGACAGGTTGATCGTGTCACGGCGGAGACGGGCGTCGATGTGGAGCGGTTGAATAAGGGTAAGGGCTCGGTGAGGAGGGTTGATCGAGGAGTAACGACGCATAAGGGTGATGAGGATTGAGTCGCAGGTTCACGCACGTAAGGTCCAATAGAGAATCATTGGACATGGCGAACATGTACATTGTGAACATGGAATTCCATTCTGATATCGAGACTCTCATCTAGAAGAAATAGGCTAAACTCGCAAAGGCCATTGTAGCTTCTGACAGAGTTCTGTATGCTGTTTTTTTTATACAAGCGTCGCCTGTCAGTCCTGACCGCATGCAGATGAGAGAGCCAGACCACAGGTGATGAAACTTTCGAAACAAACGAACAAAGATAAGAATGAGGAACACGACAAGAAGCACCTCTCCTGACCCTATACTGGAGTCTCAGATACCACCCTGGCTTCCTTCTTCCGTCGACTCCGCTCATCGACCTTCTCACGCCACGACGAGCCAAAGATCGTCGTCGCCCAAACGCAAAGTCCCGAAATGACCAAGAAACAAGCACTAATCGTACTGAACCATCCCACTCCAATCGCCTGCACAGCAGGAAGGACCGTTCCCGAACCCAATGCCGCAAAGACATACCTGAACATATAATTGCCCGCCACCACCTCGGCACTCCGACCTGTGGACTGCATCACGTCCAGACAATAAGTGTTGAGACTGGGGAAGCAGAAGAGCTGGCCCACGCCCTGGAGGAACATCACGAGGACGGGCACTGGAATCCCGCCAACGGCTTTCTCCACGGTCCATCCGTAGACGAGGATGCAGCCTGGAACCAGCAGAGTGATGAACAGGAGACAGGACTTGAGACGGTCTTCGGGGACTCGGGCTCCGCTGCGCTTGCGGATCCATTTCTTCACCACGTGGTCTGCCCACCGGCCGCCTACAAAGGTGCCCATGAGATAGCCGCATCCTGGGGCGATGTAGAATAGTCCGGACTGGATGGGGCTCGTCAAATTGAAGCGCGGATTGAGGACGTATCGAATTGGTGTGAGGAGAGAATACTGGTTCCACACTAGAGCGCCCGCAGCCAGACCCGCGAAAAAGAGATTCGGGTATGAAAAGAGGAGAATGCCTACTCGGAATGGGTTTACCCGACGAGAAAGATATTTTGCTTTCTCGGAGAAGCTCTTGGACGCAAGACTGGTTTTGTCCAGGTGGTCGTATGTTTCGGGGAAGAAAAAGAAGACAAGTAGCGTGCCACATCCGCCGAGGGCAGTTTGAAGCCAGAAGACTACCCGCCACGACCGAAAGGTGACGATGACGCCCTGGAAAGAACGAAGTCAGACCGTCAGCTTCTAGAAAGAGTATTCGAAAAGGTAGCCTGTTCCATCAAATCACAAGCATGAAAGACAGAGAACATACACCAATGAATGGACCGAAAGCCGGCCCGATGAGGGTACCAGACAGGAACCATCCCAAGGCCGTGGCTCGCGCACGAGGCTCGTACACATCGCCGATTGCAGAACTTCCCACGACGAGGAAAGACGTCCCTTGGAAGGCCGTCAGGACTCGGAAGATGAAGTAGGCCGGCAAGTTCGGTGCTGCGGCCGTGCCAATACTAAACGCGAAGAAGAGGAAGGCACTTGCAAGAAAGATCTGTGATCGAGAATCGAGGCCAGGGAGATCAGCATTCGCGCCTCTGATAAATTCGGTCCTAAGTCTCAAAGGGTGCAAAAGGTTTCACCTACTGGTCGTCGCCCATAAACTTGACTAAATGGACCCCAGAACGGGGCAGAGATGCCCATGAAAGCCAGATAGAGCGCATTGCTGGCGTTAATCACACTCCCCGAGGTGTGAAAAGTATCAGCCACTTCGGGGATACCCGACAGAATTGACGTCGAAGATATTGGTGCCAAGAATGAGCAGAACGATAGAATGAAGACGATGAGTCTCTTGCGAGCGGGAGAGAAACGCAAGTACTGCTCCGCGTCTACCTCGTGGAAATCATCATTGTTGATAGGCATGTCATGATGTGATATATGGCTCTGTACCACGTGAAGCTCATTGGGAGTGATCGGGTCAGTTTGAGCCTTCGCGCCTTGGTCGGTCTTGTTCGTCTTCGCTGAATTCCCTCTGTGGTTCTCGTTGAGAGAGGTACGGGACGGTGAAACCGACATGATCGCTGTGCGTGTACGTTTTACAATATCGCAGAGCGACGGGAGGATGCGATCAATCTGTGACTTTCAGCATATGAGTCATGATTGCTTTTAATCTCGCGGCGATTTACCGGGAAATAATCGACTGCTCAATGTTATCATCGATTGACTCCGGAATCATTCCGAAGCATATACAACCTCCAGGAAAGACGTGCTCGAGTCGCTGTCAAGACAAGGTCACGTCCACGGATAAGAAATATTTAAACAAAAGCAGCATGAAGATCAAAAACACACGACTCAATATGACTGACTCAACTCGAGAAAACAGAGCCCAACTTCGGCGAAAATGATTGTTGACCGAGGATCGGTGCGCTCGGCGTTGGTTTCTGTGCATAACCAGAGCAAGAACAACCAGGACCCGGCAAATCGCATAACAGATATGGTGGCAGCACTAACCACACTCGAGAATCATGACTCCTCCTTTGCTCCATATTTGCAGATCCATTCAATTCTTCGAATAAAGTGAGTTTTCCTCGGTATCGTGACCAATGGCTATCGTGACTTCGGAAAGAAGTCCGTAGGAAGATGGCTTCGGTTCGGTGACAGTCACAGCCGCCTATTCCACATGCGGTAACTTGAGCGGAAAAGAATCCGGGCGTGCATTTGGCACTGCGAGGCCTTCATAGTCGGTCAGATCATTCTTTTTTTCACCACACGTTGGGCCCTACTAGATGATGACTCTTCACTTGAGTGTTCATTGATATTGGCAATCTGACGAGTGCAAGATTGTTGGCAGCCAAACCTGAACGCCGAAGGGGACACAGTCAGTATGCCTGGCATGGAGAGGCCCCCCCTCGTTCAACGGCTAATGCTGATTATCATCTTGCGGGGCCTGATGCAACGTCTCTGCAGTCTGCAGCATAGCCGCGTTTGAGAGACCCTGCTCCATAAGGGCTCTCGACTGATAGCCACGGTTGTTAAGCAACAAGTATGTCGAATCATCATTCTAATATCCAGCTGATACTAGAGGATATCAATCTGAACAAGAGGTATGCGTCGTATCGGGATCTATCTATCGCCCTCAATGATATTGAGGGATCGCGTCCGACTCGACCAGCCTGATATGATAGCCACTCAACGTGATAGAGCCAGTATTGTAACCAGCTCGAAGGCAAGGAGCTGACTGCTGAAGTATCATCGGATTGAGGGGTGTTCATCAAGTGTGCCTTTACAACAGGCGTTGAACTGTCTCACTTTGCGCAATTCTTTCCATATCTGACACGAATGCCTTGGAAACAGAAAAGATCAGTGGCAGTCCAGTTGAGCTCCCTGAGATTCATGTGATGGTGATCCTCCGTGACTCGTGAGCACGTGTTTCTCTCGGACGAGATCAGGTTAGCTCCTTTCCAGCCACGTTTGGGGCGGTGCAATACGAGAACGAGTCCCGCTTGATGTTAAGCTACAACCGGAGATCCGCCGCCACAAAGACCGATCTCAAGCCATGACAGCGTCAGGACTACTAGCCCGGCTAGTGGAAAGACCTTGATGTGAGTGGGGCAATTGTATTATGCAAGACTCGCGCCCCCAGGGTCCAAGTACTAGAGGACAACTGTAGACTGTAGACTGCAGACTGTAGACTGTAGACTGTAGACTGCAGACTGTAGACTGTAGACTGTAGACTGTAGACTGTAGACTGTAGACTGGAGAGTCAGGTATGTGAGGTGGTAGGTAATAGGTACTAGGTAGTAGGTACTGGTAGTAGGGAGTCCTTAGGAGTTCGGTTGGCGTAGAAATTACACGGACCCAAAGTGCAGTAGTAAGTACCAGCAGTACAGTGCTGTTCTATGAGAGAGATCAGTAGACAGGACTCCTATCGATTGCGATAAAGAGTCGAGGGACATCCGTGAAGCTCAGGCTTGGCCCCCATTGCGTCTATGCATGGGTACATCGGTGAGCAGCATCGCCGCTGACGATGGATCTCTTCAGACGGTAGTCGATCATCTGTACAGTTTGCAGACTCGCATCGAGAAAAACACATCGATTCTGTAGAGGGGGTACGTACATCCATACATACTACAAGTACACGTAGTAGTTAGTATGCAGATAGTCTACTACAATCTACACTCTACACTCCAGTAGTCGCACAGATCCCCTGGCATGACGTTATCCCACCTGATCCACTTTGACCGCCCGCTCTTTCCCCCTCCCCACCAAATCTATTTGGTGACGACGCTAACTTAAACCTACACTTTTGCGATTAGGAGTGTCCCTTTTATTTCCCTCTTTTCGTCGGTTCTCACTATTGTGGATAGCACATTGAAACCCACCTGCTCCTGTTTTCTCTCCCTCCTCTCTTTCACTCCATATCTATCGTCAACCTCCCCCGTCAACGGTCCCCAAGCTCTTATCAACACCATGTCGTCCAAAAAAGAACCCCAAAGCCAGGTCCCGCCGCAGAGCAAGGGCTCCTGGTCGAGTTTCCTCAAGGTATGTGAGCAACAACGAAGATCGTAGAACGAGGGATCATGGTAGTTGTGTGCCATGATGAGCTTCTCGATCGCGCAAACTGACATGCTGTAATCTGTGACAGTCCATCGCCTCTTTCAACGGCGACTTGTCTTCCTTGACCGCACCACCCTTCATTCTCTCCACTACCTCACTGACCGAGTACTCGGCCTACTGGGCCGAACACCCCTCCGTCTTTGTGGCCCCTGCCAAGGAGGCCGACCCAGAGAAGCGGGCTTTGCTCGTTCTCAAGTGGTTCCTCACGACTCTTCACCAGCAATACTGCAGTCGAAGTGAGAAGCTGGGAAGCGAGAAGAAGCCGCTGAACCCCTTCTTGGGTGAGCTCTTTATCGGAAAGTGGCTTGCAAGCCCTAACTCGGATGTGGGTGAGACCACATTGATCAGTGAACAGGTCAGGTAGGTGTAACACCCATGACAGTCGCGATAGCAGTACCGTAAGGGAGCAACCACTGATGCCATTTCTGGGTTCTAGCCACCATCCTCCTGTCACGGCGTACGCCATCCAGAACGAGAAGCACGGTGTCGAGGTAAGTCATGAAGAGACTCTCTCAATTTTACCTTATCCTTGCCACGTGGCATGCCATGACAATTCGCTCATCGATATTTTCCACGCACAGTTACAAGGATACAACGCCCAGAAAGCGTCCTTCTCAAGCACCATTCAAGTGAAGCAGATCGGCCATGCGCAATATACCATCACCCCTCCCGGCTCCAGTGAGAAGGAGAAATATGTGATCACTCTCCCAAATCTACACATCGAGTCTCTCATCTACGGAACTCCGTTTGTTGAGCTGGAAAAGTCTACTAAGATTGCCAGCAGCACAGGCTATGTCGCGAAGATCGACTACTCGGGCAAGGGCTGGCTGAGCGGCAAGAAGAACACTTTCACTGCCAGCCTGTACAAGGCCAGCGAGGGAGAGAAGAAACCTCTGTATATCGTCGAGGGACAGTGGTCCGATACTTTTACAATTAAGGATGCCCGCACGAAGGAGGTTGTTGATCGTTGGGTCGTCAAGGAGAATCCGACCACTCCTCTGACACTGGCCCCTCTTGAGCAGCAGGATCTGTGGGAGAGCCGTCGGGCCTGGGCCGACGTCGCCAACAACATTGTGAAGGGTGACATGGATGCCGTCTCCGGGTACAAGTCCCGTATCGAGAACGCTCAACGCGAGTTACGCCGGGTCGAAAAGGCCGAGGGCCGCGAGTGGGAGCGTCGCTTCTTCAATCGCATTGATGAGAAGGACGACGACCCCGTGTTCCAGCAGTTGACAAACACTCTCGATCTCTCTGGACAGCTCGAGACCGACAAGACTGGCGGAATTTGGCGCTTTGACCCCAGCCGCGCCGCGGGTGCGCAGCCACCTTACCACAAGGTCGGCAACGAAGGCTTAGGACTGACTCAGTAAAAGAGATCTTCTCTCGTTTCTGGCAAGAAGCCGCAAACATAATGCTCTGCTGCGTGTTCAAACCAAAAGGCGAAGCCCTTGCACGCTGTATATCCTGTTGAAAGAGACGAATTCTCCGCACCCTCCAAGTTTTGACATTGAGGGAGAAAGCTTTAGTTCATGTTGCTGCTACTGCCCAGTGATTGTATTTTGATTGCATCTTGATTCTGCCTTGTATATACTTTTGTTCTGGCATGTGCCATGTGGCATCATGTGTCTTTCTTGCCGCGACAATGGCTCCGCTGCCACACTTAATCAAACCATCTCCGGCTTGGTGTGCTCTATACCCTGTCAATGCCATGATAAATACGCAGGGAACCTGAAGTCTACTTGCCTTAGCGGGCTGCATCATCGTTCAAGCTCAGGCATCAAGCACGTTACTAACTACCTCGACAAGCCGGCGACATATTCCCACCCTTCTTCCCTACAACAGCCCTGCAAGGGTTTACCCTCCCTTCCAATGGCGACTTGTAATTTCTAAGTGACAAGACACGCGGTGCGCACCAGGGTCATCCACACCGGGAATATCACCTAGGGTGTTTCCTTTTGACATTGAAGCTGTAGACTCGGGCCATGGGAGCCATCCTACCTAGACCACTTCAAATCCAGGGCTGGACATAAGGTATTTAACTTGTCAATGAGCCTCAGCACGTTTGGTACCGGAACACCTTTCGGTCTGCAGGTCAACCTTTCTGGTTGGGTGGGCTTGAAAGTGCGCGGTAAAGAGTCAACCCAAGCTGCAAACGTAAAATTACTCTGCCGACGAGACCTTTGTGTGTCATGAAGACGTTGAGCACATAAGGTTACTGCCGCACTACGTAGTGAGACCCGGCGAAGACCACACTAGTCCTCGCCTTTGTGGCAACTACTGAGTGAAGATGAAATGAGCGGAGCTTGATTTAGACAGAAAGGCACATGACGGATATCGTTTCGATGGGTGGAACTGATAGATTTAATACAGGCTACATCAAGTGTAGTTGGAGCCAAAGAAGGAGATCGAGACAGGATAAAGAGACCGATAAACCTTAGTTCGAAGGAGCAAGACACGATGAAAGATAAAAGAGTTGTAGAGAACACGGAGAACCAGAGCACACGTAGACTGAATATTCCCATATCCGACCCAAAAGCTCCCAAAAAGCGAGAAGAGATTACACAGATGTTGAAAAGGGAAAATGTGATGAGAAAGTTTTGCGAGGGTCGTTTCCATCATTCACTCGTACCAGACTCGAAGGCTCAAGATTGGGTGCCAAGGCCCACAATCCTTGTCCTCGAGGAACGAACCGCAGAGCAGAAAGAAACGCCAGACTGCTTTGTTTGCTTTCTCACTTCATCTGCAGGTGCAACGCCATTTGTGTTTCGTATGTTGTAAGAGAACCGGAGAAAAGGAAAGATCTCCCAGAGAAAGAGGTAGGCCTTCTATGGCTTTTAGTGACCGTAGTTGCCGCCCCAACCACCATTGCCGCGGCCAGTGTTACCGTAGTAGTTGCTGAAGCCGGCACCGTAGTTACCGTAAGCATTTTGCTGCTGGTGAGTTTGGGAAGCGCCACCCTGGTGGCCACCGAGACCTCCAAGACCTCCGTATTGGGGGTTCAGCTGAGGATAGCCACCGAAGCCTTGCTGGCCTTGCTGGCCTTGCAGAGGGGGCAGACCGGACTGATTCTGAGTCTGACCAGGGGTGTTGGTGGCAGAGCCAGGGCGGTTGGCCTGGGTAAGGGATGGGGAAGGACCACCAGTCTTGGAGGCGTCGAAAGCCTTGCTATCTTCCCCGGTCACAGGAGGCTGCTGAGACACAGGAGGGTTCTGACCGAACCCAGCCTGGGACCGTCCAAAGACATCAGACATGCCGCTGCCGAAGCTGTTGGCGCCGCCGGCAGTCTGCTGGCTGTCTGGCTGGGCAGAGCCAGCGCGGCCATAGACAGAATCACGGCCAGGAGTGCTTTGATTGAAGCTGGCAGCAGCAGCGTTGGCGGGAGAAGAGGCGTGATCGTAAGAGAAACCGTGAGGCTGGCCATACATTCCGCCCTTACCGGCGGCCGCAGTGGCTCCGCCATAAGGTCCGTATTGGCTTCCGTAGCCATACTGAGAGGTGTGAGGCATACCATAGTGCTGTTGCTCGTCATAGCGGCGGGCATCGTCGTAAGGGCGTCCAGAGCGGCCGTACGCGGCGCCACCGTGCTGACCCATTTGGTTCATGTAAGAGGCATAGTGGGGGTTGGAGTAATACGGGTAGCCGTAGCCGTAACCGTGAGCGCTTTGCTGACCCGGCATGTGCTGAGCAGCAGGGGTCTGAGTCGCAGCGGGCATGGTAGGATTGGGGGTGTTGTGACCACTGTTGGTGGCATCAACAGGGCCGTATCGTCCAGCGGGCTGGGTTGCGGGGACCTGAGGTTGGGGTTCGGCAGCAGAGACACCACCGAATGCAGCACCGCGGGGTCCAGCACCAGCGTCCTGAGTCTGGCCATAGCTGCCGTAGTAGTTGTAGGGGAAGCGCTGCTGGTCAACAGCGTAGAAAGGAGAGTATTCGCTGCCGCTAGTGGCAGCGGGCTGCACGGGGGCCTGATTGGCGAAGGGTTCTTGGATTTGCGGCTGGGGCTGGCCGATTTGGTGAGTGAAAGGATCGAAGGGCTTCTGGGTCTCAGAGGAATAGCGAGCAAAGTCGTTGAAGGAATCAGTAGATCCCTGAGGAACGGGGGGAAGGCCAGGGGCGGGACGAGTCTCGAGGGCGCCCTGGGTGACGGGGGGCAAAGATGCACGGGGTGCAACCGGGGAATGCTGAGGAGGCTGAGCGCGAGTTTCGGCCTCCTCGCGGTTCTCATCGATGTCAACAGCATCGCCATTCAGGCCCATACTGCCGAATTGAACAGCAGCACGGTCGACCGCGTGGTTTCCAGGCATCACAACGGCCTGCTGCTGCTCCATGACGCGGCGCTGGAACCCTGGAGCACGAGTGCTGTGCTTCAGGGCGGAGCCGGGAAGAGCGCTGGGGGTGGCGCGGGATGGAGTGGCAGTCACTGAGGCGGCTGGGTCAAAGGTGCTGCCGACAGTGCTGGCAGCGGTTGCAGTAGGTGCTGGTGCAGAGACATCAGGGATTTGCTCGAGGTTGGTCTCGGTCAAATCATCCTTAGCAGGCTTTGAGTGCGCCTGAGGGATGACAGGAACGGTCATCTCGGCGGGCTTGGCGACGGGTGTCTTTTGAACAGGCGCGGGAGCAGCAGCAGGCGCGGGCGCACTGGCAGTTGCTGGGACAGGCTCAGCCTCCTCTTGCTGCTGCTCAACTTGAGGTTGTTCGGCTTGCTCAGGCTCAGGCGCGGCTTCAGGAGCGGGAGCGGAAGCGGGAGCAGGAGCAGGGACAGGCTCGGGTGCCTTCTTTGGCTGCGCGGGAGGGGGGGTAGGTTTCGCGAAAAGGCTGGCCCAGCCCTTCTTAGTGCCTTCTGCTGCAACGTTTGCCTTGGGCGCAACAGGCTCAGGCGCAGACACGGTAGGCTCGGTTTCAATCTCAGCCCAGGCATTCGCCGCGGAGGGCTCAGTTGAGGAAGGAGCGGCAGTGGTTGCACCAGAAGCTGAAGTGTGGGGTCCGTTGGAGACCTGGGCACCAGCCCGTCCTCCACGACCACCGCGACCACGGTCCCCACGAGCACGACCGCGACCTTCAAATCCACCACGACCACGGCCTCCACGGACTGAAGTTGAGTTGATCTCAGAGGAGGTGTTCTGGACTTCCTTGGGCTTCGGTCGGGTTCTGTCGACTGTCTTCTTCTTGACCTCACCCCACTGCGACACGTTGCCTGCGATTGCGGAAAGAGACAGCCCGTCAGCACGCAATGTTCAAAATCATCTTGCAGCCCCATACTCGACTATCACAGCAAAGAAGACAAGGGAAGGGGACGAGTAAAGAGTGGTTTCTACCTTCGGTGATGCGCTCGATGGCCTCCTCAATCTCGCCGTTGGAGTCCTCGAGAGCAAATACAAGGTCTTCGTCTTTCCAGTCGGGGAACAACTCCTTGAGAGTGGGCAGAGCATCCGAATACTTCTTTTTCATCTGACCAAGTTCGCCTTCGTCAAACGAAGCCAGGTCTGAGCTGTCGTTGTTTGCGGCTCTGCTGCTTCCACCACGGCCACCTCTAGAGCTATAACCACCACGACCACCCCGGGTGGATACTCTGCCACGGGCAGACGACCGGCTCTGAACTTCAGACATTGTATCTAATGGATGTGTGAGATGGTAGAGTTGGAAGGAGGACGATGGAGGGAGAGGAGGTTCTCGTCGCAAGGGATTCGTGGTAGGGAGGGAAGGATCCGAAGTGATGATGAGTCGAGATGCAACCTCGCAGTAGAGGAACAGCACCAGGACCACGGAGGGCGGGTCAAAAAGAGTCCAAAGACACCGAAACGGACAAGATCAGAGATCTGGAAAGAGGAATTGGGGGTTGTTGGCGAAGAGAAGGAGGGGAGGAGAGGAACAGCAATAGTATGGAGAAGGTAAAAGCTAAAGGTTCTGATGTGTTGCTCGCAGTCACAGCTGGTCTTGGCGCCGCCCGGCTTTTAGCGAGTGGCGCCTATTGGGTCGCGCTGGGTCGCGACTGCCTGCCCGCAATCTTTCTTCTTTCCTGTCACTACAAGTCGGCGATCGTGGGAGGATCCAGTCGCTCACTCGCATACTGCTAGTCTCACGCTCTTACTAAATTATATCGACTTTGGTTCACATACTTCCGGTCTCGTCTGGGGGAGTGACTCGTCCGTCCTACTCACCCGGTCTCCTCGTCATCCATTTCGGGCGCACTCGTCTTGCTTCACCGCCCACCCCTCGCGGCGATCCCTCCCTTCACGATCCGTTCCCTCCGCATCATATCCACTGTGTTAGTTGGGACTCACCGATACCCCATCGCAGCAACCATGAAGGGTACCTCATTACTGTCGTTCAAATCATGGACAAAGATCCATCACCCGTTGCCTCGAACACCTCGTGAGTCTCAGCAATTGCTGAACGCTCTCACGTCATCCTTCCGCCGCCAACTGGACCGCACCTATCCGTCCCCGAGCCCTTCTGAACGTCCGACAAGCGATCGCCCGTCCTTGAATAGCACTTCTTCCGCTCATGCGACGGATCAGCATCTTCACAGTATTCTAGACAACCCGTTGTTTCGGATTGTGCCTCAAAAGAATCCCATCATCGCTCGGAGCCAGAACTGTGCCCCTTCAACTCGGTGTCCTGACACCCTCGCTCAGGATCCCATGGTCCTTTTTGACCAAGCGTTTGCCGCCGGAACTGCAACGCCGGTCTTCATCACTGATTGTCTGAAATCGCAGCTACTTCTGGCACGATCATCTGGGGAGGAAGGTTTGCCAGCTGCCATGAAGCTCACTCGAGCCGGCTCTAAAGTGGCGAACTGGTTCTGGGCTTCTGACGGCGCATCGAGGCGATCGTTATTACAGAACAGAGCCTCCACTGGCTCCTTAGCCAAGTTTATGGTTGCAGAAGGGTTGCAAGATACGGTGCTCGAGTGGTTAAAGATGCTTTTGACGGGGGACCTTGGTGGGCTCAATGGCAGCTTGACACCGGACCAGGCTCGACTCATGTTCAACCACCTGCTTCAAGATCTTCTTGACGCCGAGATTCGGTATGGAGCCGGGGTGGGCTCTGCCATCACGTACTATTTGCGTGCACGTAGCCTGCAAGTTTCGTCAGGCGATGTCCACGGGGACCTCAAAGCCGCCAAGACATTGTTGCTTGCACCCGGTGCTCAATTAGCTCGTGCTCTCGGAGAGCTGAAACCATCCCCCGCTCAACTATCGGTCCATATATTCGACGAATTTGCTGGTACCATCTCGACTTTATCATCTTCACGATCATTGCTATATTCATCCGTGGCCCTCTGTCATCCAAGTCATCCAGATCCCACTCCGTTCATTCATTATGTGGACGGCCTGTCGCCTAAGAAGTTCCAGAAATGGAATGATGCCCGTCAGGATGCTTTTCTGAGGGTCAGTTGCGATGCTCTCCGCGCGCTGATCGATCGGAAAAAGATTCGGCTGGCGACTAATTTGGGACATCAAATTCAAGAGTTGCTCCCCGAAGAGACTGCCTCAGCAAGCGTTGAGGTCTCCCGCTCCCGCGTGACCGAGGAGGAAGACTATCTACTAGGACGACTAAACATGAGCTGGACATGATTCCACTTGCACCAACCATCTTTCAATCACGAAAGTTTTCACAACAAGGCACCTATCAAGGTACCACGACCGCCCCCGGTCGTATGTCCTTCTGACTGGCCTTTCCGCAAGCTTGACACAGACACATGGATGCAGCTCAAGGAGATTGAGCGTCACTGTCAGTCTATAAGACTGTGTATACCGCAGGCACCTTCAGTCTAGCTTATCTCTCGTTTTCTTATCTCGAGAGGAAAGGCAAATTCAACTTGTGGAACCCTTGCCGACTGCCTGGGCGGCGCTCAGCGCCTCTTTCATGGCGCGATGACGCTTCTTGTGTTGCCCGCTTCGCCATGCTCCACTCGGGCTGCGGCGATCTGTGCGCCAACCAACGTCTATCACAAGCACCGCTCAACGGTTCCCCCTTCGCTACCTAGCGATTGTAGGAGATATCGCTTGATGTACTTGCGCTAGTCGCTCGACGATTTGCACTCGATGAAGCGTGTTCGCCACCAGTAATTGTCTCTCGGAAGTTTTTTGAAATGCGTTGCATCGTCAATCCAATACGAAGAGCAGGTGGATAGTTGCGGGGGCGCAAGTCGTCAGCCGAGTCTATGGCCCGATGCGGTTAGCGTCCTGCGGTGGAGTATCCAGCTTCTATTGTCGCATAACTAGTAGTTAACTGGAAGTAAACGTCACCGCGCGACTTCCACTTAATTTCTCTTAATAACAATCAGCCTTTCTTCCATTCTCTCACCTCTTCGCAACCAGAATTATCTTTTCTTACCTCGCCCAAGAATACCTGCGAAGTTTATTCATAGTTCATACTTGGCTACTCACCACAATTTTGCGCACAGTTCGTGTACCCTATCAATAGGTCATGTCTCGAGAGGCTTCCTCTGAGCTTTCCGCTCCCGAAGTGCTAAGTATGTTGCTTCCGTCGTCGCGAGCACAGCGGGGATTCCAAGCCAGGTGCATTGGTCCCTGCCTGGTGAAGATTCAGTCTCAGTCTCTAGGCCCTCGTACCTCTTTGCCTTTCTGTTACTGCACTCAATGGACGGAGAAGAAAAAATGACGCTGACTTGCAATTAGACGAGGTTGCGCCTACTAGTACTGCACCAAAAGGCAGTGAATCCTCTCAGCCAGTTCACAATGTCTTGAGCACCTGTCAAACAGACAGCGAATCAGTGCCTGGTGAGGGCGCCAAAACTCATGGAGGCATTGAGCACCCTGAAGCTCCCAAGCCGGTTGAAAGTATGCAAACGACGGATGCATCGGCCTCAGACGATCCTCTTGGCGCCTCAGTCGCGGCTTCTGAACCTGCAGGCGCGGAGACTACTGAGGTGAAGCCAGATACTGCTAGTAGCATTCCGGAACCTACTAGGCCTGCGCAAGGTGACTCTCGTGAGACCAAGCCCGCGGCAGAGCCACCCAGGCCCGTCGACGAGGTCAGCACTGCCGCCGCGCAAAGTCCAAAGACAGGCGAGAAGCGTGATCTCGAAGTGACAGATACTCCGTTGGCTGGGGGCGAATCTTCAACAAAAGCCGACTCTGTTGTGGAACAAGGCGAGGAGCATGACAGCAAGAAACAAAAGACTGAACATGAGACCAACAACGGGACCAACGGCGCAAGCAACATTACCGGCGCTACCGAGGCGCCAGACAAGGCAAAGGATAGCAGTTCCTCCAAGAAAGAGAAGGTCAAAGAGGCCGTTAAGAAAGTCTTGCCGACTGATGGACCTGGTACCCGCACGCGTAGCCGCACGAAGGACTCTTGAGGCCTCTGGGAGGCTTAGATATGGTGTTGAAGCTGTCGCTTTTACCTTCTGTTCGGCTTTGTACCTCGTTGCGGATTGACGATTTTCTCTTTACGCTTCTTGATTCTACATCCTCCAAGTATATGTCCGGCGGCGCCGAAATTAAGCAGCTGCGGAGCGCGTGGCGCGAACCATTTGGTTAGTCAATTCGATGACATTGCGGGGAAGTATGTACTTGGGGCGTTCGTGGCAGGGTGTGAAGAACCCTGCTTTTGTACAGTCACTGCATGAACCACCAAATTGGAACTCTTCATAGTATTGATTAGAATCATCAGTAGAAAGAGGTGCCCCCTTGATGCCATTGTCGAGGATCGACACCATTTCTGCGGTCGGATGCACTTTTACGCTTTCAACAATGCCGCCTCGATGTTTCTAGCGAGACCCCGGCGGGGCCGATCATCGGCGGGCTGACTCATTTCCCTGCGGAGCGGAACAACCCACCCCGCAATGAGTGTGTGTCATAGGCTTGTGGTGGAAGATATGCTTTCACAAATGCCAATCTTTCTCAATTGATTTTGATTTCTGCATATTCTCCTCAAAATCACTCAATTGCCCCGAAGCACAATGGCTGGACAGAAGATTTGGCTGCGCGCTGAGACCAAGCCCGCTGAAGCCCGCTCTGCTTGTGAGCTATCAGCCTTCCCACGTACTTGGCTACTAGCCATTGTCAATATTGACTCATATCTCGTAACCTGCAGTGACCCCGACCACTTGCAAAGCGTTGATTGATGCAGGCTACGATGTCACAGTTGAGCGTTCGACGCAAAGAATTTTCGACGGTTGGTCTCCATTCAATATCTTTCATCTTTCATCTTGTCCATTGATCGCTAAGTCTATTGTCAATAGATGATGAATTTGCCCAGGTTTGCCTCCCCGTCTCACCGATGCACGGTTCTTGCAATGGCAGCGGTCTGATTCACTGCCAATTCTACAGATTGGAGCCCCTCTCGTTGAAGAAGGCTCATGGGTCAAGGATGCCCCCAAGGATGCTGTGATTCTGGGTCTCAAGGAACTGCCAGAGGACGACTTTCCTCTCGAACATGTGCACGTCACATTTGCACACTGCTACAAGCAACAAGGTGGCTGGGAAAATGTGCTGAGCCGCTGGCATCGTGGCAAGGGTCTCCTGCTGGATCTGGAGTTCCTCACAGACGAGTCTGGCCGCCGTGTGGCCGCCTTTGGCTTCTCCGCCGGTTATGCCGGCGCGGCTCTCGCTATCAAGAACTGGGCCTGGCAATTGACTCACCCTGAAGGCGAGGTCCTTCCCGGTGAGGTTCCATATGCCAACCAGGATCTCTTGATCGCTTCCGTCAAGGAGAGTGTCGAGGCTGGTAAGAAGGTCGCGGGTCACTATCCTCGCATTCTTGTCATTGGAGCGGTAAGTGCCTTACGCCAATCTTGGAATAGAGTTCCCATGCTGATCGGTCTAAAGCTGGGTCGCTGCGGCAAGGGTGCCGTGCAATTGGCAAAGGACGTTGGTGTTCCCGAGTCCAACATTATCCAATGGGATATGGCAGAGACTGCCAAGGGTGAGTGGTTCCGAATTACGCGGTCACCTTAAAGCATTCTCCTTGCTGACAAGTCTTCTTCAGGTGGACCATTCAACGAGATCATTGAGAGCGATATCTTCGTCAAGTGAGTCGCTTCATAGCCCCGTTTTACTTCTGGTGTCCTGTTTACTAATGTCTCCTTTCCAGCTGCATCTACCTCAGCTCTCCCATTCCGCCATTCGTCAACGTTGAGACTCTCTCATCTCCCTCTCGCAAACTCTCCGTCGTTTGCGATGTCAGCGCCGACACGTAAGTCTTTCTGCCTTTCCTTTCAATTGTGAAAGCGCGCAAACCTCCCCTCACATTTTGTCTCTAACCGCCCAATTGATACAGTACCAACCCTCACAACCCGATTCCTATCTACGACATCACCACCACCTTCGACAAGCCCACGGTACCTGTCACCCTGCCAGCCGGTACCCAGGGTCCTCCCTTGAGTGTCATTAGCATTGACCATCTGCCCTCTTTGCTTCCTCGTGAGAGTTCCGAGCAATTCAGTCAAGCGCTTCTCCCCAGCCTGCTTCAGCTGAAGGACCGACGCAGTGCGCGTGTGTGGGTACAAGCAGAGGAACTCTTCAATGAGAAGGTTGCCACTCTACCAGCGTCCATGCGGGCTTAAGTATGGGTATTTGGGCATGAACCGATGAAACGATACTTGACATGATGTGCTGTCACACATGACGCGATGGGGAACCCAAAATTTATAGATCTTCATGATTCGGGATAATGTTGTCGCCGATATGGCATTTTTATTGCTGGGCCTACAGTAAACATCGCTTTCATCTGTTTGCGAGTAACCTGGAGCAGAGCCCGAATGGACGCTTAGACCATGGAGGCCGAGCCTCTCACTTAGGATGAAGAGTTTCGAACGCTGTAGACCCACCAAAATTAGTCTGTTGAAATATCAAAAGCATCCGATAACTTTGCATGGCTCTACACACGCAACGAACCTGGATGACTCAACAGGATGTGGAGCTAGTATCGACATGCTCAATTTCCATGCCTCGTCAATTCAAGTCCTGTATAACGAGATCTCCTCAGCTGTAATTCGGGGTCTCACTTACACCAGAGGAGGACGCATCGGTGCCCCTTGGGCGTCTTTCCAATGCTAGACAGAACAGAATCGTTGCACTGCATGCTCTAGCGGGATTCAATAGTTGAAAAGAAAAGGATACCTCTCGTCTTTTCCGATCAACAAGACCTGCCGTTCAGAATATCTGAATCATGACTTCAGTACTGCTGCTGAACGGTTAGTAGCGCCCACAGGAGAAAGTGAGCTGTCCACTTGCCGCAAGACAGGTCACTTGCGCCCGCACGACCACACCATCACTGGAGACAACGGCCATCTGTCGCTTCCGACGCGACGCTTGTCGGTATTCAATTCAGAATTTTTACAACCTCCTCACATCCTCCAGTGCTTTCTTTTGAGGACAATACCGAATATGCTGTTGATATCTCTGATACGACGTCAATGCCGTCTCTCACCAGTGTAGGGAGAATGCGCCGCGGAAATATGAGTGCGGCAGTGGTGTCTTGGCCCGCGAAAAGACCACCAGCACCATTACTATTGGGTGAACAATCGCAGCTTGGCAGTTGACACAGCCTGAAGGGAACAACTCTACGGGAACGAGGGGCAAAGCCGAAATGTGTCAGCCGTTCTATACGTCCGTGGACCTGTAAAGACGTTTGATGCAGTTCGTGCTGATCTGATGAGTCCACCGAGGACGTGGATGCTGTTTCTTCAGGCTGCTTGACACTCCCCGTTTTCCTTTCTCCGCATGAGTCCGTTGCGATCCACTCCACTCCTCCCCTCTTCCCCAGCCGAGACCCGCTCTGGCCTCGTAGAATTCTTCACGAACAGGCGTGGTTCCTGTGACAGAAGCTTGCGGAGCGCTGAAAAGATTGAGCGGAGACTGAGATCGTCGTGTTGTTTGCGCTGCGTACTCGAATGGTCGCAAGAATTCGCATCGCCCTCATTGCAGCGACTACCCGGAAGAGGCCGAGACGATGATCAAATCCAGCTGACTCGCCTCAACGACACTTTGCCTCTCTCGCACGAAATCCACTCCGCTCTCCCGCTCCTCCTACCTCACCCTACCTACGCCTCGATCACCGCTCATCCCCGATGCAAGAGAAGCCCACCACGGTCGCGGCCTACGCGGCCGGGGCTTCGCTCGCCGCTGTCGCTCTTTTCTATGTCTTCGGGCCGAATTACACTATTGACGGGGACGAGTCCAGCGACAGTAACCGGAAGAAGAGCATTGTGGGCTTGTCTAACATGGCCAATGACTGCTTCATCAATTCCGTCTTACAGGCTCTGGCTGGTCTCGGGGACCTGCGGGTGTACTTGATTCGAGAACTGCATCGCCGCGACCTGGACGGAGCCGAGATTTACGACGCGGTGCCGAGTCCAGAGCAGCTGCCGCGGGCTCAACGAGAGGATAAATTGCGGGAGTTACAACAAGGGATCATTACACGGGCATTGAAAGACATGCTGGACAGATTGAATGAGCGTCCCATCTACAAAAAAATCATCTCCGCGCGTGAATTCATCCAGGCCTTGGAATTCGCCTTTCGAACGCGCATCAGCCGCAACCAACAAGATGCGCAAGAATTCCTGCAAATCGTTCTCGAGAGACTTTGCGACGAATATCATGCGGGAGCCAATGCTCGACGCCGGGCTCTCGGCCCAGTAGCTTCTTCGGTGGAAGCCGGACAGACCAGCTCAGGGGCCGAAAATGATGCAGCGGTGGAGGTGCGGATCGACGACGGTTCGCCAGACGGTCTTCCCGCAATTGTTGACAACAAACTGAAGGAGATGGACAATGAAGCTGGGTTTCCCTTTGAGGGCAAGCTAGAATCCCAGATCGTCTGCCAACATTGTCAATATGAGTACAAGCCCAAGCAAACGGCGTTTGTCAACTTGACGCTTCAAGTGCCGCAGAAAAGTTCCACCACACTGAACTCGTGCTTTGATGGTCTACTGAAGACTGAATACATTGATGATTTCCGATGCGACCGATGTCGCCTCCAGCATGCGATTGATGTCAAGGCGCAGGAGAGATCAATAGCCCCCACGCAAAAGGCGCGGGAGCGATTGGATGGGGAAATTAAGCGTATCCAGCACGCCATGGAGCATGATCCCGAGGACGAGCTGGAGGGCATCGTCATGCCTCCTGCAGAGCTTGCGCCCAAACGCAAAATTGCCCGTCACATGCGTATCGTCACCTTCCCCAAAGTGATCGCGATTCATCTCTCTCGCTCGATCTACGACCGCAACAGCTCTTCCAAGAACGCAGCCAAGGTATCCTTCCCAGAGCGACTGCCCCTCGGAGGTATCCTCAGTCAAACCTGGTACAAGTTGCTGGCCATTGTGTGCCATAAAGGGAGCCACCAGAGCGGCCACTATGAGTCCTTCCGCCGAAACCACCTCTATGCACCTTTTTCCACCCCGGAGGCCTTTAGCTCCTACGCACAGAGTCGTGTTGCGAGCGAGACTCCCTCCGCAGCCCCTAGTCCTCGGCTCAACCCCCGGAGTGCCCACGATGCGGAGGTGGATGTCGATAGCGGCAACCTCTCGCCGGCCACGTCATCCACCTCCCTCTCCAACACCGTCCCCGTTTCTTCCAAGCTGAGCCCACCCTTACCACGCCTCAACACCTCTCATTCACGACGGTCATTCCAGAGCAGTCGGTCACGATCTTCTACGCCCCAGGTCGCCTCCGGCTCGGACGACAACAACAGTCCTGCCTCGGATCAAGGGCGGACTAGCACCTCGTCTGCTTCGCGCGCAGCACGAATTATTCCTCGGTCATCGAGCGAGGCCATCTCAGGCGTGAGCTCGCGGCTCCGCCGGCGACGGAAGCCCAATGACCGATGGTGGCGCATTTCAGACGAGAAAGTGAAGGAGTGCAAGACCTCGGATGTATTGGGTATGCAGAAGGAGGTCTATCTGCTCTTCTATGAGATGGATCGGGCTGATTGTAGCCCGATGGCGGCCACTGGGCGTCTGTAGCCCAGCCCTCTTTGAATCTTCTCTTCTCAATTTTCTTGTGTCCTAGAGGTCCCCGTCCCGTCTGCTTTCTCTTCCGATCTTCATACTTCTGCTCGATCTACTCGAAGCATCTCATCCATCTACGAAATATCATCTTGGGGCTTACAATGGAGGAAATGAGCGGTGATCAGGTTCGAGAATATCGCCAAGGCTTCCTTGCTGCCCGCACCCAAGCGAACGGAGGACGAACGTGGAAATGAGAAAACCGAGAGCATGACTACTACCGTTTTGTATTTTCCTATGATTGCCTTAATCGAGGGGCGATTGGGACAAAAGTCTGGTCCGCCGACCAACTCTGAACATTTCCGACGATCTCACATGGATGGCCACCTATGGGCCTTTTACGGTTGCCTGCTAAAGAAACACACATGCTCTGTACATATGGACGGGGGAAAAAAAGCCCCACCACATATATTGAACCACGCGCGCGCGAATGCACACAGCATATTTCCAAGTCCCCTTGTCCTTTCTCAGCTTTGCTCCTCCCATCCATCGATTGTAAACTCATGCCCTTTCGAATCTCCGAACCTCTTGTCCGATCCGGTTTTGGGGTACCTTGAAGTGGAGACTGGTGTCGATAGAGTGATCATCAGTGATGTATGCCCCCCCACGATGTCAAACAAGGCATTATAACTCGTGGTCCCTTTCCCCAAGTCAGGTATCCGTGAGTGGTGACCCTCTTCAGCTTCAGCTGAGTAGTGAGTCGTAACAGCCTGACAGTTGTAACCATAGTGGAAGAAGTAGATCAGGCCGGAGGAATTCTCTGAAACTGCAGTGGTAGCACGGACAAATTGGTCCC
Organism: Penicillium ucsense; assembly: GCA_014839625.1. Taxonomy (NCBI): domain Eukaryota; kingdom Fungi; phylum Ascomycota; class Eurotiomycetes; order Eurotiales; family Aspergillaceae; genus Penicillium; species Penicillium ucsense. The sequence goes on along the minus strand of WIWV01000086.1, from coordinate 84,431 downwards.
TGTCGCAGGCAAGTGGACATTGACTACTGGCCCGTTCAGTTTCCACTAGCCTTTCGCAAGAAAAGTACCGTCTATCGGAGAATCTGCGCCCCGTTCCCCATGTACCACCACGGCTGTAGGTCCAGTACGTATTTCCCAGCAGCCCCCCATCCGCAAGAAAGCGAATTCCGGCGAAAAATGAAATCAATCAAAGCCTCCAAGTCAATCTTCTTCCTCGGCACTCCCGCGGGTGAACGAGCAAATCTCGGATGCACGGCGGGGAACATATAGGCGCGTGCAAGGTTAGCGGAAACGGAAGGAATGCTGGAAGATTGACTGGATTGGAGGAGGATTCAATGGGGCTTGAGTGCATTCTCAGTTGAAAGGGTCGGTCTACATTCTAGGCTATTCTATCTCGGAAAAAACGTCTAGATGAACAAGGTGGATAGGTGGCATTCGCAAAGGTCCATACTTCTGTGTGTGCTAGTGTGTACCTAGAGTGACCTGTACTGTCAACAGTGTGCTGACTCTGCTGAGTGTAGGTAGTCTATAGTCTGTACTCTGTAGTCTACACTCTACACTCTACACAGATTGACTGTAATGGCCGCTGTGAGGTAGTACGCCGAAAGCCTGAAATTAATGAAATAGAATATCAGGTACACTAGACTCCTATTAGTCTTTGAATATAAGTACAGTGAGTAAGGCAGGTAGTACAACTACAGAGTATGTACTATGGATGTAAGAGTATGTAGTTTATGTAGTATGTAGTATGTACTATGTACTATGTAGCAACAAACAAACAGTATACGTTCTCTCCAGTCTCCAGTGGAATCATGTGCCCATCAAGTCCATGGTAATTGAAAAGCATATTTCCGGGGTCGCATAGCTTCGAGGTGGAAGAAGCTACCAGAAGGTCAATGATGATGATCACAATGGCTTCTCCATGCGAGGATGGGTCGGTCTAGTTTGACCCATTCGCGTGAGTATTCTACAGTCTACTGGTAGTACTTTCCACACTCTACAGTCTACACTCTACAAGTCTACAGTGCCTAAGGTAAGTATCGTTGGGAAAAGGAATCACGAGAAGAGCCGACGGCTGTCAGACTCGGGCCAGGACGGGGAAATTCGGGACTCGGCGAGAGCAACCAGGTACTGGGCAGCTAGAAAGGTACAATCGCAAGTATCATACATGGTGTTCAGGGCAGTCACTTGTTCCATATTTCCAATAGAGTGTTCAATATTAAATATTGTAACAATGACAGGTTGGCTTCTATCTGTGACCCAACAACACCCTTGAATTCTAGCTACAGATCATGAATCCACTTCTCCTTCTACATGGTATCATTCTGCAACGAGTGTCTGGCCTGAGGCACTGATTAGATCATCACCCAGTGACACCCACACTGAAATCATGGTGACCTCAGCGCTGCTGCCCGTTCCCACCGGGCAGAGCTCCACTTCATCGGTGAGTTAGAACTCACCAACGCAGTAGTGACTTTGGGAAGTTTGGTCCATGATGGCTCCTTTGCATTCAGTCTTGGGGTTTACCGTATTTTTCCATATCTGAGACTACTACAGTACTAGACTCTAGTACTCAAGTACTGCAGTATGTTAAAGTGTAAACTGTAAAGTGTAAACTACAGACATCCTGTATCGTTCTGTCACTCACGGCCCAAGTGCCTCACCGATGACGATGGGATGCCCCTCCAACCGTCCAACAGACTCCGTTTTGCCCCTCTTGGGTTGCCCCTCCTCTCTGCTGCCGACTGCCAAACTCCTCCCAACGCCAACTTCCGAACCACTCGAGCAATTAAGTAATCGCGAGTCTTCTGCCCGCTTTCGTCGCTCGGTAAAGCCCAAACGGAGCTCGTATCATTGGCAACTCTGTTTTATAGGCAAACGCTATTCTGCACTTCTCCTTTCCTTTTCTCTCTCAGTAAATTTCCCTCAACCAAAACCGTCTCCTCTCATCTTCTTCTTCTTCTTCTTTCTCCTCCATATCTCGTCCTTCCTTGGTCCCCCTTCACTCTTCCTATCTGCAACGCAACACATTAATCAACATGGGTGTCATTGAGAAGCTTAGCCGCAAGGCCGGTGTCATCGTCGGTGACGATGTCCTCCGCCTCTTCGAGTACGCTCAGGAGAAGCAGTTCGCTATCCCTGCCATTGTAAGTACTTGGAAGCAGTTACCCCCTCCCCCAGTGCTCCCGTGCTCCGTCGAGTCGGCCCACGGCCCGACTTTTCAATGCACACGCACCCGCTCGGGACGACGCCCGGAATATGCCGCTGACCCAACTGGTCCCACGCCCAGAACGTCACCTCTTCCTCCACCGTCGTTGCCGCCCTCGAGGCTGCTCGTGACCAGAAGTCCCCCATCGCCCTCCAGGTCTCCCAGGGTGGTGCCGCCTTCTTCGCCGGAAAGGGTGTCAGCAACGATGGCCAGGCCGCCTCCATCGCCGGTGCCATCGCCGCCGCTCACTACATCCGGGCCATTGCCCCCACCTACGGCATCCCCGTCGTCCTCCACACCGACCACTGCGCCAAGAAGCTCCTGCCCTGGCTCGATGGCATGATGGATGAGGATGAGCGCTACTTCAAGCTCCACGGCGAGCCCCTCTTCTCGTCCCACATGATCGATCTGTCCGAGGAGCCCGTGGACTGGAACATCTCCACCACCGCCGCCTATCTGAAGCGTGCTGCTCCCATGAAGCAGTGGCTCGAGATGGTAAGTTTCATGAGTCAAAATCCCCAGCATTGTCCTTGTGGGCTACAGGAGATTTTTATCTTGTTTTTTCTTCTTCCTGTTTGGTATGGGATAGTTTCGCTTACCATGGTTTTTTTTCCGTCTGGTGTAGGAGATTGGTATCACTGGTGGTGAGGAGGATGGTGTCAATAACGAGGACGTCGACAACAACTCCCTCTACACGCAGCCCGAGGATATCCTCGCCATCCACAACGCTCTCTCCGCCATCTCCCCCTACTTCTCCATTGCCGCCGGTTTCGGTAACGTGCACGGTGTCTACAAGCCCGGCAACGTCCGTCTGCACCCCGAGCTGCTCAAGAAGCACCAGGCCTACGTCAAGGAGCAGGTCAAGTCCCAGAAGGACAAGCCCGTCTTCTTCGTCTTCCACGGCGGCTCCGGCTCCTCCAAGGAGGAGTACAAGGAGGCTATCAGCTACGGTGTCGTCAAGGTCAACGTTGACACTGACATGCAGTACGCCTACCTGTCCGGTGTCCGTGACTACGTCCTGAACAAGAAGGACTACCTCATGAGCATGGTCGGCAACCCCGACGGTGAGGACAAGCCCAACAAGAAGTTCTTCGACCCCCGTGTCTGGGTCCGTGAGGGTGAGAAGACCATGAACAAGCGCACCCAGGTCGCCCTTGAGGACTTCAACTGCACCAACCAGCTTTAAATGGAGTTGATAAGGTGGGTTGGTGACCGCGGGGGGCCTCTTCTGAGAGAGTCAGGCAATACAAGACCCAAGCAGATCTAATTCCTGTCTGCGAGTCTCCCGGGGGGTTGGTGATAATTGTTCGTATGTAGCGATGTACTTTCGATACGTGATAATGAAATGCCATGTCCTGATGACGAGCGAGAGCCCGTCCGAAATTCAAAAGCAAAATGCCCAAGGAATCTCAGCTGGAGTTGTACACTGCTCAACGATTCATGAGATAATCATAGTTCACGTGTTGGTGACTTTGCAATCTCCTCGACGCCTACATCACATGATCACAATAAACCCAGTAGTCCGTCAAACACTCGCTCTCGGAGAAACTTGCATGAACGTGTACTCGCGAGATTGTCTCAGGTATGGCAAGAAGGTGTGTACTGTATAGTTTGTACACCTTAATAAAATGTGGTAAATTGCATCACCATGAACAATCGCTCAAGAATCGAATCTACCTAACGTCCATCCGACACCCATCCGAAGTAGAACATCTGAAACTCTCGCCCACCCGTCCGATGGATCACGTGACCTGCATGCCCAATGTGAATGTGGCGCATCAATAATGGTTCCAGATGGTCCGGAATTGCATCCAAATACGGCATCTGATCGGAGCCACAGCCATGTATCAATTGACCCGCTGGTCTGCTAATGACGACGTGGTGGAGCGAGAGAAACACTCACGGAGAGACGGAGAGAGAGAGGAGAGAGAGGGTCAACTGAAAGACTCTTTCTGTTGATGGATCCTCAGTAATGATGACTGAGATGGCCCATGTATCCATGTGCCCATGTCTGATGCAGTAGTCGGTTGCTTGACTATATACTAGTATACACTATATAGTACATACTATATAGAATGTCCCACTGGCTGAAATAACGGAACACAGAGAGTCAGGCTTAGTAGGAGGTACTGTGAGTGAGGTCCGACTCTGCTATGTGCACAACATGGACGCTGTTGTATACGGGCCGCTTTAAGAGGCGCGATGCATGCTTCTGACCATTAACGGTGCCGCTCTCGGTGGCGAAGCGGTTGAGATCTCTGGTTATGTCGTGCATGGCAACCGTGGCTTCGATGATTGCCCACAGGAGTCCCGACAATGGCTTTGTTGATTGTGATTATCAGACGTTGTGGTTACACTCTGCTCTGCGCTAGATTGATCTGATTGTTTTTAAAAGTATGGGGGACTGAGCACTAGCCAGCTAGTAGCCACGATCTTAATGACGAATAAGTACTCCACAGGTACGTACTAACGTAGTCGTAGTCCAACGTCCGCACACCACAGTTGATCCGAGTCTACTAAATGACTACTACGCGTTCAGTTACGGTTTACTGGAGGCTAACCAGGAACTTTAGTTAATACTCAATACTACGACGAGACGGTCGGCCATGTGATGAGACACATGATCGAGGAAAGTGACATCGCTCTCTGGTCTCGCTCTCAGTACAATTCTCCATGATTCTAATAATAAAACAAACCCAACCCAGTCTGGCGCTCTGGACCCTCTCCGATCTCCACTTTTTCTTTCATCCGATGATCCTGCGTTTCTTCAACAAAAGGTCTCTCGCTCGGTGCGATCGGTTGATCAATCTTCTTGCTCCCCGTCCTGGTCCTTCTCCGCTCAAGTCCTGGTCAACAGGACACCCTCTTCTTCCTCTGTCTTTCCCGTGTCGACTTGGGTCTAAGCCCTCTTGTTCCGCCGGTCGCTCCCAATCTTCCGAGCCTCATAATATCAGTCGCTGTTTTGAATGTCGGCTGCCCACTCGTTTCCGCTGTGATCTCGATCGTGCGGACCGCTATGGTTGTGCACCACAGTGATATACGGCCGCGGGCCAGTGAGTCGGGCACTGAACAATTCCTCTATCTCATTTCAAATCCCTTCGTCTCTCAGGTAGGCTTGTCCCGGGGGTTTCTCCCCCCACCCAAAAAAAGAAACAATGACGATCTCGAGAGCAGGAGAGTGAACTGATCTTCGCGCCCGTGTGAATGATGTAGTTCCAAACAAGCGCCATTTGGGCGTCACTGGGTACTTCCCTCGGCTTATCCCTCCTACTCGCGCTGCTCTTCTCCCTCTTCCGACCTCGACATAACCTTGTGTATGCGCCCAAGGTGAAGCATGCCGACCAAAAGCATGCCCCGCCCCCAGTGGGCAGAGGCTTCTTCTCATGGGTGAAGCCCGTCATCAATACTCGAGAGCCCCAGCTTGTTGAGACGGTGGGCTTGGATGCGGCGATCTTCTTGCGCTTCACCAAGATGTGTCGCAACATCTTCATCTTCTTCAGCATCATCGGCTGCTTGGTCTTGGTGCCCGTCAATGTGTCACAGAGCCAAGGCGATTCCGCCGCCCAGTCTGCCTTGACCAAGATGACACCTCTCTACGTGACCAATGTCCCGGCGATCTGGAGTCAAGTCGCGTGTGCCTACTGTTTCGACGCCATCCTTGCATTCTTCTTGTGGAGGAACTACAAGGCCGTGAGAAACCTCCGCCGGCAATACTTCCAGAGCTCCGAATACCAGCGAAGCCTCCACGCCCGAACGTTGATGGTCACGGATATCCCTGCGCCGGATCGCAGCGATGAAGGCATCATGCGCATTACAGACGAGGTCAACCCTACCGCCACACTACCGCGCGCTGCGATCGGTCGCAACGTACGGGACCTCCCCGTGATTATCAAGGAACACGAGGAGAATGTCCGAAAGCTGGAGTCCGTTCTCGCCAAGTACCTCAAACGCCCTGACAACTTGCCCGCCAAGCGACCGACCATGCGTCCACCCAAGAGCCAGCGAGCCAAACATCCCAACGGCAAAGTCGATGCCATTGACTACCTGACCGTGCGAATTCGCGTTCTGGAAGAGGAGATCAAGCATGGAAGGGCCTCGATTGACCGCCGAAACGCGATGCCGTACGGATTTGCCAGCTGGGAGAGCATCGAACACGCCCACGCGGTCGCATGGACGGCCCGCAAGAAGCACCCCAAGGGAACGACAATCGCCCTTGCTCCTCGGCCCAGTGATCTCATCTGGGAGAATCTGCCCCTCACCAAGCAGGCTCGCAAATGGAAGCGATTCCTCAACGTGATTTGGGTCACCGCGCTGACCCTTGTGTGGATCGTGCCTAACGCCCTGATTGCGGTCTTCTTGTCCAACTTGAACAACCTGGGGTCCGTCTGGCCGCGCTTTCAAACCTCCCTCTCGGCGGACCCCAAGGTCTGGGCTGCTGTGCAGGGTATCGCCTCGCCGGCAATTACCTCGCTGGTCTACCTCGTGCTGCCGATCATTTTCCGACGATTGTCTGTTCAAAGTGGTAGCCATACCAAAACTTCTCGAGAGCGACACGTCTTGGGTCAACTTTATGCATTCTTTGTCTTCAACAACCTGGTGGTCTTTTCGCTCTTCTCTGCAGCCTGGACGTTTGTGTCGACCGTGATCGACAAGACCAAGACTGACCAGGAAGATGCCTGGCAGGCGATCGTAGACAGTCAATTCTACGCCAAAACCATGAGCGCATTATGCACAGTCTCGCCCTTCTGGGTGACGTACATTCTGCAGCGCAATCTGGGAGCCACGATCGATCTGGTACAATTGATCACTTTGGTCTGGGTCTGGTTTGCCAAAACGTTCCTCTCGCCGACGCCTCGACAGGCGATCGAATGGACTGCACCGCCGCCATTCGATTATGCGAGCTACTACAATTACTTCCTTTTCTACGCCACAGTTGCTTTGTGTTTCGCAACTCTACAGCCGATCGTGCTTCCCGTGACCGCACTCTACTTTGGCGTCGACGCTATACTTCGAAAATACCTTCTGATGTATGTGTTTGTGACAAAGAACGAGTCGGCCGGGGCTTACTGGCGGCCCTTGTTTAACCGTCTCATCTTTGCGAGTATCCTTGCCAACGTTATCGTTGGAATTGTCGTCAAGGTTCGCGGAACTTGGACCATGGTGTTCTGTCTAATCCCGTTGCCCATCCTGATGCTGGCCTTCAAATTCTACTGCATGAGGACATTTGATGACGACATTGCGTATATCAATCGCGGCAATCTCACGGACGCGGAGGCTGTTGGCACATCCAAGATCAGCAAAAAGGCTGGCGATCGCCTCAGTTCCAAGTTCGGTCACCCAGCTCTGTACAAAGCTCTTATGACTCCCATGGTTCATGCCAAGGCCGCCGAAGCCCTCAGGCAGATATACCAGGGTCGACTCGAGCACGGTGACATGGAGAATGAGTATTCGGATGTGGCCATGAATCCCATGCTGCCGTCCCAACCAGGCAAGGAAGCCGAATCGGCCCCCTTCGAAGTCGTCCCGGAGTCCCACCTGGACTTCTCCTACTACAAGAATCGAGCCGACTTCCGCGACGAGTTCGGCGGTGGCATCTACGGTCGACCAGAAGATCTGATGACAGAACGATCTCATACACCGCGTAGCATGCTCGGCGGTGAATGGTCCCCCTCGTCATCTCGCGCTTCCTCACCGGTTCCCTCTCTACCTTCATTACCAGGTCTCAGGGCACCAGAGGGACACCCAGACGGCGATCAGTCCTTGATCCATCCCGCTTTCCGCGTCCCTCTATCCCGGACAAATACCGGCGCTGAGCCCTATCCCCCCGATGAGATTGAAAGTCATCTTCTCAGTCACGCACAGACGCCCGGACAAGCGGACATCAATCCACTCGACCGCTGGCGGACCCGCGGGTACGGGCCAGTCCATCAAGAAGACGATCCATATCAGACTTCTTACGAGGCGTACCGGATAAGCAGGTAGAAAAGGAGGCGAGGGGGCTGGCTTCCCCCCCCTCCTCCTCGATCTCGACTTGATCTTACCAGTTCTTGTGTTATTTTTGAAAGATTTCCCCCAAATTTGGCGTGCATATTCCCCCTTCTCAAAATCATGACTGTGAGAATTTCCAGAGGCTTGGAATGGGCGGCAGATCTGTTGTAGCATATGTAATTTGCTCTCTATTTTGTGTCGTCTTTTTTCTCTTTCTTTCACGACGTTGCCTTCTTACGCCTCTCATGACGACGGCAAGTGTCTGATGGACCTTTTGTTTTTGTACATGCATAAGTCCTAGGCTACGCCTTCAGCCACCTTAGAAATGATAACATGATCTCCCACTTCAACTCATAAAATATCACCATCTCAAGAGATTCTTCTCCTAGAATGATACCTATATAAGGAGGTACTGGACCTGATTCGTTGAAGTATCACTCATGTTCGATATCGCAGGAACGGGATCAATCAACACTTGATAGTCTCAAACATGCGTAGCTTCTCTCTCATGTCGCAAGTCAGTAGCTGGAGGTCTGGATTGCTGGAGGATCTGGGCTGCCCATGTAGATAGGGCTGAGAAATCGGCTTTACGTGAGTATGCTTATTCTTTTTTTTTTTTTTGGCACTATCTCTGGGTTCTGCCCAGCCACTGTACAAGAAACATGTCTAGAGAGTTCGAGTGTAAGGATTTTCTACACATTCAAGGCTACGGTCATACCTTGGGCGGTCAGCGCTGTAGGGATGAAAAGAGAGGGCATGTAGAACGATTGGCGCATTGGTGGGTATCTTTAAAAGGATCACAGGGAACAAAACAAGTAAATAAAGAACGCTTCTCGAGAAAAAAGTGCGCAACAGCCGTGTCAACTCCTCCAAGTCGATCCGTTACCTCACACGTCACCAGCAGCCGACTCTGTAGAAGCCATCTCTGCAGAAGTCATCTCCGATAGCCTCCGCGCCCTTAATTCCTGAATCTGTCTTCGACGCTCCTGCACCACAGCTTCACGCTCAGCCGCGCGACGCAGCAGCAAATCGCGCCGTCGCTGCGTCTCCATGCGTGACTCCTCCAGCTGCGCCATCTGCTTTTTTCGCTCCTCCTCATCCTGCGAGAAGGCGTAGAAGCCCGTTCCGCGATTGCGAACCTCGGCATCAGCATCGTAGTGCGTGTTTTCAATCTCCGGGGACCGATCCCGCTGGGCAGCGAGCCGGGCCATTTCGGCGGCGATGTTGGCGTCCGGGTTGAACGCGTGCGTTTGGATGGTCTCGCCGAAGATCAAATGATCGGGTCGTGAGGGGCGCCATCGTTCTGTTGTAGCGACGCGGCCGCGGTTTTCTTCTTCGTCGCGGATGCGAGCTGCGTGTGCGGCTTCGGCTCTTGTACCGTGTCTTGTGCGACCGAATTCGTCCTCGAATGAGATTACTGAGGCGTTTTCGTCATCGTCGTCGCCGTCGTTCTCTCCTTCTTCTTCTTCTTCTTCTCCTTCGCCGTGCCGATCTGCTTTCTTGCGTTGCTCGTCGGCCCATTTCGTGTCAAAGTCGACGAGTCCCGCCTTCTCTTTTCGTCTCAATCGTGAAATGTAATCGTCCCCTCCATCATCCTCATCGTCGTCACTATCTCCGTTCACCAGATGCACACCTTTCTTCATATCCTCGTACAGACGAGCCTTTTTCATCATCCGCTGCTTGGACCGGTTGAGCGTCGCCTCATCGATCGTTCCCAAATCCCCCGACTGCCGGTGCACCTGATTGAAGACATGCCGATCGTCATCTTGGAGATCTGCAGCCGCGCGCTTCGAAGCCCCCTTGTTGTGTTTGCTGAATATATCACTCTTTGCGGCCTTTGACGGTCGAGGTCGACCATGTGCGATCTTTGCTGAGGTGTTGTTGATCAGGGATGACAGTTGGCTGGTGAAGGCGAGATTGGAAGAGGAGCTGATTTCTTGAGTCTTAGTGGTCTTGCTGCGAGATTTGCCGTATAGCGAGGATTGATCTGAAGACATGGTCACACGCGCAATCATAAGTGAAGTGAATTTGCTGGAGAGGATAGCGCGAGGAAGAAAGTTTGTCAAAGAAAGGTCAGTTGCAATACTTCGATTGAAGTTGGGCGAAGCTGCGCTATTATTATTTGTCGCGATAAGACGCTGTACGAAGGCGATAAAGGACAAGGATAAGCGTCCCCACCAGTCTCGGAGAACGAACGAGATCTCCCCGCCGCGCGGGCTGGACGGGCATGTGCTGCTGACTCATCTTTCTGCCTTCGAATTCAGGCTCGAGTCTGACGTCCCTGCAGAGCCCCGCGTAGAGGGTGAGATCGAGGCACTCTTTTTATGTTTTGACTCAATCCTATTTTCAAACTGACACTTGAGCATTGAGACATTGGTTCTTGATCACCTTTGTTGGATTGGCATCTCTTCCGATCTTGTGACTTTTCATCTTATTCATTCTCGATTTACAATCATCAATTGGGCTTCATTGTCATCATGTCCGCTAGCCCCATCTATCTCGGCGTTATTGGTACGATGCGAGGCCCTTTTTTTTAAAAAAAAAAATTCTCCCCTTCCTTGAACCGTTTGGTCTGATAACTTGTACTAATTCATCAATCGATATACAGGCGTCGGTGGTGTTGGAACCGCATTCCTTTCTCAACTTGCTCGTCTTCCCAACGCCCCTAAGCTCGTCCTGCTCGCTCGTTCTTCTCAGACTCTCCTCGCTCCGACACCGGCCTACTCCCCGGCCATCCCCGCGGCCGACTGGACAACCGCTTCCGCAGGTGCCTCGTTGACCAAGACCGGCGCTCTGCCCGCTGACGAGATCGCCGCATATCTCGCCTCTGCTCCCGGGCGTGCAATCCTGGTCGACAACACTTCCGATATCAACCTCGCCCGGCAATACCCCACCTTTTTGAAGAAGGGCATCTCAATCGTGACCCCAAACAAAAAGGGTTTCTCTGACGATCTCTCGCTATGGAAGGACATCTTTGCCTCTGCCAGTGAGGGCAAGGCTCTTGTGTACCACGAGAGCACCGTAGGTGCTGGTCTGCCCGTCTTGTCGACCCTCAAGGACCTGGTCGCGACTGGCGACGAAGTGACTCGCATCGAGGGTGTTTTCTCCGGCACTCTGTCGTTCCTCTTCAACACTTTTGCCCCGGCCTCTGGCTCTTCGGATGCCAAGTGGAGCGACGTCGTGGCGCAGGCCAAGGAGTTGGGATACACCGAGCCTGATCCTCGTGATGATTTGAACGGCATGGACGTCGCCCGTAAGCTGACCATTTTGGCCCGTCTTGCTGGCTTGGAGGTCTCGCGGCCCGACTCATTCCCTATCGAGTCTCTCATCCCTTCTGAACTCACAACGCTCCCTTCGTCCGCGGACGGCATTGCTGAGTTCATGAAGCGTCTCCCGGAATTTGATTCTCAGATGACCAGTATCAAGGAGAACGCAGAGAAGGAGGGCAAGGTTGTGCGCTATGTTGGCAGCATCGACGTTGCTTCCAAGGATGTCAAGGTCGGTTTGCAGTCCTTCTCAAAGGATAGCGCCATTGCTGGCCTCAAGGGCAGTGACAACATCATCAGCTTCTATACCAAGCGATATGGCTCCAACCCATTGATCGTGCAGGGCGCCGGCGCTGGCGGTGAAGTCACGGCCATGGGTGTCTTGTCTGACCTTATCAAGGTTGTGCAACGCTTGCAGTAAAGCGTGAAAAGAGGCTTTGTGATATAGACTCCGCCCTTAGATATAACAGGACTTTGTCACATATATGCGAAGTAACCTAGAAAATCAATGCATCCATATGGAATACAAAAGGAACCTAGTTCTCCGTTGGGCCCGTGAAGGTTCAGAGCATTCACCTTGTCGGATTCTCACTTTTGCACGGACGCCCTTCGAGCAATGCATGATTTGACTGGGAAACCTTTCCACCGAGAACCCAAGTCACCAAGAAGGCGACATCGGTCTGGTCGATTGCAAATCATCAACCTGAAAGATATGATGGTCTTGGTCGAGTACAACATGCGATTCAATGGATGCGCCGGGCCCGACACGATAGGTCTTCCACCCCCAGGCCTGAGCACGAGTCGACCAGATGGTGGCACAGGCATTGCGCAAAGCAGTCGGCGAGAGGTCAACCGAGATTTTCATATTCAGCGAGGCATTCATTGGGGTGAGGCCATCCGTCTTTTCGCGACGTCTCCTAGACTGTCAAGCTTATAAGGGGTATTGTCTTCAATGGGACTCGGCTCGGTCTTTGCTAAGCTGCCACGCCGTTCTGACCGTCCATTCTCTCTCCTTTTTGAATCCCCGTTTGCGATATCCGTCTCGGAACCAAAGACTCCAAAGGCCCTTCGCTGGCCGTCTGGTCGTTCCTGCAGGCTGGGAGCGCGCGGCCGTTGCTGGCCGCGAGCGCGACCTCCGACCCCAGGCATTTCCCAAATGATCATCCGGTATAGATACAGACAGGCGTCAAAGGCAATCAAAGCTGCCCATGGGCCGATTGTGAAGAGAGCAAGAAGAAGCTATACCGACAAAAGCGAAAGGTTAGCCTAGAAACTGAGACCACCTAAGCGCAAATATCTTCAAATCATAATCCGCAAAGAGAACCGAAGACTTACAGACACGCGAACCACCCAGCTTTCAAATTGAATGAGCTGAGGTGGGAGAATGGAATACCATGCCATTGTTTCGGAACCTTGCCTTGGTTAACAACTATGTTTATGTCTTTTGCTAGCAAGAAGAGGCTAGGGGTCGCTTGTTGGACCCTCTCGTGCGAGCCCTTGATTCTTTTGCGCAATGGAGACCCTAGCTGCTCAAAGTTTTGGGTTCTCTCCAGTGCTCCAAGCTCGGTATATGACGTTGGTTCGAGATTCCGAGGCTCCCCACTCTTGAGTATCCGGGGTGACACAACCGTCGATGCGGAGTGAAAACAGATGCAACCGTTGAGAACGATTGCGCATCGATTGCCGTCCGGTGATTGAAACGTACTGAGTTATGTTGGAGATTTCGGATCAAATGCTTGCAACTCCAGTTACCCCCCGCGAGGCTTGCGACAAAGGTGGAGGGAAATTGAGATCGGCCGGTGCGCTCAAACAGCTCGCGAGGCGGGAACGAGGCGGTGCAGGTGCTGGGAGGATTCTAGGTCGTCTGGTGGCGCGAGAGCTCCGAAGCAGTGCTGAAGCTGGCGCGAGTCCTTGAGTTGTTCCGATACTTTTAGCGCCCAGCCTGAGTCCGAATCGCTATCATTGAAAAAAAAGGAGTGCAGGTTGGAGAAGTAGACAGCTTGGAAGGAGCGGAGCAGTAGTGCCGAGCGGGGGCGGCTTGTGCCGAACTTGGCAATATATCAGCAAACCCGCCGAGTAGTTCGCATCCAGCTTACTATATACGTATTGATTTCCAAAGATCGAGTATTTGGTGCGCATATCCAGCAGTTTACTTGATTGCGTTCAGATGGGTGGATTCGTCTCAAGCCTGCCGCTCTCTATCAAGCACAGCGCTCCATTGGGCAATGAAAATTTTACAATCAAACCCATGACCGTATCGAGCATTGTACTCAAACAACATAGTTCGCACAAGACAGATCGAGATGGAAAGCGAGGAGGAGATTTGAAACACATAAGATCGAGATAAGACCATCAGATTAATTTTGCTCGTTGATCTCGTATCGCCGTCAACTCGTCATTCGTAAATTACTTGAAGGTGTTAGAACTTGGAACAGACCCCGTTCGAATGTCCTTGAACCAGACTTGGCCATCGTGCCTGTTCACTTGCTCACGGCAAGGTCTTCCATCTGATCCAAGAAAGCCTCGGCATCTGTTGGGCAAATACTTCGTTAGTTGATCAAAACTTTCTGCAGGGTAGCATGACTGGACCGAGAGCGCTGACCTTCGGCGGTTGCGAAACTCAGAACATGTTCGCCCCGTTTTGTCATCGTGAAGGAATAACTCTCTTCCGGCATGAGAAGAATTGGTTTCAGACCGCGGACAAGCACGGTCCGATGATCAGCTTCCAGACGAAGCCAGTTGCGTCGAGCCAAATTTTCGGTTATGAATGCGGTCCAAACCGGAGTGCTTGGTCATAATCAGTATCCGGTGCTTCAATTCAGGTATCAAGATCACTATGAATTTGATCTGTGGCAGATCACCTACCGATCCATTTGGCCCTTGTGAACAGAAGTCTGGATTCTCACAGCCTTGCTAAGTCTGTCACGGTACACCCGAAGAGCGTAGACATAGTCGTCCTCGAGGATTTGACTGCCTTCTATTAGATTATGCACGCCAAAAGCCGGCTCGCATCTTTATGACTCACCCTCCATATAATTCACGTTCTCCGTCCATTTCATGATCTCGTATGTGATCAATGGGGGAGCCGGTGTCCTGCGAGCGCAAAGCCAAAAATGTGGTGAAGAACGCAACCATCACTGTGCGTACTGTTAGTCTGTGATTCGACAGTTTGTCGTTCACAAGCTAAACTGCTCGGGGTAGACATACTTTCCATATCTGGAAATTTTATACTGGCCCACAGGACAAGTTCACTCCCGCCACGTCTTCTGCGGCACAATTGGAGACAGGAGCCTTCTCGAACGATTTCCAACATGTTGAGAGGTAGACAGTAGTACTCGCTTGGCTGTGAACTGTGGGGAATTTTGCATAATATGCGGGCTCGATGATCGTGCTCTCGCATATAGAAGTAAACAGTCATGTTGGACTCATCTTTGAATTCCCTAGATTTGAGTGTTAGCTCAGGGGGGTTCATCGGCAAACATAACACATACTCTTTTTGCTGGACATTGGACAATGCCTTCCCCAGCCACATCTTTCTTGCTTTGTCCCGAGCTTTGAACGATATCAATCACCTGTTGACGAAGAGCTACTCACAATTGAAGGAGGAAGTCGTACTCTTTCTCTCGGAGCCATGACTTTATATCCTGGCACGGATCACCGAAGCACCCGGGTCTGGTACAGGAAACAGGTCAGTCATGTAGCATCGGACACCCAGACAGAGGGGCCTGTGGCAGGGGTCTTGCCTTTCCCGGCCCTGAGGAATTGGAGTCCCGGTCTCAAATGTGGTAAAGACTTCTTTGATCCAGTGGTACCGAGTGGCGTCCGAACGCGTGGACCGGCTCGTGCCCGTTGCCGAGGCGGTTCCAAGAGGTGAGCTTGGCGCCTCCGGCACCGGGGGAGGGAAATCGGAAAATGAGGTGTCGGATGGTGATAGTGGATGCTGCGGAGAGGGTCGTGACGGACGAGTCCGCTCGTATGACGGTTGTCGACGGGGCTTTGTGAAGAATTGCGACGAGATACCCGGCTCATACGACTGATGCCGACGAGCTGGCTGTCGATCCTTTCGGGCCTTGGCCTGATCTGAACTGGTGTTTACGTGGCCGGTTGAGGCTGGATTGCGACCCAAGGACATGCGTCCTAATTGTGGGGTAATGCGCTTTTCTTGAACGGCCAAAAGCGACTTCATCCCATCTCGTGAGGCTGCCAGAAGGAAAGAGTCGTGGCGTGGACTGACGAGACGGTCAGTTAGCCCCCTCACAAGACGCTGACTGTGATTCGGACACCAAG
Source organism: Penicillium ucsense (assembly GCA_014839625.1). NCBI lineage: Eukaryota > Fungi > Ascomycota > Eurotiomycetes > Eurotiales > Aspergillaceae > Penicillium > Penicillium ucsense. The sequence continues at coordinate 68,681 of WIWV01000086.1, read as the reverse complement.
GTGAGGTGGAATCTCGTGCGGAAGCTAGCTTACTCTTTCAAGAGGTCGGCAATTTCTCGCAGGAATCCTTTATACTTAGCAAGTCGCGTGCTGAGAGAATACTGGGCCTCTTTCCAGAAAAACTGGTCAATGGTTTGCCATGTCCGTCGATAAGTGTCTGCTGTCACTTGACCACCGTTTAACCGCTTGAGGAAATCGAGTGCATCCTCGATTGTATACCCTAGACTCGAGCGCAGCACCTCGACGTCCACCTGCACCAAGGGCCAACTCCGGCGATAACGAGGATCCTTGACTAGCTCATCCAGACTGGAAAAGGATGCGCTGATGCCGTAAAAGTCCGATATCAAGCTGGTGATCTCAGTCGCATGTTGAGGCAAAGGCGCACGGAGAACACTGAAGCCGTCGGCGGCACGTGCAGCTTGTTCAGCAGACAAGCGCAAAGCCATGATTGACGTGAAGTCAGTCCATTCGGGTAAGCGTGTATGACCGCACTTTCTGAGACAGAATAAAGTGGTAGAAGAGAAGAGGGGCCAAAAAATAAAAAAAGAAAGTAAGAACGTTCAAACTTTTTCCCTCCCACTTGGCTCGCAGATCCCGCCGGTGGAGACGTAATGTGAAGAGGATTAGAAGAAGTGGACTGTCTCACGTGTCTGATGCGGCTCTTCTTAGCTTCACAGGGTTTGCCAATCTTCCATCGTGATTGTTGGCGGTTCTCGACGTGGTCGTGCAGGACTGGAGGGGGCTGTCGGTGGGGTCCGAGGCGGGGGAGAAAGTAGTAAGGCGTGTAGAGATCATCCTCTGTGGGAAGTACATCTGCGTCGTACTTGACGGGCTGCTGGTGTTACCTTTCCAAGGCCGGCGACCAAGATGGGGTGGGAGATAATAGGTGACGCACCTTCATACATCGAGGGTGCTGTAAAGGACCTCAAGTCACATCGAGACACGTATCGGGTGGGAAATTGACTGCGTCCTCTGCTCTGAGTCGATGCAGTGTGCATTGCGCTAGAAGGAATCCCAGCGGGAAGTGCAACTGTCGGACACGCTATCGCACGCTACAACAGTGCAAACGTCCTTTGGCTTGATGCTTCAATCCTCAAGCGGGACATACGCAGGCTTGAGCGGGGTTCCCAAGGCCTGCGAAGGGTCAGAGGTCGAGATGGAGTTAGGGCAGGAAGAGACATTTGGAGATGATTCTGGGAGTATCGCTGTGCCGGCTTCAGTAGCCAAGTATGTCATAGTCACGGAGTAATGGTTTGAGTAGTAGTAGTAATGGTTTTGCATCTCGGTAAGGTACCGAATCCGCTCGCATGAATGTATAAGAAACAAGATATCGGAGGTTGAAAATGGCGGTCAACTGTAGGAGCACGCACGTACAGACAGCAGACATGGGATGCCCTTGACAGAGTCCACACTACTTGGATCCATGCACTGTGCTCAGCCCTGTACCAGTGTACTGTCTTTGTGCGTAGATGAGAAGGACATCATAGGAAGAATTGACAGAACCCACAGCAGGCCCAGAGGACCCGATCCTTATAAGTTTTTGAGTCAATCGGCCAGCACGATTTTCTTGGATAGAAGGCTGAATTGACTGCTGCCTTCGGGCTCCTGATTCGTCACCATGTCTTTATTGGGTAAGACTGGAGGCTGTGCTGCTCCTGTTGGATGGTGATGAGTTACAAGGTACCACTATAGCTTGTTAGGTAGCTACTGCCAGCATCAAATCACCTACTGGTTTAGGCCCGGCCCCTCTAAGAAACGTAACTTGCAAGACCCTCTACCTATAGGGCCTAGCCACTCATGAGGTACAGTATTGGAAGAGCCTCTTGAGTTCTGCCACCAGTGTTGCCCAGGGCTCGACAAAGGCTTAATGCAGCATCATTATACTGATCCTACCACGACTCATGCCAGCGGAATCTGTACTTGAGTAGCATACAGTCGGTGACTGACGACACTACTGCTGGGCCCTGGTACCTTGAATTCCAGTAGATCTATCAGAGTCCTATTGTGCGTGGGTCGGGGTCCGGAATGAAGGCATCTAAGAGCGGATATTAAGTGCGTTGTCTATGGCTCTTTTACATCTCGAAGGCGAGGACAAAGCTCAAGCGCTCGACCCTCCGACGCGCATTGTCACCTAAAAGTAGTGTGCGCAGCGAGTTTTCAATCGAATTCGCCGGTCCTTGCCAAAAAATAAAAGGAACAAAAGGACTTGGGAGATGATCGTGCTCAGCGATGGAAAGCGAAGGGACCGAGTACAGTTATTTCAGATAGTACGGTTTGCCGGGTCATTGTTGCCTTAGGATCCAGGCCCAGGCATGTTTAGATGGCAGCCTCAGGCGATATACGGAGATCCCCCAGACGCGTTCGAAGCCAACGAAATCAAGGGATGGGGCCAGCTCCGGAGTCCGGAGCTTGGGCCACCTCCGGAACCGCGGTTTCCCGTCCTGACGCGTGACGCGAGTCGATCATCCGAAACGCACACCAAAGCAGACTCGGTAGAGTTGAAATGAATGAAGATACTAAAGCCGATAACGGTCAGCGGCGCTTTTTGGCACTGTTACGAAGTTAATTGAGACAATGGAAGAAACCATGTTCTCCTTAGCACCGTTACGAAGTTAATTAAGACAATTGAAGAAACCATGTTCTTTCAATGAGACTGTGGCATTGATCAAGCTGAGGTATGTCAGACCGGGAGCCATGCTGGCGTCGCCCGCAAGGCTTCCCCTGTTCAGGCGGTTTGGAGGTCACCGTCACGATGAATGCCTGGCCTTCATATAGCAAGGAGCTATATTGGAAGCTCCAGGTTTTTCAGAAGAAGAATGCATGGGGGACCGTGAGCTGAACGACAAAGCCATGCCCCTACCAAAACCACCCAGCTCACCGGCTGGGGCAAATCACCAAAAGCAAGTAAGAACCACCGTAGAGACCATTCCATAAGACCCATGAGTGATGAAACGCAAAAAAAGATAGAGGAAATAGAATGAAGGGGAAGACAACCAGAGATTTAGCGAGAAGAAATACAAACGCCACTAGCTGCGCGATTCATTGTGGGCAGCGTGGCACTTAGGAAGACTCATCGTCCTCTTCGGCAGCCTGTGAAGAAAGTCAGCATGGCACAATCCAGGTGGACCCACCACTTTGAAATTGACAGTGCGAGGTGTAACGACTTACGGCATTGTACTTGGCCTTCTCCTCCTCGTAGCGCTTCTTGTCAGCGGCAGCCTTGGCATCGTAGGGCTTGCGCTCAGTTTCGGACAGGGCCTTCCACTTGTCACCGAGCATCTTGCCAACCTGGCCTGTCGCAGGAGTCAGTAAAAATGGGGCAAACGGCCATCCAGGAAGGCGCTGGTTGATGCTTACCGAAGGTGATACCGGGGTTCTCCTCGCGAACCTTGTCACGGTTGTCGTTGGCGAAGAACATGTAGGCGGACAGGCCACGCTTAGGGGCGTTGGGGTCTATTTGAGATAGTGAGTCACACAGGCTCCGAGCATCGCCGCTGGATCGGTTAAACTCACCCTTCTTGCGGCGCTGAACGCGCTCCTTGCCGGACTTGCGGGTGGCGGTGGCCTTAGGCATGATGAACTTTGCGACTGATATTAGTGTCTGGAGGGGAACAAAGGCCGAGAGGCAATTGGGGGAGCGCGAGGCGAAAGGATAGTCAAACGAGGTGAAGTGAGTGAGTGATGCGACGCGACCAAGCACAAGTATGGTACTCTTAGCGTGGGTGTGGTGTTGTGATTATTTATGTATGATAGGATGTCGCGACGCGAGGTTGCTCGAGCGCGTACGTGATCCCGAGTCTCCCAAGTCACTTTGGACGGACAGGAAGGAGGAGGTAAAAAACCAGAGGACTTACTTGATTCAGAGAAAAAGATGAAAGCGTTTGAGACAAAGGAGATCAGCGCAGATCTGATTTCGAACATCGCATGTTAGCAGTTGAGCCGCGCATTGCTAGTGATGGATTCCATTGCGCGACCGTGAAGGAGGTCTCGGTTGCGCCAGTGGGAAAATGGGCATGGACGACGCGTAGACAAGCGAGATTTAGGCCGACGAGAGTGGGAAAAAAAAGGAGGTGAGAATTGTGGTGGTGGTGGTGTTGAGGTTCGGGGCCAGTATCGTCGGGATATAGTTGCTTTGGGGTTGGGAGGATATGCAGTACCTGAGATTGTATGGGCAGACAGTGTAGGGAGCGGTTGGTAGTGTAGGAGAAATGGGAGAGAGAGTGAGAGAGGGGGGAGGGCAGTAGTAGTAGGGAAAGGCGGACCTCCTCTCTCTCTGTGGTCCCGTCACAGAGACTACTGTGGGAACGGCAGCACAGCAAGGGCAACCCGCTGTTTTGCTGGAGAATGTAACGTACCGCCCGGATACGTCAATACCAGCCCGCTGATTACGCACGGCGACACTTCCCCTCAGCTCATGTATTGTATCGGAAGTCTGGACTCTTGAGTCTTGACCAAGTTGACTCTCTGGAGTCTGGACGCTGGAGCGCTGGGATACATTACCGCTGACTCTTTGGTCTTGACTCTTAATGGTGAGTAAGAGACCTCGTCCTGGTCTACCACTCTACCTAACATGCCTTCATTATCTTATTCTAGTACTCTGAAGTGTGAAGGATCACCAAATCCCTCCCACAGATAAATTGGGACCATTTGGATTCTGTGTTCTTGAGTCCTGACCACTTTTGTGTTTCAATCTTTTTCTCCCTCTCTTGTACCTGAGATGGACTCGCCAAGTATAACGTGATCTACTAGTGTTGACTGTTGACCTGTCATTATTGTCAGCCTTGAGAGTTTCGTCTACTGGTCTGATCTTGAACGAGTCGGATGTACATTGTCCTTCTCCTCGAATCGACCTCGATCTTTGTCTTCGAAGTCTGGGGAGCCAATCTAGTACAGTACTACTAGTAGAGTGGAATACGTGCGGACCCGGTAGTAGAGAAGTCATATCCAAAGATGCGTAGACTGCAGTCACTCCTATACTACTCATTATACTGTAGTACGAACCTATGTACAGGACGAAGACTCATCTCGGCTATGAAGCACAAAGTCAACACCTTCAAATGCGAGTCAGGGTACCAACAAGTCGGAGGTTCGACACTGCGTTGGTCAGCATGAAGGGGGCCGACTTTCGGGACATCCTCCAAATGAATGATTGCAGCCCTCCATTGTGGGCGCTTTAAAGTTACTTTTGTCAAGGTGACAACTCGAGAAATTCTCGAGTACTACTTTAATACTTACTACTTACTACTTACTACTTACTACTTACTTACTACTCACAAGCATGTTTCTCCTTCTAGAAATTGCGATTTCTCCCGCCTCAATTTTGCTGCCGTAAGTTCAGTGTAGTAGTGTACTGACTCACTCAACAAGAGACCAGGCCTAGGCTTTGACTTCGACAAGTCCACCTGCAATACAGCTTTCCCCCATTTCTCCATGCACGTGTCGATGCAGTCAAAAACAAAGAAAAGACCTGGCGACAAAGAGCCTATCAGCCAAAAGCTAATCGCTAAGGATTACGATTCAAGTTGGGAAATACATCAATCGCGACAAACATCTATCACTACGCTTTATTTGACGATAAGAATGGATGGAATCCATACCATAGTGACTTTTTGATCTTCATGACGAAAGGATAGCTCTACTGTCAAATTCTAGGAAGGCAAGCTAAGAGGGACACTGAGATGGAGGATGTGGTCTTCGGCCTCGGTACATACTTACATGCTGATTTAGTAGAGCACAGGCATAACTTCCGACTCGAGACTTCGTCTTCATTGGATTAAGTACATTGATATGTCCATCGATTTTCATAAGCCTCCGGTATGCGAAGATTGTTACCCTCGTAGGCTCGTACTATGATAGAAAGAATGAATCGTGTACTCAGTACTGTATTCATCCTGTATTGTAACATAATTGTGCCGCGGGCTTGCGGCAGCTCGACAATACCTGAATACAGCGAGGGGCCAAAGACGGTAAGACCAAACAGTGGTACAAGACCACAGATGGACCGCGGACGGGGAATCTGGGACGAAAACTACCTTCGTCAGGGAGATTAGAGTCTGGGAGGCCATAAGAAAATTCAATCAGCGCCCGCCGCCCACAGCCGCATGTTACCAATTCGCATGCAGCAATTGTCCAGGTGGGACGAGTTGCTGGGCAGCGCGATGTCAATTGTCAACCCATACTGTCTGAATTAGAGGTCGCTCCTACTCCAGTAGAGACTAGAGAGTACCTGAGACAATAGAGAACGAGGTGAAGGCTCTGCAGATGAGGGTCTTACTGATCCACTCGTGTGCCACCCCAAATATTGTTGAGCATGGTTTCTGATGGGTCGAGTACTACTACTGCTATCATTTATGATTGACTGCCGCTTCCACTACTCCGTTCGGTCCAGTGCATCTGGTCCTGCGTCAGCCTGGGGCATGACCCGGCGCTCGAGCTATTCGCGGGCTGTTGTTGCTTGATGTACTGTAAGGGTTTACCTCTAGTACCGAACTGTAAATGAGGTGCAGCGCTGAGCGCTGGGATCATGGATGATAGACATCTGCACCGACGGCGGCATCTCACTACTAGTACATTCGCCTAGCATGCTGCCCCTGGCAGATCAACAGCGTTTAAGTAGCTGACAGACTCTCCATTGCCTGCTTTAAATAGTGTAGGTGGTGAATCTCGATATGAAATCTACAAGAAGCATGTCATTAGAACCACTGTCATCATATCTACATTCGAAGGTAAGTACAATAAAGTAGTATAACTAGTAGTATACTTATTACTACAGGTGGCATTAAAGTCACGGGTAAGCCGTACCTGATGAACGTAGAGAGCAGACGGGTGCTCTGGACCGTGTCCAGCGTCCAACGTCCAGTCCAAATTTTGCCTAGTAATCTCCATGTGACTTATGAAAAGTTCCTGGTCCACACAAGGTCTTGAAATTCTCGGTCGACACGCTTAGGCGATAGGACACACTATATGAGCGTAAGTGCCTACCTACCTAGGCAAGGAGCCGAAGGTAGATGGCCCGCACAAATTGTTGTCAACAAACAGCGTGGAAGGGCCTGCTAAATATGGCTTAGAAATCTCTAAGTCAAATGCCGCATCGTAGATAAGTGAAGTGCCGGAAGCTTCTATGTGATATCTATGTAGTTGGCTTCCTACATTCATAGGTTGTGCTGCCTCGTAAGCTGAAGGTTGGAGAGCCTACCTAAGTGAGTGCTAGAGTGGGCCTATTGTAGGTTCATTCGCAGCTATCTAAAGGGGTGGCAGGTTCAACCTATTCGTTAACTTAGTTAAAGCGGGCACTTACGTTAGTCTGACATCTTCAGCAGAATCAGCACACATGCTGTATGTATGCAAGTATTGTACTAAGCTACAGTACCAAATTACTATTGTATTCGAGTGAGTACTGGAGCGCCGCGACGCGTCGTGTGGTACTGTAATTTATCAAGCTTTGGAAATTGGCGGCCATCTGATTGAAGACAAGGCTCTGGTGAGTCTGTAATGAAAATACGTGACTGTATCGTATCAATGCAACGACTGGTCGGCATTTGGGGCTCGGCCAATACTCCTCTCGACGCTCGCTAGCAACCTCCGGACCCTTCTCGGCGTTGGGGTAGCAGACTGTGTCTAAAAATAAGCGAACTACAGTACAGAGTTACAGACAAACATAGCACATATGAAACGATTAAAATACAAGTCCAATACATATCACACACTTGCTTGGGCCTTGGTTTTTACTTCAAGACTCAAGTACTACTGTAATCGAAACGCAATTCCACGGAGCATGGAACGCATTAGAATGCTTCTTGGGCCTCTTGGACTCGGACACGCCGCCCTGGCCACTTAGTTTACTCCTTGTCATGCGTCGAACTGATCTACACTCTTTGGCCTTGTTCATGGTTCACTAGGCTAGTATCTTCCAGAACTCAGATTTATCAGGGACGCCAACATAAGTATGAAGTACATACATACAGATTTACACTCATACAGTACTGCTAGTCTGCTGCTCAATCTTGATGAATACCTACCTAATCGAGACCATATATTATAAATCAGCCGGCCTACCTGCTGCTCCATAGCAGTAAATCCAGCGCTTAGGCGAGTCTCTCCACCAGTCGAGGACTGGTGATTCAGCTGGGAGCCGACCTCCGTCCCCGCCGCGCAAATGATGTAATAACATTAAAAATCCTCTCACCTAGTGACAGACTAGATAGTAGATACTAGATAGTGATACTGATAGTAGATAGTAAATAGTGATACTTTCTAGATACTGTATAACTGTATAATGTACATACCACATACTTACTGAGGTGAATTTCTGCAAACATCTCGAGGCCAAAGAAACATCGGCGCCGGTGGCCACCAGGAATATTCATGGTGCCCCATGTGGCTGCGTTCTGCAATATCCTTGTACAATAATACTGTACAAGTGTATATAGGTATTGTACTGTAATCATCAGTCCATTCGGCATTCATGATTCATCAATAAGGTAGGTAATGTTGGCATTCGGGTTGAGTCCAATTCCAATTTCCAATGATGTAAATATCTGTGACAGTACCTGCTTATCAACGCCTCTTGATTCTTCCCAAGCAGTATATAACGCTTATTCATAGCATAAGAGTATCATGATTGTCCATATTTGGCCAAGGGATTTTTGTGAATAAGGCTCAAATGAGGGGAATGTTTATCGTCATAAGGGTATTAAACGTGACCATGAATACTCTTGGCCATCACGAGGCCAAATGACCTCTCTCCGAACGCCCAAGTTCAACGTTGGGGCCAAGCGCCACAGATTATTATGTAGATAGTAGATAGTAGATACTAGTACTACTGATAAGAAGCGTGCTAGTCATGGACCTCCTTGTCGAGCCTACCTACACCACATTTCACTCATGTTCAACGAGTGACTTCTGAATTATACAAACGTTGCTGTACTGGCTATCCTGGGCTCCTCGACCCAGGTGGCATTATATTTTCTCGCATCGAGGCTACTTTCCAATTTATTTATCGACAAAGTGCCGGTATCTAAAGAAAGATTGCCGACAAAAACATCAATCTCATCTCAGATTTCGATCGGTTTATAACGTGAGCTGACACCTGCCCGCAGTCCCTAGAAAATCTCATTTTTGGGCTCGTTTGCTGAGGTCACCTCAAGTGGGTTAGTATGATGTCGACTTTCACAATACCCACGTAATCTACACTGGTGGAATATATTTGCCACTCACGACATCCAATGTTTCGCCGCACATCAACGAAACAATAACAGAAGGCCCCCCGTGTGGTTCTCAAGCTATTTAGCACATACTGTACTGCAGAGTGTAGGCCGTAGGGTATCGTGTATCGCTTGCCATAACAATCTAGGTCTGTAAACAATGATTTGTAAGTCATCACCAGACAGAGTACCTAAGGTATGGCTCAATTTCTTGAAGCAGAACGAGTTACAAGTAAGGTACTACCTACCCAATGGAACCGACCCGACCTGAAGACGCCGACACGTGATGAATGCAGAACTGGGGGATTTGGAGTCATTTAGATGGTGACGGGGAGACAGTCAAGCTATTGTTGTTATGTACAGTTCTACACAATGCATAGCGAATTACCTCAAGGGTGATCGCGAAGTTTCCCTTGTTGAGCACCGGAATTGTTGGGTAAGTGATCTCACCAGTGCTGCTGCATAGGTATGTCAGGAATCCAAACAGAAATAAAATAACAGGGTAGCCCCTTACGGGCCGGGATTTTCTCTTGAGCTTTCTATCTAAGAAGATCAAGCCCGGTCATTATCAAAGCAGAAGAACATGACTCTGTGTCGAAATGTTCGATTCAATCATCACTTTCGTCTAGCACTAGTGCGCGAAGCGCATCGTCATTTGCCCAATCAAGGCCACTGCCGACTACAATCGCACTAGCTATGTTCTTCATGGCGTCCCACTTCGCCTTGCTTCTTCGATACTCAGCCTCACATCGGTTCAGTTGCAATTCGAGCTCAGCGTCCCCCAGCCGCTCTCGCCAAGACGAGTCTTGTTTAGTGAGCTCCAGGAGCTCTCGCACCAGCTCTTGATTTTCTTGGTTAATCGTCAGATTGGCGATTTTCAGATCGTCCAGTTGCCTGAGAATTTGATCATGAGTTCCCGACAGGTTCTCTTGAGCAAGTGCAAGCACGTCACGTCGATTGACCAAACGGAATAGGGCACTGCGGTGCGTCCAGAATAAGCATCAACGCCGCCAACTGTTTGGTTTGAAGACTAAGCCAAGACTCACCGTTCGGGGGGAATATTCGCCTTTGAATGAACAGCCTTGAGTATAGGATCAGTCATTAAGATTGTCCGGGTAGCTTTGCTTCTGACTGTATATGAAGCGCGCGCCTCCAGGAACTCGCGTTCCGCGGTCGCAAGCTGCTCTTCAACATCGTCACCAGACAAAGTTTCGAGCTCTGAGAAGAATAGGGTCAGTCCGGTTAATGTAGATCATTTGAAAGAGAAGGTATTGGGATTGCAGGATCGTATATTGAAGCAATGAAGATCGTCGTGATTGAATCAACAGGCAATCATCAAGCCTTCGGGGAAACAGTAGCCTCCCCGCATAGGGAGGGCCTCCTCACCTTGCTCCAGTAAAGCTTTCTCCAACTGTTGTTCCTGGACTCGCCTAGCCAACTGCAAGACCAACTCCTCTGTCTCGGACAGGGTCACAATATCCTGCACATCATCTGCCGCATAGCTCAGCAAGATTTGCTCATTCGGAAGCAAATGAGGTCTGGTCAAGCCCTGCTGAGACGCCATGAGGAGATCTCGTGGGCGGGTGAGCATGTTTGGGGCCTTGTGATATGATCCAAGGGCGGTGGACGGTGGACACCCGATCAACTGAAGAGCTCCTGTCAGCCTTCCCCCCGATCAAGATCAACTCCCTGTGGACTTTGATCATTTAAATCAACCACCCCCTCCCACTTCGCTAGCCCACGGAGCTATCATACCCACGAGTGTGGAGGGGAGATAATGGCGCTGCATATTTATATCGCTCATTCCGGAGAGCACTTGCTGGCGGACCCAGTGGTGTTTGCCTCGTATGTCGCAAACCCCAATGGATGAGGGGAAGCGTTGTCAGCTTCCAGGCTTAGCATGCGATATATACAGAAGCTAAATCTACCCTGCTGCGAATAGACCGGAGTCCCTTCGAACGTGGATCGTTCGACATACCTCTATCCCATCCTCGCGGCAAATACTAATGACTGCGCGAGGCCGGAATGTCAAGACTCAAACATTAGCCACAGAGGTACGGAAGCGTTAACGGTTATTCGCACCGCTTGTGTAGCAAAGGCTCACCTTAGTTCTGCGTAATTTAGTCCGAGATCTTCGTCTACGATCGACAGTACGTCAGCGAACCGGCCGATTTCGAGCTCCCTGATCTTCCATCTCCGGAAACCTTTAAACCACAAAGTCCACCCGCTTCGTTGGCGGATCAGAATGACTTGCAGTCATGGCGGACTCTGTTTCAGACAAGGCGGGACTGGGCTCAAGGCCTGGCGTCCCAATGTGAATCCACGGACGGAAGGATCAAGGAGCATCGCGAACGGACCGATGTCATCACTCGTGCTGTAGGCGTTGCGCTCGAGAACCTCAAGTCGCACGTGGGAAGCCTTGAGCATCGATTTCAGGAAGCACAGACATGGGCGAACAATCTTCTGGAGGAGCAACAGGCTGCGTTGGATGATTGGCAGCGTGCTCTCGGGTCACTCGAGAATATTGTGGCACGCAAAGACCTTCCAATGCTTGGGCGACCGTCCACGCCCAAGAAAAATGCAAGCAAGTCAACTGGAACACTACGAGACTTTGTGGACGTCAATGAGGTCTATCGCGCAGGTGCAGATGCGTCAAACCTGTGTCCGCGGCTTGCTGCTCAGGTTCGAGCGCTCGAAGAGGCCGTTGGTAACATTGCTTCAGATACGCAGGACTTGGTGGATCAGACATTCGCCATCTCAGCAGATAGGGATGATGGGCTTTTGGAAGAGGTAGAGACTCTCGCAAAGAAGATTGAGTCCGACTATGAACACGTACTTGGCTTGCAAAACAATCCCAAGACGCTGGCAAATGTTTCCAGACTTGCTTTCAATCACACTCAGAATTTATTGCCATCCTTACTAGAACTCAGCAGCGATATCCATCGTGGCCTGGAGCTGGCACTTCGACAGCGAAGTGACGCTGAGAAAGTTGCTTTGCGCCAGATGCGGACAATCTCATCCATCGAGTCTCGTCTGGCAGATGCTCATGCTCAACTTGCTGATCTGGGCTTCGACACCAAGTCCTTTGACACTCTCTACGCTGTGTTTCAGATGCCGGTCATTTATGGATCTGTACTCATTGAAGCTATCCGGAGACGCGAGTGGAATGAGAAGATACGAGCCGACTCAGAAAGCCTGGCAGAAGAGATGAGCGTTCTAAGGGACGAGGAACATCGGCGTCGGAAAAAGTGGGTGAAGAGCATGGGTGACTTCATTTCCTTGGACGAGACCACAACGCCAGCAATGGAAATCAGCCTTCAAAGGCAGGATTCTGAGTGGCCAGAAGTTACTCGAGCGGAAGTCGAGACGTATATCGAGGATTTGAGGAACAAGCACTCTCTGACCGAGATTGCAGACGAGCTGGTCAACCAGTTGAAGGACTTGGACGTGCCAACGCGCCAGCAAAGGCGGCGGACGAAAGCCTTCAAGAACGGTAGTGTCTTTGACCTTGGCCGAAGCTCAATGCTCTTGCGAGGCGATGAGATGGTTCGCAGTCTACAAGACGAGAAAACCAAGCTGGAAGAAAGACTGAAAGGATCCGACAGTCGTATTCGAAAACTGGAAGACCTTCTTCATCGCCAAAGCCACTTGAGTCGGCCCTCCAGCGGAAAATTTGGCAATGACTTTCCCGTTTCACCTGCATCTCCTCACCCTGACGCTCTTTCCCGTCGTTCTTCCGTCTCATCGAGGCGGGTCTCTATGACCCAGTCTCCCGAAGATAGAGCACTGGTTCAGCGCATTGTCGCTTTGGAAGCTGAGCTCAGCTCAGAGAGAGAAACGGTCCAAAGGCTCCACAAAGAGGCTCATGCCGAAAGACAGTCAAGTTCTGATAAGTACCAAGAAGCTCAATCCACGAAGCAAGATCTCATTGGAAACCTTGAAGCGCGGCAACGCGAATTTGAAGACGAGCGAAGGTACCTTGACGCAGAATTGAAGAAATACAGACTTCGTGCTGAGGAGGTGGAAGAGGAGCTTGACCGGCTCGTTGATAGCCGAGACCAAGAAAGACAAGAGATGGAAGAACGAGTCCAGCAACTGGAGACCGAGCTGCGGGCAGCTCGTACTCAGAACGCCGAGGTCGACCGCAGAGTCGAAGACCTCAGCAAGCAAGTTATCTCTTTACAGCGGAAGGAAGCCGAACTTCAAGCCGATTCTGACCGGGTAGAGGCTCAGCGCGCCGAGTTGAGTGAGAAAGAAAGGGAATACTGGAGTGCCCTCCAAGCGGCATTCTGGATCCTGTCACCGGGAGGAAAGACACCGACTGAATTGCCTGACATGATCAAAGCTATCGAGGTTCTAGCCGAGGGGTTGTCAATTCATGCTAGAAATGCGGAGGGCAACGCGTCGAAATTGACGGAAGAGAACAAGGAATTTGAGGAAAAGATCTCACAACTTACCTACGAACTTGAAGGGAGACTCAAGGTTGCCGAAGACCGAGAGGCCGAAGTCAACAGGTTGACGCACCAAATAAAGGAACAGGCATCGAATCTCGACTTTTTCAAATCTGAACTGGACCAGGAGCGCTCCAGGTTCAACATGTTGCAGTCCCAGGTTTCCGCCGGCGAGAATGGATCTGATGCCTTGCGTGAGCAAATTGCCGAGGGTGAACGTCTCTGCGCGGACTTGACGCGCAAACTAGTCGACGCCGAATCTCATGCTCAAGAGTTCGAGTCGAAAGAAAAGAACTGGGCAGCTAGACTTGATGAAACATTGCAGACGAATCAAAATGTCACATCACGGCTGGATGCCCGGGGCACTCAATCCCATGAACTATCCAAACAGATCTACACACAGGTTGAAAAATTGGAGCGCATGCTTGAACAGCTTGGCTTTGCAATCATTCAACAGGACGGTCGCTTGGTGGTTCAGCGTGCATCAAAGCTCAGTACGTCCTCGACTCTTAGTGAAAGCATTACTCAGTCAGGTATCGTTACGGCGAGGCCAGACTCAAGTTTGCTACATTGGATGCACGCAGATAACATTGAAGACGAGCACGCTCGTTTCACTGCGTTCATGAATAGTCTGAAGCAATTCGACGTCGCCGTCTTTGGGGATGTAGTTGTCAAACGTGTCAAAGACATTGAGACGTTGGCACGCAAATGGCAGAAAGAAGCCAAGGGCTATCGTGAGAAGTATCATCGAGTGCAAAGCGAAGCGCACGAAAAAATCGCCTACAGATCATTTAAAGAGGGCGACCTCGCTCTTTTCCTACCCACCCGTAACCAGGCTATCCGTTCATGGGCTGCTTTCAATGTCGGGGCGCCACACTACTTTCTTCGCGAACAGGACTCTCACAAGTTACAGACGCGAGACTGGCTACTCGCTCGCATCAGCAAGATAGAGGAACGGGTAGTCGATCTATCCAAGTCACTTAGCAGCGTGACTCCCGATCGGCGGTCACTCGGCGACGCAAGCGACGGTGCCTCAGTTGACGAGAATCCATTTGAATTATCTGACGGCCTTCGTTGGTATCTGCTCGATGCCATGGAAGAGAAGCCAGGCGCGCCAGCGACACCAGGCATCGCCAAAAGCACTGTTGCAGCCGCCAACGTCGATGCCAAGGGCAGCATCCGTCTCAAGCGGACTACTGAAGAAAGCACGGTTGCGCAAACCCTGTCCAAGAGCCTCGAGAGTCGTCGCAATAGTTCGAATTCTAAGCGAGGCTCTGCTACACCATCTCAGGCAGCGAATGACTCGAGTTCTAATCTCGTGCGCTCCGCGGAAGCAGAGCCTAACGTCCAGCCTCGTGACTCAGCAAGGGCATCCGACGAGGTGCGCCGCGATCTACTCTTTGGCCCGTGAAAAGTGAGACACATCTCTGTCTTTTCCCGGGCCTGCTCGTCTGACGAATGAAGCTAATCTGTGCCATAGAACCAAAATCGTACTCACCTTGATGTGCTCACCAGTCAACATCTTCCCACCACATCCCAGGAGTCGTCTTCTTCCCAAACAACCTCTTCTCGACGTTCCAATGGTGGTCGCCGACCATGGGAAAAGCTTTGGTCCCTTGATTATAGATTTGAGGATGGGACATGATCTTATCGATCATACGACTGATTCTATGCTAGCGACCATGCATCAAGATAGCTCCGTAGATAATTTCCATGTAATTCATGCGATGAGATTGAATCACCGGTCAAAGCCACTGGATGTCAACTTTTGAAGGAGCAGAGCTGGAGACGTTCATGTTCGCTCTCTTTCACTCTCAGATACGCCATATGGCTCATATTGAAAGTTGTAGACATAGAACTGACGACAAGAAAAGGGTACAAAAAGGAAGTATAACGAAACAAGGGCCAATTTCACTTTGCTACTTCCTGGGTGTTAGTGAGCCCTGCTAGCTCATCGTCCCAGAACTCAGTGAAGTCAACGTTCTCTTTGTCAAACATTTGCTTAGCCTGCACCATAGCTGAACGCTGACGCTCCGGCGTGAATCCACCGGGCTGAGAGCTTTCCCACTGCACCAGCTCCACCCAGCGAAAAAACAAGTCTTCCTTGCCCATCGCGGTCAATCGCTCCTTGAATGCTAGAATCTGATCTCGCTGAGAGGACTCGACGCCCTTCGCAAGAGTTCCTTCCCCAGCGACACGCCAAATCAACCAACCATCCGCATCCGTGTGCACCAGAACTGCCGTGCGAAACTCATCCAGTTGTACCCCTTCGCCTTTACGGGTCAGGTCCACGAGTTGATGCGCGCGTATCATGGCCAGATACTCCAGGTCCCAGTCTTCATCCACCAGCAAGTATCCTGTCTTTCCAGTTCGCTCAGGCGTCACGGCAGCTACAATTGTGTCGCGAATCGCATCATTGTCACGGATCCACGTATTGCGCACAAGAGTCTCACTCCAGCTGCGATTGCTGCGACGAACAATCACCTCTCGGTCCCGGAATCCGATCGCGCGACGCCATCTGACGGGCCCGAGAAGGAAGCCGATAGGCCAAGACAGGAAATTGGTCAAGAGGACATAATCGATGAGGACGGTGACCACACGACGTATGGTGATCAGTGCCAACTCCGTCCATGGGGTGGATGACACATCGACGCTGAGCGAGCTTTTCATTCCAAACGCAATAGCCACCAATGCTGGATATGTGCTAACGCCCCAGTACAGACGGAGAGCAATCACCGCTGCAACGATCACATTGACGACCGTGGGCACGATGAATGTTTGCCATTTCAGATCTGTACCCGTTGTGTCGATGTGAACGAGATATACTTGATCGGACGACAGGTGTTCGAGGAAAGGATTGAGTATGGCTGGCGCCTTGGTGAAAGGTGCAAATGGGCCAGAAGAGGTGGAACTTGGGGTTGATGAGCCTGATGAAGCTGCGGTTGACCGAGGTGTCTTTCGGCGAGAAGACTTCGCCATGATTTGTAAATACCGCCGAGATCTTGCGACGAACGCGTTGTTAATAGAACCTTCCAAGTTCTGAACTTCAGCAGATTTCTAAGCTTTCAAGCCACCAGCTCATGAATGGAGGTGAATCAGTAACTGGGCCAGAAGATTCACGGATAAACCATCACAAGTTCCGGAGATTCCAGCCAGGACGATCGAGACGAACGAGTGGGTCACATGGCCTCGTCTCGAGTCACCTGCAAATAAGCAGGTATTGATCGCATCGCTCGCGAGTTAAGGCACCTAACGACCCCGAAGCACAAAAGGTGAGAAAAACATAAGTTTGGACACACATGTGTGAGTAGCTGCAAAAACAACGCAACAGAGTGGGAAAGGATGAAGCCCTCAATTAGTTGTTGATGCAAGCATGTGAAGCTTGTCCACAGCCGCTCTAACCCCTTCGGGGAATGCGGGAGCTTTGTTTTTGCGCAGTACGTACCTTACATACAGAAAGTCAACACATACCAACCATTTTGCAACAAAAGGGGCGCAGTCTTTTCCTGACGACAGACCAACTATACAGCTCTTGTTATTCCGCATGATAGTGGGAGAGGGTATTGCATAATCAACACGCTGCTATGATGGCCTCTCCCCACAGCCGTGATCGCGATGTTCTTGCGCGCCATAATCCACCCCAGTCGCCGTTTGGGCGTGCTCGAGAAGTCAGTTACGAATTCGACCTCGACAATTCGAACTTTCCTACTCCGTCAAAGCGTAATGCAACGCGTCCAAAACCAGCTTTCCGCACAGGAACCCTGGCTGGGGCCTACCGCGCTACTTCACGCGCCAGCATGTCCGACGATGGTGCCGGACTCGGACTGATGGGCAGTCCGCGACGTCACCACGAGTACAAAACTGCGCGCTCCCCTCCGTCTGATCATTTCAACTTCCGTGATGAGTCACTCGATATCTATCAAAGGACGGACTATAATAGAGCAGCGACCGATTACGCACCGCTGAACGACTGGGAGACTCATCTTGACACACACCCGATCGACCGACTGGGCCGAACGTCTCCTCGACTGAAGGGACATGACGTGGATGGTCCTGCCTTCTCAGAAGCAAGCTTTGGAAATGAGAATTCACCGCGTAGGAGGACCTCTGACTATGCCAGAGATGAGCAACGACTACGACGAGTGACGGGTCAGGACATGCCGGTCTTCAGTAAAGCTAAGGTTGGAGCCCGCAATGCTCTGACGGCTGACAACCTTCAACGCAGGGAAGATGAAGAACAATTGGAACCTTTTGAGAATGAGAGCGAGGGCGGCCCGTCGCTGAACCTACCACGCACCTGGGGAAGTCGAGCTGGCCATCGCTCGGAGTGGTTACGGAATGTGAGCGCAAGCACGACCTCGGACCCTCAAGGGAACAAGGAGGCAGAAGGACGCACCGAGCCAATTTCACGGACAAGCTTCAATATCGAGGACGATGTCGCTCCCCCTCAACTCATTTCGCAGAATGCTTCGAAACCCAGTTTTCCGAGCCGCAGCACCCTCGGCAAGCGCACGGCAAGTCTCCTGTCTCAAGACGAGATTCAGGAGGGAAAGAAAAGTCAAGTCGGTAGCTATCAAGACGCGCCACAAGATGCAGGTGTACATGTTCCAAATACGCCTATTGTTGTATACAAGAACTCAAGCTTCGGTGGGTCAACTGCTGGCGCGCGGGGTGGCAGAGACTCACAATCATTGCTCCGGAAGCTCGCACGCACAGAAAGCCCGAAGGTGGAACAGATACAGACACCGGAGCCGCCTAAACTGTTCGAAAGACGAATTTACGATAAGACGCCCAGAGTGACAGGTGCTTGGATTGACACACCGGTGGCCGAAAAGGTGTCCGAAATACCTCACGAGTTGACGAAAGATATCGTGCGACCATCTGACCTCAGTGCGCCCACACAAACCACCCAATCCCCATCTCTTGAACAAAGAGAAACCGAACAATATTCGACGCAGCAACATTCATCGCTAGAATCCCACTTGAAAAAGGAGGATCTCAAACCCATAACGGAAGCTCCCAAACAACCACTTTCAACACGGCTGGAGTCTAATAGTACATCGCAGAAGTCAAGGGGTGACAAGGCCTTGGTCAGTCGCCCAAATCTGCCAAAAAGTGGACTTCAAACAGTCATTGAGGAAATGAACTCTGGAAAAGAGGACCTTGACCTCGGAGACGATACCATGGAATCATTGCAAGCAATTATGGAGGATCAATCTGAGCTCAAAAGCGAAGAGGCCGAGGAAGTTGCTTATGAACAGGAAGTCCTGAAGAGACTTGAAGTTGCGAATAAGAACGGTCAGGGCTCTGTGGATATCGAGCGCTTGAACGACAAACTCCATTCGTTGGCAAAGAACATCAATGAGGTGAAGAAAGGATTGAATAGTCTCGAAGAGCACGTCACTCGGGATGCAGCCATGGTGTCTCGTTCGAATTCTTCTCAAAAAGCGGACTCGCGTCCACCATCCTTGCATCTCACAGAAGTCCCTGACCAACACGCGCATGAGGATGGCCGAATATATGCATCACTCCCGATACCCCGGCTATGGAAGAGTTTTCATAATCCTGAGCGTCGGCGACTCACCAAGCTGGGCTGGGCAATCATTTCCATCCTTTCGTGGTACATCATTGAACTTATGATGTGGGATCGATATTCGCATCCACTGATTGCCGAAACATGCGAAGGCTACTGTCTTCGGCCAGACGCGCCCGATTTCCCGTTTGTGACGGTAACCATGCTCTGGCGGTGGTCTCACCTGCAGAGTCTCTTGACGCCGGTCATCACCATATTACTGGCGTTTTGCAAACTCCTTGCACAATTAATGGGTCTATGGGATGGCTATGTGGATGAGCCGCCACAGCTGAGCAACATTGTTGGCGAAATCCGTGTGAACGGGACGCCAGTTTCCTTTCCGTGGTTGATTTCCCCCGGCCAGACGGTAGCGCCACACCCAACTTCTACGACAGTACAGTCAGTGTGGACGCCGCGCAATGAAGCTCCAGTCAGTCAGACACCTGCTCCCTGGCTTGATGACCAGGTCTCGATGGACGAAGATGAATATCTTTGAGGGCTGAATTTAGTGGTCTGGGTTGTGAAGCATTCACATTATCACGTTTTCTTTGCGGCACCAAAAGTGCTATGGATAGCTATGATTCTGAACACCATCCTCTTTCTTCGCATCAGTACTCGCAGTGCTTGACATGAGTCCTCCTTAGGCCAACAATGAAACCCGGCACATGTAGTCATGGAGGGAAAGGGAATGTATCTGTGAATTAGTAAATGCTCACAAAGTTCGGGCCGACCCGAGGAGGTGGATCCAGTGGCTGTGGCCAGCCTTCCATTCTCTGGATTCTTTCCCTGTGGGCCTCGGCATGCACTTTCCGCCGCAGTCAGGGACAATTGCTTCAAGTGGTTGAGTTTGTAAAATGGACGATATCTTCAATGTGTGACCTGAGATGTGCTATTTACAATCGAGCAGTTCAAAGCTTTGCCTGTGCCCGCCACTCCTTCCGCAGCGCCTCCTCGTCACGCACCAACCAACTAGCAGATTTGCTCATTCGAGCATCGACACGATCTTCGTCCAGGTCCACGACTTCCGCAAGTGGGATCTCACGAGAAGTCTTCAGACCCTGACCGTACCAATGAACCTGCCCCGTAGACTTGACACGGCCAGCTGCAGCGTCTAGGCAGAACCCGGCGACGTTCTTGAAGAATTGTTTTCCTGTCGCCGTGGACATCATGATCATGGCATGACAATGAGGCATCCCCTCGAACTGATCGACCACCACATTCACTCCGGCCTGATGCATGCGCCGTGCCACAACAAAGCTTTCGTCCGTGAGCAGCTCTTCTCCTGTAGAAATGAGCACGGGGGGTGCACCTTCCCACAGCTCGGGCTTTGCGGCCATTGGCGATACGAGCGGATGAAGCATCATATTGGCATCTGTGAACATGTTTAATCGAGGAGGATCGACGGGCCAGACGGAGCCGGGGGGGAATGGTGCAGGAGATATGGCGGTTGGTTCTTCTGGATCCTCGGATGGCGTGCCTTTCATGTCTAAATAGTCGAACTTGAGATTGTTGACAATCGAGGGCATCGAATGCGTCAAATCGCACCAAGGTGAGATAAGAGCCACCCCCCCTGGCAGCTCAATGTCCACGTCTTGTCCATGAAAGCGCACAGGTCGAGGCGCGCGCTTCAACGTAAGTAGAGTCTTTAACAGGACGAGAGACAGATTACCGCCGGCCGAATCACCTGCGATTATAATCTTGTTCGCGGGGACTGGTTTGTGGAGACTGCCAGGAGGCGGATGGATCAATGAGAGGTAGGCCGTCAAAGCATCGACTAGGGCCGCAGGAAAAGGATTTTGCGGCGCAAGTCTGTATCGCACGGAGAGGACCGGAGCGCCGGTGAGACGCGAGAGATGAGCCACAGGCACCCGATGCGTGCAAGGATCCATCAAGCTAATGGATGAGGTTAGGGATAGATCAAAATAGGTGGAATTACCAGACTGGTTCGACTCACAAGTAAGCGCCGCCGTGGAAATAGAGGATCGTCATATCCGAGGTAGACTCTCTGCGAAGCTGTTGATACTTCTCTTCCTCCGAGAGATCGGGTTGAGGTGTTTTCTTGCCTACCCCACTGCGAAATCCTGTCCACTCAGCCTCCACCTCCGCGACTGGAGGTAAAGCGAATGTCTCATTGCCAGTTGTCTTGAGATCCTCGATTGCGCGGACCACTGCGTCGCGCACATCGAACTCTGGTCTGGGTAAGGTCACTTTCGAAACCCACATTGGACCCTTGACACCCGGATCCCGCATGCTGTTCTTCTGCGTCTTATCAACAGGAGCGCTGAATGTCATGAAGGATCGAATCATGGCTGTCGTGAGTTCCGTCCGAAGATCTTGTTTCCCCGTCCCGGGTGACATTTGTATGCCATGAAGAAGAAGGGTCTTCAGAATCAATGGGATCCGAATGATCAACTCCTTCAGGAGGTGAGCCGAATACTTGTAGTCACTCATATTGAGCAAAGCACGTGAGCCCCTCGAGGCTTGGCGACGCCTGTTGAGATGGGAATATCACGATCGAAAGTTCTTCGGAGGGGAAGTTGCGGCCTCTATAGATATAAAGTATGTACTGACGGTTAAGAGATCGAAGACCCGAAGATCTGCAAGGTCATATGCGAAACACGCGCATAACTAAGCCGCATTGATTTAGGCCAAACCGGTTCCTTGGAAGTGGCGCCCAGCCGAGGTTCGTCCCAAAAAGTGTGCAACTGCTGGCCTGTTACTAAGTCTAACTGGGTTAGTACTAGGACTGAGTAATCGTTGCGGGGTCCACTCCACTCTTCCGCGGCATTATCAGCTAGTCCGAAACTGGAAGGTGAGGCTTGTACTTTAAATCCTCAAGGCGGTCGATGTGTACTGAGTGTAGACTGTAGATCAGGCTCTTTGATATGTCCAAGTGGAGCTTGATTCTTCACGGTGTAGACAGCAAGATATGTCGAATGTCAGAGCCTCCTTTTCGTCAGTATCTACTCCGGAACACCCATCACTTTCCGCCAGTGAAGCCCCAGAGACCAAGAACGCCATGAGAGCACAGAAACACGAGGGATACAGAAGTCAGACCAGAGCGAACGGACTCGCAGCTAGCGCGGCCACAAATGGGATGTATGAGTGCCAGATCTGCTTGGTTTATGGGGGAGAGACATTTGTCAGGTGGGCCGCAGATTTTGAGCTGTCTAGCTCATGGGCGTTCGATTGATCGGGTGCGGCTCGTCGAAGGGAATGCAGTTCTTGATTGTACACTTCGGCCTCTTCTTCCTTGAGACCAGAGCCAGTCGGGTCCCTGCGAATCAAGAACGTCTGCACACGAGCGTCGTTGTGAGGCATTTGAGCGACCGTCTGCTGGCGACGGCCGGACAAGAAACGCATGGAGTCTTCGCTCACTTCGCGGAGCCGCTTCTCATACCCAGAATTCATTTGTCCAATCCACGAGGCTTGGACGGCGCCTCCAAACAGAACAAGAAGGACAACGAGCCGGGTAAAGGTCCGTTGATCCACGACGTGTTGTTGCTTGCCATAATGGCGGTTATTGTATCGTTCCCAATCTTCCCAGGTCGCATTGGCATAGATTGTAGATCCGTAAGGCCCCCAGGCCTGCGCAGCCTCTGCGGCAGTGCGATAACGTTGAGGGTGATGACTCCAACCGGCACCGGTTTGGTCGTACGCGGCCCGCCGTTCAGGATCCGAGAGAATTTCGTGCGCAGTCACCACAATGCGATATCGCTGAAGACGATTTTCAGGACTGATATTTCGGCAAAGAGGATGCTCGTCACAGGACCGATCGGGATGGTAGATTTTTACAAGATCGTAATACTGAGCCTTGGTATACGGGGCATTGCGATGGATATTGAGAACATCGTAAGGAGTGAAGGACGAGCTTGAAGGCCACTGATACCGGCTTGCCGAGGGTTCCGAGGCTGTTGAATAGCCTTGTTCAAAGCCCAATGACGACCTGATGAAACGTGAAGCTTGGAAGCTCGATCGAGCGGGTGGCAAAGCCGAGACAGACGGGCTGAAAAGCTTCATGCCACCATAGTTACAAGTACTGGCCTTCTTGAACATGGCCGCATGGTTTCTGGCAAGAGAGCACCGTCTAATATCCGGTCACTCCCACAGGAACATAAGAATAGATGTATAAAGAAAGAAGATCGAGTGCCTGACCTCACCTCAGAGGAAGGGCGGGGAGGATCACGTGGGGCTCGTGCATGATTCGCTGGAGAAATCGGAGATGGTCTTCGATCGGGAATCCTGCCATTTGATTTTAGCGCCTGTGGCATTCCGTTTTGATTCATTCTGTCTATCTCTAGCACAGGCGCAATGGCTAGCTTGGACGACAGCCACAGGCACCAGCGGCGCCGATCCCTATCCGGTTCTCCTGGCCGCGATCGTGAACATCGACGAGCCTCACGGGAGGACCCCAGGAGCTCACGGCGGCGCGACCACGACCGGCGAAGCTCGCATCGAGATGTTCCGCGACGTAGAAGCTCTCGAAGCCCTTCAGACGTGAAATCGTCGAGACGAGACCACGCGCACGAGTCTCGAAACCGTCGCGGAAACTCCCGAGATTCTATAGAAGACAGTCGTCAAGGTCACAGATATCGCAGCCACAGACATCGCGACGAGCGAGATCGCGATCGCGATCGTGATCGTGATCGCGGTTCCGGACGACCATCGCGACGACATCGCAGCCCACACCGACGATCGCGCTCAACATCCCCGCGTCAATCCCACAATCCGTCGCAAGCAATTCAACGTCGCGGACCCCTCCCCTCACAAGCCGATGCCTTCACAGGAGAAGTCGCCCAGTCGGGGGACGCTCCTCCAGTTGAAAAGATCAAGCCCAACTACAATCAGACTGGCCGACTTGCCGCCGAGAGCAACACTGTCCAAGGCCAGACTGGTGAGAAGATTGTTCTCAAATATCACGAGCCTCCAGAGGCTCGCAAGCCGCCCGCAAAGGAAGCCTGGCGACTTTACATATTCAAAGGAGAGGATCTCCTCGACGTGGTCGAACTGGGTGGTAGAAGCTGCTGGCTGATTGGTCGTGAGCAGCAAGTGGTGGACTTCCCTCTCGAGCATCCGAGTTGCTCGAAGCAGCATGCCGCGTTGCAGTTTCGTTATGTTGAGAAGCGCAACGAGTATGGAGATCGCATCGGCAAAGTCAAGCCGTACTTGATCGACCTGGAAAGTGCAAACGGCTCCCATGTCAACGGCGAAGCAATTCCTGCTGGTCGTTTCGTGGAAGTCATGGACAAGGATGTGATCAAATTCGGCCTGAGCACTCGTGAATATGTGCTTATGCTACCAACCTGAATCGAATCGTGAGCGCCAGCGTAGTTCCTTTGCACATACGGAGACTAGTGGAGGAGCTTTTGTGACCGTGTCTTCATAGAATGAATTGGAACTGGATATCATGGCTTGTGATGTATATTACATTATGGCGATAAAACGAGAGACCATCGTGGACTTGAGAAAAGACGCACAGCGTACTTAACCGAGGTGCTCACGCTTAGCCTGCTTGGCTTGACCCTCCACCTCGGCCATCTTTCCCTTGGCCTGTCCGGCGAGCTCTTGCGCAGAGCCCTTGGCCTTGCCCATGGTCTCCTCAGCCTCTCCCTTGACCTCCTTGGCCTTGGCCTCGGCCTCGGCACTTGAGACACCGACGCTCTCCTTCACCTTCTGCGAAGCCTCCTCTGTTTGTGTTCGAAGAATCACAGGTTAGCGGTCCAGTCTTATATCCAAAATCTTTCAGCGTGTGCTAGCTGTCCTTCTTGAAACGTACTTCCGAGGTCAATGCCCTTGACGGCAGCATCCGAGACCACACGGTCGGCCTGCTTGAGGGTATCCTTGGTAGCATCGACGGGTCCCTTCTCCAGACGGACGGTAGAGGAGATGGAGCGCATGGTGATAGAGCTAGGGGCCATGGTGGCCATGCGGGCCCGAACGGCGGGAACGAAGCGAGTAGCAGACATGATGAATTGCTGGGTTGTGGTGGTGATGTGGTTGATTGAGCGAAGTAATAGAATTGTTGGTTTAAGCTGGAGATAGCTTCAGAGAGGATTGAATGGTTTGAAATTTGTGGTGATGTGAGAAGTAGAAGAGCCGTCGTCAAACAGCTGCAACCGAGCCTTCTAATACTTCGTGTGGAGGTTTCCTCTCAGTGCAAATAATGTCCGACGTCATTCGGCATCATCTGCGCTCTGACGTCAAGCTTCACCCACCACCCACCATCCGCATCAAGACCAAGTCACGAATACCACCACCACCATCACGACGGCAAGACAGCTCCTTACTCTTCTTCTCCACAATTGCTCCTCCATTCCTTGACATGACCTCGCCCTGCATTGGTGACCTGCGTAATGGTGACAATCACAGCGCTGAGTGGTGTACTACTACTAACTACCTAGTTATGTACCAAGTAACTAGTTAACTACTAGTTAGTTACTAAGTTAGTTACTAATTTACTACTCACTGGACAGCGGACACTGACTAAACGTTTCCTGCAAACCCTCTCGGTCCACGATATTGGCAATCGGCTGTGATGGAGGCCCCCCACCGATCGGAACGACGCTCGGTCCGTGTGTCATAATAATAGCAATGGCCTAGACCTGATCCATGAGGCTCTCCCTCCATCACAGCCTACGGCCTCTAGGCCTTCAACATTAAGGGGACCTCCTGTTAGAGCATTGGGGTCGGGTATGGAACTACCGTGCCCTGCATAGAATCGATGTGAGCAAGGTTGTTATGCTTATAATGGGGGAAGGTCGTCAAGATGCCCCGAACCTCGCAAGCCGATTGATGGGTGAGCAAAACTCGTTGACAATAGAGGATCAGGAACGTAGTTAATGGTTCGCGACACCCAGTATTGATCCAGCATCTTACGATATGACATCTTTCTAGTTCGCGATTCCAATGCAAAGATGACATCGCCGTCGGCCAACCTTGAATGGCTACCTTAAAAGCTTCCTTCTTAGTGTGAAAGACAGGAAAAGATATCTTGAAGGAGTCAACACAAGGTTTCACGGGAGCCCTCAAAACCTTCCAATGCAGAGTTTATTTTGGAATTACATCTGTGATTACGTGGAGGAGGAGCCAATGTCTCCTTAATAGTCCTCAGACGCATCACAGTTCCTCTATATCTATATGGTATCTCTCTTCGAGCACGATTGTGTCATCCCGACACGGCCCTGAGTCCTGGGTAAGACCTGACCAGCCCTGACGGAAGATGACGAAGAGAGCCAAAAAAACGACACCCACGCTAATGCAATTGCCCCTATAGGGCGCCAAAAAAACGGAATGAAAAATAATGAACAAAAAAGGGAAAGCCCAACCTTCCAGTTGGTTCAAACCCCTCGGTCCAAGGAGGTACGATTGGGATTTGCAGGAGAACTCCCACTCCTTGGACGCACGAAAGGCACGGCAGCCGTCTGCATCGGCACATACACTTGTTCATGCCCCAGAGCAAGTGGACCCGAAACATTGGGATGATAAAGACGGTAAGAGGGGATATTCCTCGGCGTCTGAAGTCTTCCCACTTCTTGAAGTCTCACCCGTGGGTCCCGAACGTCGACGCGATGTCCCGCAAGAGGAAGGAACGCTGCAACCTCCGACCCTGAGCTCGCCACCTGACTCATCCCTCCAAGTCGTTCGTCAACCGAGCCTATCCTTCCGTGCGTTGTCATAGGCAGTGCGTAAATCTGCTGTGACTGAACGGCACTGCTATTGCCACCAAAACCAGGCGCTGTAAGCGATCCCTGATACGCCATCGGAAGAGGTGAGCTCACCTCAGACGGGCTACCAAAGACGAACGGCGGTGAGAACTGAGGCGGCGAGCGGACAGGTTCAGTTGCGTAGGACTGGGTGGACATGGTCGAGGACAGACGAGACAAAGGCTCAGAGCCTACTCGCTCACGCTCTCCCATGAGCATCGGGTCAGACGCAGCACTGGATAAGGGTACAGATCCAGGCAGAATGGCGGACGGATGGGCGACTCTTAGGGGGTTGGGAGCCTTTGCGGGATTCGTTCGGACCCCCGCAGCGGCATTTTGCTGCAGAAAGGGGCGATTAGGCGAGACAGAGATTGATATGTTATGGTCCAATGGCAAGATTGAAGGAGCGTATTGGAAGAGAGACGGCGTGCTTGCGGAAATATTGCTGACAGCAATCGCTTGGGAAATGAGGGTCGGCGTGCTGACAGACATTTCTTCGGTAGCCTGCAAAGAAGAGCTCCGGTAGTCTGTAAGAGTGGTTTCTCCACCATGGACATCCAGTGCCGTCAACGACTGAGTGAGCTCCTCATGACCAGCTTCTCGGTAGGCGGATTGGCTCATCTCATCGGCCACAATATCGTGAGACATCAATTCATGGGCGAGCGGGGATCCAAACATGCGGCCTGTGTGACCATCAAGCTCTGCAGATGCGTTCGTTCGGGCATTCGACGGTGCGTCTGCAGTGGTGGAAATAGGCATGGATGCGGGACGCCTTGATGATATCTCGTCGGCAACCGGCATCCGTGTCGCAGCCCTGTTGTCATATGGAGGCATGTTTTCGATGCTTGCCGACGAAACGCTGGATTCAGACATGCTCCTTTTTCCTGACGAAGCTTGTCTTTGATTGATTCTCTTCATAGCACTTAATGCAGACTCGGCAGTGAGTGTAGAAACACTGGAGCTACTTCCGCTCTGCCCAGACGATGTGCGACTTGATGATCCTCTGCCCTCGACTGGTGAAATTTGGACCAACGGAGCATCCAATTGTGGACTTCGAAATTGCCGAGGCCCGCCTGATTTCTGACCCTGCCGCAGATGCTCTGACGGGCGGACCGTTGAGTGACGTTGAACAGTCTGCCATTCCTGGGACCCATCGTGTGAGATTGGTGGGCTCTGAGAAGCGGACGAGTCTGGTGGACGTTCAGTGTTTTGACTCCGGAGCGACAGCGCGGGAGATCTCAGATGCCCTGCTTTTGCATCATCGCCATCCGTCTCGTAGCCATCATCGGAACCAGATTCCGCATGGTGATAGAGACGGGGCGGAAACAGGTCCAGCCTGAATTGAGGGACCCGCGTCATCTCCTCGGGTGATGCTGCTCGAATCAGCCCAGGTTCCGTCCAGTTCGAGGTCGACTGGCGCGAGGGAAAGCCTTCCTCGGGGGAGGACTCAGGGAACGAGGAGGATGAGCTGCTGCTTCGGTCGAACACTGATTTCTGATTGCGAGCTGATTCTTGCGAGGAGCTGGGAGACATACGCTCAATCTCATTACTGAGGCTCCGCATCAACTGTTTCAACGTTTCACGCGCCTCACGAAGCACAGCTGGGTGGCTATCTATCACCGATCTTCGAGGATAAAGCTCGACAAGGCGAGACGCATGAGTCTCATATTCTCGGTAGTCACGGACAAGCCCACAGTCGTTATAATGGCTCATTTTTTCCCGGGCCATCTCGTACGATCTGCATAGAAAGCGTGTCGCGACAATGAGCCATGAGTCGTAAAACCCGGGTGTCCTTTTGATAATCTCCAAGTGGTCATCGTCCTTCGATCTGAGCTCATTGCGACAAAAGTTCTGCACGACGCTGTGAATTTTGACGACGTCACCCTCAGAATTGTTTCGATACAGGGAAAAGAATCCCTCTTGGCTGCTCTCGGTGAAGGAATCGGTCAATGAGGGGGTTGGTCTAGGGTCGGTTTGTATCTCGTCGCCTGAGTACTGAGATGAGGTTGTTAATTGGGGGTTGACGTCCAGATCCGATGTTCGCTCCACCAGTCCATAACTGATCAGTGTGCCTAATGTGGTGTCAATATTGGGCTCCTCTCCAGACTGAGCACTGGACAGGATTTCGGCCTTCTCCGTCGTCATTATGGATTTTCCCAAAACGAGCAGGCCAACAGGGACTTGATGACCCATGAAGGAAAGTAAGTTGATAAGATTCAAAGCTTCCCGCTGCTTGAGGCGATACAGGTCATTCATGATGTTGAGAAAAGGCTCCGCGAGCTTTTCGTCGGTGACCTGGCCTTTGAGTCGATATTTCTCTATTCTCATTCCAGTCGCATTCAGGCGGTGTCCGACTGCATGGATAGCCAGAGGTAAGCAGTCATGATACTTTGCTATTTGAGTGGCCTTGGCGGACTGCTCGATTGTCGGCCTTCTGATACTCAGGTCTCGATAGAGAAGCCGGCAGGCGTCTTCGACCTCCAAACGAGGCACACAAAGGCGATAAGGTTCGAACAATCGCTGTTTCTTGCGCAGATTGGCATTGATAGAAGTGTAGATGACACTGCAGCGCGTGCTCCATGGCAGGAAAGCGCGGAATTCATTAATGTCTTTGTCGGTGTCGAACAACATGCCGTCAAAGATCAAAAGCCAGTCATGGCGCGCTTGAAGCCAGTTGCGGACGGCATCGACGTATGTCTGGGGCTTTTGGTACTTTGGCTCATCGGCCTCTTTCGGGTCAATGAGGGTGGCTGCTTGAGCGATCTCCCAGAAGCATTTGTAGATAGACTCCCGAGATTTTGCGTCGACCCAGAATATTCCGCCGGGATAGCACTCACACTGGGTGAACACATATTGTCTTGCAAGATGTGTCTTTCCCGAGCCGGGAACACCAGTGATCAAAACAGCCATCGTACCCTTCGCACGGGCTTTGGCTTTGTATAATCGCTTATGGAGTTCCTCTAGTGCCTTTTCCATGCCAACAAAGGTTGCATTGGGATGAAAACCTGGCGGAACGACGAAAAGTGCGGGCTCTCGTTGAGACGGAAAGTCTGATTCGCGTTAACATTGAAGCATCATAATTTTCTCGTGATTTTACGAAAGGCAGACTTACGGATCAGAGACCGAGAGAGTGGATGGCAGGTATCGCTGTGGTCAACCCCAGATACCGTTGGATCTCGGCCATCGGTGGCCGCTCCGCGGACAAGGTTCGGCACAGAATGATGGCCTATGGAGGGCAGTCAGTATCAGACTACCAAGGAGAGAAGGTATATGTTCAAGGAAGTGAATATGCATATTGACTGCGATGGACTCATTCGAAAAGGGATTGATATGATGGGACCCGCTACGTTCATCCAAAACAGAAAGTGACCTAGATACAGATGACAATTTCAAGGGATGACATGCTCCGAGCAGTAGGAGCTCGGAAGAGCAAGGACTGCAGGAGGATGGAGCTTCCAGACACAGCGTAAAGCAAGGTGGCCTTGCGATAATCATAAAGGCTGTCACTAGAGCAAATGCTCTGTTGGGCAAGGATATGTCAAGTAGCGGGCTCCTCAATCTCATAATCCTTCAAAGTGACAGACTCTTCCGGGGCGGGAAGCAGATGGGTGTTCCTACCGGTAGCTCGTGTGTTCAATGCTGGCGTACTCTGACCAAGGGGGTCGTCTGTCGGACCGCAAAGCTCTCGTGCCTTGGCCTGTCTCTCTTGGGAGCGGGTTTTGCGCTCTTCGATCCAACGATCAGCAATCACCGATGGGGCCTCACGAGAATAGCGAAGAATGGCCTCGGCAACCACTTCATAACCCGGGGAATTCTCGTCATCAAATTTGCACATATGACTGTGATCAGCCTCAATTCCACCTCGTTCCACGCCCTCGAAGTATGGCGCGGCTGAGGACTCGTCGACTATCACCTCCCGCGTTCCTTTGACGTCCATGGAGCGAGTCTCGTGGAAGAAGTAGATGTGGAATCGGCTCATGATGTCCGCAAAAAGACTGTTGATGTGTTGCAGCGTCTCATTGTTGGTCTGCAGCGACTTGATCAATTGGGGCGAACCTTCCATGAACTTCTTTGGCAACACTGCAGTACAGATCTTCTGCAGAAGCAGACCCCATTTGGCCATGTCTGAGCCATTGTGCGGGGTGCCGAGGAAGAGAATGCCAAACGTTGAGACATACACGGAGCGGAGGTGCTCGGTTTTCTCATTTGAAACGCTGCGGGAGTAGATCAGAGCGCGTTTTACCACAAGGCCTCCAAGAGAGTGGCAAATGAAGATGATGGGACGATTAGGGCAACTTCGTAGCTGTAATTAGGAAACAGAAAACAAGAGGATCAGTCTTCGGTCTCGCATCAAAGGTTGCCGAAAAACATCCAACCCTCTTACCACAAGACGGCAGGTGACCTACATTTCGATTCGCAGCGAGAGAGGATGCCAATGTTTCTGCGTGGCTCACAACTGAGTCTCGGGATGCGCCATCTGTAAAGGCGACGACGTTCGCGTTGTATCCATACGTGAGAATGCGTGGTCGCAGAGGCCCAAGGACATCAGGTAGCAGATCGACTGGCCAAAAACAGCCGGTAGTCTTGCTGGTCCAGGAGCTTTCTGGGTGGCCATTCAAACCGTGGACCAAAACGATATCCACAGTGGGGATTTCTCCGCGTGGGGGCGCATAGATCTGCGTCAAGCCGTACTGCTTGACGGATGGATGGTGGCTCATTATGAGAAAGGCGGGACACTCTTCGTCTCACAGCAGCATGATGTTGAGAAGGCGGAGAGAAAGGCGGAGAGAAAGTTGGAGAAGTGAAGAAGGGTGCGAGCGTCGCATCGTCTTTATAGGGAGGAAGGCGGATTTCACACGAGGGGAGAGGGTGGTGGCTGCAGGTGATGCATGCTTAGGGCGGACCCTTCGGGGTGATTGCCCCGGCTGATGGACAGGTTGATTGGAACAGGTACATCATGTACTACTGCCTTTGCTGAATTTCTTGTTTTATGAATCTTTCGAGAAATCTATTTTCCTGCGTCCTGGATCCATAGCTTGTTCTCCTGACCTACCCAGATGACAGGGAGTACTACGAAAACAATG
The DNA here is from genome assembly GCA_014839625.1 of Penicillium ucsense. NCBI lineage: Eukaryota > Fungi > Ascomycota > Eurotiomycetes > Eurotiales > Aspergillaceae > Penicillium > Penicillium ucsense. The sequence continues at coordinate 36,668 of WIWV01000086.1, read as the reverse complement.
ATGCCTCGATTGCACGAGTATTGTATCTGGGGATCTGATAGATACTACCACGTACCAACCGCCCCGTAGGGCGTACAATACGACCAAAGTATGTTCTACTTTGTACTTGCATGAGGCAGCTACTACTACATGGCAGTACTTCAACTATCAGTAGTAGGTCTGTACGTTGTACTCATGCGGCGGCTATTAATGCCTGGTGCAAGTCGTGCTTGTCAAGTTTGTCCCAAATACGAGACACGGCCTTGTATACTTCAAAGTTCAATCTCATAGACCCCAATCGACTGCTGATCGATCAGCGCCGGTCTATACCACTCAAAATGAGAGGTCCACTAAGAAACTATCCCCCTGTGAGCTTTTCCTTCTTCTTCTTCTTCTTCTTCTTCTTCTTCTTCTTCTTCTTCTTCTTCTTCTTCTTCTTCTTCTTCTTCTTCTTCTTCTTCTTGTCCACCTCTTCAACACTTAACCTCTCCAACTCTCAATGCCACAGGCCTCAGAATGCCCCGACGCACGTCACGGCTGCGGCACTTGGGCACGGGCACCGTCACTGGCTGGGTGGAGTTCGGCCCGTTGCAGATTACTTGATGAATCGTGCGGCCAGCTGGTCACTGGTCTCGTCGAATGCTCGGAGAAAAACACAAGGTCAGTGAGCCGTGCCCAAGGCTGACAGAGTGACCGCTGGGCCCATGGTTCAGGATAGGAGCTCTGCGCCACAAAGAGTGTCACAGCCCTGGTCGCATGCAGGAACCCAGGCTCCCAAGACAAATGTCCAAACAGGGCGGGCTCCGGCCCCAAGGTGAGCTGAACCCCAGGATGAGAGCAATATCGGCCATTTCCCGGTCATGACTCATAGGTCGAGATTCCCGTCCGGAGAGTGAAAAATGTCTCGATCATCATTCTTGTCTTGTCTATCTGGCTTGGCTGTTGATCAGAGGCCCATCACGAAGAGTCTTAGAGGAACGAGCTTCCGAGACTGTGCATGCCGGCATGGACATGCAGCAGGGCAACGTGACCCAGGTCCCGAGACCTGACCCTTTCTCGGGGTAGAAGAGCCGTTCAGGAGGACTGTTCCCACGAATCCTGCAATCAGCGCCGCTCGATGGGCAAGTTCTGGAGATCGCCTTGGCCCGATCAGACGTGCGGGCAACAAATCGCTCAGCCTTCGAGGCTCAAGGGCGAAAAGGTTGAGGTGGCCATGAAGCAAAGCTGCTCTACAATATGGTCACAGGCAGGGACTTCCGTTTCGATTCAGTCGAGGGACTGTCACTCACGGATGACTTCAGGGTTCCAGGCTGAACGCGATTTTCTTGGACCTTTTGAGACTTGACACGGAAATTTCGGTGCGTTGGTAGACTTTGAACTTGTCACAGCGGTCGGTGCCTCGTCGATAGAAGTAAGCTTCCAACAGGTACCTAGAAGCTCTGCGTCGATTGAAGCCTGGTCATCCTTGTCCCACGGATGCTGAAAATGTGCCTATGTAACAACCATGGGTGAACAACGTATGACTCAAAAAGACCTCAAAGCTCAGGGTCACCAAAGATACATGAAGCTACATACCTGCTTCCGGATGAACACACATACAAGGCCATGTGACCGAGACCATTTTACCGTATGCCCGGCACAGCGCATCTGTCATTCAAACACTAAGAGGGCAGTCCTAAACGTGGGTAAGAGGCTCCTTCTACCACAAATGTACTTGGTGAGCGGACAACACGGCCACATTAATCAGAGCAGACGATATATGCCTTCAAATTGTTTTCAACTTTTTAAGTTTACAATACATCATGTGAACTGAGGACTCAAGAGTAGGTAAGGTAGCTTCCCTTCACCGGCCCCGGAAGACGGGCTTGCGCTTCTCGGCAAAGGCGCGCAGAGCCTCATATCGATCCTCGGTCTCGATGACCCCCTCATAAGCCCGATTTTCAGACACCTCACCCAGGGTGGAACCCTGTACGGCCAACAAGGCCTGCTTGAGAGCAATTGGGCCACCTTCGCAAATATCCAAAGCCAGCTTGATACTCTCTCGAAGCACCTTCTCGCGTGCAACGCCCTCCTGCTGTCCCTCCTCCGGCGTGACCTCTACTAGGCGATCACAAAGCCCAATGAAATATGACTCGGGACCAGACACTCGACGGCCTGTAAGAATGAGATCGCGCGCTCGCGTCGGCCCAATCAATGCTGGAAGGCGGTAAGTTCCTCCTGCGCCTGGGATAATAGCCAGTCGTGTCTCTGGGAGGCCGACGGTGCAGCTGGAGCCGAATACGCGCAGGTGCGTGCACAGCGCGAGTTCGAGACCGCCACCCAGTGCCATAGAGGATATGGCGGAAATGGTGGGGATCTGAAGATTGGCAAGACCCTTAAAGGTAGCGCGGAGTTTCTCGAGGAATTGTTCGACCCTGTAAGCAACGGTTCTAGTGTTAGCAACAGGTGTCATTCACTCGTGAAGTAAAGAAAGGAGCGCTGTCTTACTCCGCTGGAGTCATCTTGGCGCGCTCTTTGAGGTCAGCGCCGGCACAGAATGAGGCATCGACATTACTGGCGACAACCAGTGCCCGTGTCGGTCCGTTGCCGTTCTCTGCGGCAATCGAGTCGACCTGCTTTGAAAGTGTCTCCAGCAATTGTCGCGAGATGGCATTTCGGGCTTTGGGTCGATCCAGCAGTAAGACGCGCACATGTCCCGAGCCCGGCGCTGGAATCTGCTGTGTCTTGATGATCTCGTCTTCAGAACTCGTGCTGTATCGGGCAACAACTGCACGAGAGGACAAGACGGTCGGCCGCGAAAAATGACCGAGGCCTGTGAGACGGATCAGCCGCGGGGAAAGAGTCGCCGTCGCCATCGCGAGTTAAAAGACCTAAAGTCTGATATGGAATGTTCTGTGCAAACTGTGGGCAGGTCGAGACTTCTCTGTCAAGGAAGTCGAACAGTGAAACAAAACGTTGAATGCTGCGACATGCTCGAAGCTCGGGCGGGTGTGGGGAAAGCTTCTCGCGAGACGCCGACGCTTGCCGAGCCGTGCGGAGCTCCATCCATTCACCTCAGACTGCTGTACGGTCTGCTTGAGAGGAAGACATTCAAAATCAGATATGGAAGTATGAATATCGATTCTCAATATCTGTAATGTGATGTACCTTTCAAGTGCCCATATGGACCTGATCGGGCACTGTATCAATTCATGCGATCTGCACCATCTATGTGTATCTGTTGGAGCTTGGAAAGAGTCCAATGGTGTCATCGCAGGGCCTCGACCGTCTTATTGGCAGCAGCAGACCAGATGACCAGAGTGACCTATCCTTTCCAAGAAGAAGGTGATTGACGCTGGCCAAAACATGGTTACTTCAAGTTGTCAGATGAGAATCTCTTGTGAAAGTCAGAGTCAGGGGTGGCTGGTGATCTGCAAGGTTGCCGACCTTGTGACCTGACGTTAATGTAGCGGTCATGGGGATACAACAAGCTTTCTGAGGTATACTAGAAGGGTATCATAATTGGAGGTACAAAATGTGTGGAAAGACAAGGTCTAAAAGTACACTTGGATATTTACATCTGGTGCTCAGACTTGTATCGCTGATAATAATCTTCAACTTCTTCGTCACTCGGCCAGTCCCAGCCAGCAGTCTGTCTGATGATGTCGTGCGCTTCTTGCACTTTGACAGTATTTGACGATGCATGACCGATTTGAAGATGGTCAGTATTCATGCCCTGCAAGATGAGACGGATCGCAGTCAGAGTCAACCGTCGCATTCGGTCACCGTTCAAACGCTCATCGGCAGCAGCGTTTAATGAAGTCGCGGACCGACTCATCCATTGCAACAGATGCAACACGCCTTCGTCGTCACCGACTGCCCCTAGCACGCGCACAAAACGGTGCAAGACGGCGAAAGATGGTATGTGCAGAATTGTTGGCACCCGTAGTTGTGAGTCTGCAGCGTTCGTCTCGGCGAAGATGCTTTGCTCTGCAAGCTTCGATGTGGAGGAGAATGGAAGCACAAGAGAATCGAATTCCGACTTCAAAACAAGCAGCCCATTCTCAATCATTGCATCAAATTGATCGTGCCCGGTGGTGTCATAATACCCATCGCTATGACTGATTGTCTGAATGATCTTAAAGGCCTCTCCGGCCTCGTCCGGATGCTTCACACCCGCGTAGACAGCCCCATTGAAGACTTTGCATAAGGCATAAAATCCATCCAGGCTTGCGCCAGTATCGCGTTCTTTCATCCACTTTAGTGCAAGAAGAGCTTCGTGCCAGGCCAAAATGCGTCTCCATGCTCGATGTTCCTTCACGTATCTGTCACCGGCCTTGTGGAGTGCGCCTAGAATGTGAGTCCAAGCAACAGTGCACGGCACTAGGCGCGCTTTGGCCAATTGAACAGCATGCCACAGAGCTGCTGGGTGACATTTTTGGCGTGAGCACATCTCGAAATCAGTCAATTTGCTTCGTGGAAGGTGCCTCTGGCTGCACACGGCAAGTATAGGCAGCCGCGCAGGGTCTACAGACTTAGGTCCAGCGCATATCACAGAGCTTGAAGACCTGCAAAGAAATCCAACAAAGGCGCCAAAAACATCGTCAGATATTGCTCGTAGAGGTGCCTTGGCCTCCTCATAGTTGGAAGGGTGACCTAATATCGTGGTGAGAACTTCCACTTGCTCCCTCGGAAGATCGCTTGCACTCAAGTATTGCAAGCCAGCACGAAAGTCTGGGGTTGTCTGAAGTAGCAGAGCCAGCAGATGGCTGGGGATGCTGATGCCTTGGCCAATCATTTGTTCAAGGAAATCTTGAAGGGCAGGTGGCTCGGTGTGAACGTATATCACATCTCGTGCAGATGCAGGCTCAGCGTAGACTTCACGCCCATCGCCTGGCAATGCGTGATCAGACTCATCGAATCTTCTCTGAATCGCTGATTGCCGATTGATAAGCTTTTCGGCCATTGCAGTATAAACACCCCTATTCAACGGTAGATTGCGATCCTGGTATGATAGGAAGCAGGCCCATGCTTCGCGAACCGTTCTTGTGGCACGGATACGGGCAGCCCAGATAGCCGGATGGTCAGGATTTGTATGAGATGCCCGCCACAGGGACTTAGACCAGGGCATGAAAGTCCGCGTTTGGATCGTTGGACTTTGATCGGTATCCCAGCCTGCCAAAATTGAGCAGACATCTTCCCAAAGCTTACGGGAGTAGCCCGCTTCTCGCATCTGCGCCAAAACATTCATAGTGCGACTGTACATGCCCTCGTTGCCTCGAAGTTTGTCTATGCCCAGCCTTGCCTCCTTCCAAGGTGGCCATGACGGTGCCTTTAGAACGGCAGATTGTCGTTCGTCTGGGGTCTTTTTATGTGCTAACTGAACGGTTGCGACGGCTCTATAACCTTTCCGTGTGAGAGGCAATACTGGTTTGTGGCTTGCCATTGCTCGAAGGAGCTCAAATTGCGCCTGTTGCTGGTAGGTGACAGATTGAAAAGGCTGAATCTTGGCCGGTAGGCACAGAATGTGGAGGAAGATATTGAAGTTCTTGGTCTTCAGACGGTCCGCGTTGCATTTACCCAGACCAAGAGCCTCCGGTCTCGCGATATCCGTAGCCATCATGAATCTCGAGAAAGCGCTGGCGATTGTAGGCATAGCATGGGGCCAGACTCTTCGAGAGTGATGGACGAGTCGAATAAACAGAAGCATGCCTGTCGAGAGGTCTATCTGAGGGGAAAATTCCCCCAATGGTGATATCGCATAATCCTCTGCGATCTTCGTGTTGTTTATCTGCGTTGGCAGGGGCCGGCCACTGACCAGGTGCAGAGCATAAATCAGGAGCAATCGAAGAGACCGTGCCGTCACATGTTTCTGCTTCAGTAAATATAGAATGATGAACGGAGGTGCCGGTGGGGTAGGATGATTTGTGCCTGACGAACACTGGGTGGAATAAATAAACAAGCGAGAAATCGCTTGCTCGGCATCCTTGCTTTTCATGATCCACGCCCATGCCACCACATCGCCAATGTCGTATCCTCGTGAATCCAAGTATTTCACGGCGTCATGTCTAAAGACATCATTAAGTGCCAAATTGAGCTCATTTATTGAGCCCTCTCCCTCTCGATCGGATGGCAGTAGCGGATCGACCTGACAGATGTAGTTGCCAAGCATGGTCTGTAGCGCGGGCGGAGCCGAATGAGAAAGTGTCTCAACATCTCTTGACGTGTTCAGATGAGAGCCGAGTGAGTGCCCAGATTGTCGAAGTGACCGGGCAAGATGTTCTGAAGGTGTTGGAATGTGCGAACCGCTTGGGTTTCCTGTACGTTGTCGGGACAGTGAAGTGCTGATAGTCGACGCATGGAGATCACTGAGATTCCATGAATCGGACTCGGAGTTCTCTCGGTCCGCGCCGCTCGTGTAGGTGTGAACATCGTTTCCACCATCGATCTGCAATGGCTGCAGAGAATCGGCGTTGGACCGGGAGCTGAGTAGGCGGCGGAGACCTACGGGGGTACTTTGCAGCAGGCCAGCACGAATTGCTACAACATGCTTGCCATTAGGGCGTAACTGAAGACAAGCGGGTTCGGATTAGGTTTTTTGAGTATAAAAGGTTTGGAGCTGGGACTGTGCCTTACGATGCAACATGAAGAGCATGCCAGCTGTGCCCTTTTTAGAGGTACCCCCGAGAGGCCGCGGACATGATTGAAAGCCAATGACATGCATGAAGCATGGCATTGACAAGCCGATAACGTCGCGACACGATAAAGAAGGGGAGGCACGCAGCTCGGATAGCGCGTTACTCGATCATTAGCGACGCTAGAGTCAAGTCGATGAATCCTAAAATTCGCAAAAATCATCGCGGCGCTTCGGGGACGCGAAAGAGCCCGGGACATAGTCACGTGCTAGATCGTCACGAGCTGCGATTTTTGGGATGGGCGCGCATTCTACGCATCTGACAGTCCATAAACGCTGCCTTCACTTTTCGAAGCCCACGAATTATTTACTCCGCTCTCTCATCGCCAGTCCCGAGCAATCGTATAGACGATTCATAGTCTGGATCTTGATCACCGTTACTAAAGTCTTTGAATCTCGGCCCTCTGGGAGCCGGACAGGCAATCCGCTGCTTGTTTGGTCCCGCTCGTCGCGATCTCGTTATTCGCCCGGTCTCCTTCCTGGCCCCGGTCATCGAAATCCACTGCTGGACGAAGAAAATAAGTAATTTCCACGCCAACACCACCTTTACCAGCCATCGCACTGTCGCTCTGGAACCTCAGGCTCGTGAACACTCTTGGTTCATCGAATTGTCTTCGGTGCCAGACGTGATCATCCGTCGTCCCAGGGCGTCGAATCAATAGACGCACCGCTGTTCCTTTCGCCGCGGCGAATCTTGCGCCAAAATGAGCGCAAACGAGAATGAAAGTGCCCAAGTCATCTCAAAGACTAATGGCGGGACTCAACTTGAACCTTTAGTGGGTGCGACTACGGCCAAAAGAAAGCGATCTGCCCAGGACGAGAACATAGGCGTTGAATCCCATGCCTCGATTCCCTCGCAAGAGAAGGCTTCACTCCACGAGAATCTCAGAGGTCTTGTAGGCCTGCTGATCACGTTAGTAGATACTAAGCGCACCTTTTGCTGAATCACTCTAACCGCATTTTCCAGACACGACGATGAGCTTCATGTACTCTCCTACCCCTTCCCCTCATCCGGATCCAAGCAACGCACGAAGCGCGCCAAGACCTCGAATGAACCAGAGACAACGAATGTGAAGCTGCGTGTTGAATCTGATCGCTATAATACTCTACAAGAATTTCTAGCCGACATTGAAAAGGCTACGGGGGCTATCATTGATCGCGCCCAGAACCAAGCTCAGTCACACGGCAGCAAACCTGATGGCACAACCTTGACAGAGGTCGTGAGTCGCATTGCAGCGTTCAAGAAGCACATGAACGGCCTGATCGGTCAATCGTTTGTCAATCACGCGGAGGTCAAGGCAGAGCAATCGGAAGACGATGCCGAGCAATCCGCCGAGAACCTCGCGTCGATTCCAAATGTTCGCGAAGATCGACAAGCACTGACTTTCTTTGGCTCTCTACCTTCACAACCAGGTCACCCGAAGCAGCTCTTCTCCAGCCTTCAGAAATCGGTCAAATTATCCCCAAAGGCTTCCGAACTCGAAGCCGAGAAATTTGCCGAGGCTCAGGAAAGTCTTCGTGAAGCTGCGCTGCCTGCCGGCGTCATGTGCACCAAAGTGGTGCCGCGCAATCTTGACATTGCGGTTCCAAAGAAGAGAACATTTGGCGAGGTTTTCGTCCCTCGGGCTGGACTGCCAGCTTTGCAACCTCCACAAGCACGAAGTCACCAAAGCTTGACCCTTTCCTGGATCGATCCTTTCGATGCAGTGTTCGATACTCGAAACTTCATGGGAGATCGGAGCAGTTACTGCCTGACACCTCTTCCGGCGGGTCATTGGCTGCAGTATGGTGGTGTCGTGTCTTCACCTTCCTACTGGGCGCGGGTTGAGAAGTCTCATGCCGAGGCGAGAAGCAGTCCTGGACATGGTGATCCTGCCATTTGGACAGGCGGTGATTCTACTACGTTTCAGGGCGTTTACTCATCATTTGCACCATCCTATGACAGCTCAGGCGCTGTGCTTCAAACTGACGCCAAGGATCTGATGTGGTGGGGGACGCGCGGCGCAAATCGCTTGCGAACCATGCTTTCTACCAACGATGAGGCAGTCATCACGCCGACGGTCCAACCCGGCAGCATTGGTGATCTTGACGAGAGCACACTCGAGGAAATGGTCAAGCAGTTCAACCCGGAAGACTTTGTTTACGATCGCACTCAAGACGAACCCAGCAAAGAGCAAGTGGAAGACCGCGAGGTTGATGAAGTTCTGCAAGAAATTTCTGAAATGCTGGACACGCTGAGCTCATACCAGAAGATTCGAAATCTCCAACCACCCCCTTCGAAAGATGAAACGACAGCGACAAATGAGGGAAATGCTGCTGCCCCCAAGAATTCTGTTGAGATTCCCTCAGAAGCCGAGCAGACTGTCTACGAAACCCTCAAGGCGGCACTTGTCGCCATAATCGCAAATCTTCCACCTTTTGCAGTGGCAAAGCTCAATGGAAATCAGCTGGACGAGCTTAACATTAGCCAGAAAATTGTCATTGAGAATCCTGACTACAGTGGAACGATGGAGAAGGATGACTACACGCTCAATCAAGAGCGTGCGGCAGCAATCGCAGCTGCGGCAGCCACGAATGCAGCGGCAGCGGCATCTAACTCTATGAATCGACATTCGACACCTTCCTCAGCTCGAGCTGGATACCAGCAAACCGCCCAGGCTTCATATGCTCAACGTGCCATGCCCGCGAATGCCCAAATGTCTCAACCACAGCCAAGATATCATCAGATCACACAGCAGGTTCGGCAAGGCTCCGTCGGGGGCTCCTTCAATGTTGCTCAGACGGCTCATCGTGCCCCAACCACGCCGTCTCAAAGACCAGGTTACATGCCTCAGCAGTACTCTCAACCCAACCCTCAATACAACCAGGTCGGCAACACGCCGCAATTCCAACGGGCCCCCTCAAACGGCTATGCGCAATCTCCGCAGCCATACACTCCCCAGCCAGGACAGGCTCCTCCTGCCTACAACGCAGCGCCGCAACAGCGCACTCCTTATGCCAATGCGGGCGTCCCTCAGCCATTCCCCAGCGCAAATCGTGCGCCGCCTCCCGCGATGAACTCTGCAGCTTCTGCAATGTATGCTCGCAATGCTGCCGACAAGCACCAGGCTGCTAAGGCCCAACTTGCTGCTCAGCTTGCAACTCAGTCGAGGCAGAGTCCATCAACTCCGCAACCGCATAACCCTGACGCTCGCCCCTCACAAGAAGGCAGTATGACCCCAGGCAAGCAAAATGGCACCCCAATGCCTCAACAGCAAACAAGCTAAAAAGTCGCACCATCCTTCTGGGCCCCCTTTCATTGTGATGCCGTGGAAGAACGAAAGCCTTCTGCTAGATCAGGGTATTTACTTCGTTCTTCAACAAATTTAAGTACGATTCGACTCATTGACTCAAGGTTCCCTTATCACTTCTCTTATGAGCTACAGCTTCCCACGACATCTTTGTTCTCCTTCTTGATGCCCTTTTCCCATTCACTCTCAGTTCTTGGAGTTCTTGCCAATTCTCTTTTCCTTTTCTAATTTTCTCACTTTGTGTTGTTAATGTTCACTGGCTGTACTCTGGTGTCTTGATTGAGATGGATGGGCGGTGAACTTCTTCAGGCGCCTTGGTGCAGGATTCAAGACAGGCAATTCAGTAAGACCTAGTCTAGATTATTGACGGAGTGGTGGTTCCTATTTTTGTTTTCTTCTTGGATGTGCGAATTCACCACCTATTCGTTTCCCATTTTCTTCCAATGGAAATGTAAACGTTGAGTGTCGGCGGTGGACGTGGATTGTTTCTAGGTAGATGAGAAGTGATTTGTAATACCCTCTTACGGGATAAACAACTTCCATTCCTTCCTGCCAGAGGTAACTACAGACTTTGTAGTTTTCATCGCGGAGGTAGACATCCTCATTGTAGATGAAATCGACTTAGTAACCACCAATTGAGATGGGATATTCTGGAAGCTTTCAAGGTTCCACCGAAGTCCGAAGTATGACTGGTGGTCTTTGACTTTCTTAGATACTCAACACAACAACCTTAGACCAAAGAGGAAATTTGAGTTTATTTGAGCTTCGACGGGTCGGGTCACGCTTAGCAATGCATTGAGACTTATTATGTATCTTTATTGATTTTGTACATAAAGGGCGCGAGATGGAGGAACACACATCCTCGAGAAGACACAATGACCCAAGTAGGTCGGGCTTGAAAGTGACCATGCATGATCCATCTCGTCCATGGTAAGGAGAAACGATGCACCAAACTCGTACCACACCTTTTTCCTTTTCGCAGGAAGAGTTAGGTACCTAGGTGTTAGAATGACAACAAATTACATCATCATATACACCCGACGGAACAAGATCTTCTGGATATCGATAAACAAGCGACCAAGTTCTTGGAAGCATGAGTGAAAAGTTTGACCGGTGTGCAGACCGTCCTGGGCTTTGGCGTGCTAGGTGAACACTCGACGCGGTCCAAGGTTTTATTGTGTCATATGGCAAGTTGCAGGGGGCCAGGAGAATTGCACTTTCATGACTTTGTCTAATGAAAGTACGAAAAGACATTGCACGGCTGTACAGCCGGTGCCTAGTGACATAGCTGTCTCTCAGGGAATGAACATGGCAGCAAAGGCCATAAAGCCAAAGTAGCTTTATCAAACGGAGTTAGCTTGAATGTTCATACAAGGGGCCCCTGGAAATAGACCAGTAGAGGAGGTGAACTTACAATGCAGCACATCTCCATCCATCTCGGGAATCCACAAGAGCTTCAATACCAGAAGAGTAGTTTGCGGCAACGGCTGCTGCAGCCCCGGCAATCACCGCGACGACAACGAGACGGCCGGGGAATTCGCGAATCATGCTGAATGCGAGAAGAGGCATCAGGAGAGCGCCAGAGGCGATGATGATAGCCATGTACACCGGTGCAGCGGCGGCAGATGATGCCAAGCGAGGTGTCAGGGCAACGAGATCTGAAGTCTGGTCCAGGAAGCGTGCTTCTGTGGCATCGATGGGCCCATGCGATTTCATCCATGAACGATAGTTGGTGATGGCTTCTTCAGATGCACCGGGCAGGGTTTGGAGGACCTTGCTATAGGCGCTCAGGGCTGTATCTGTACGGATTGTAAGCAGAATGCTCTTCTTGTGTTAAAGTCTGTTTTTCGTTTTCGAGGCGAACGACTTATGACATACTATATTGCTCGGTTTTCTGGATCAGGGCTGCCATCAGATCCATACGACGATAGTGAAGTGACGAATATGCTTGCGCTTGAACGTCTGTTCTGCGTGATGCAGGGGGCGGCTTGATGCCCTGTTGCTCCGCGGTGGCCACTCGATGAATCTCCTCGTACTCGTCAAGTGTGTTCAGATCTTCCTCCATCTGGGCGATTTCATCCTGTAGATGTAACAAGACTCGGTGATTCACACTTTCGAAGCGTCGATAAAGCGGAGGGAAAGCGGCCTGGTCCTGGGCGGCCGACCGAGTGAGCTGTGAGGCAATCAAGCCGTATCCCGACGACACTCTCGGTGCATCGGAATGTTGTGGTCTTGATGCAAGTTGGACCCGCGCGCTTTCTTCGGGGCTGCTTGGCGGAGAGGGTGGGAATGCGCCACGATGCACCCATGATGCATCTCGTGCTGAGTGGTTGTTATCTACCCTTGATACATCTGGGAATCGTGCAGTGGGACACCGGGATTTCGTGGGCAATGCCTTTGGTGACGGTGGTTGTCTGCGACCGGGCAGGGCCTGTTTATTGACGGGTGCTGGTGCTGTCGGTGCTGGGGGAGGGACGGCTGTACCACCAGCACGTCTTGATGCTGTCGATTGTGCTGAAGCTTTGACTAAAGATCGTGAAGAGTCAAGTATTGGGTGCGGAGTGGGATGTGATTGAGGTGTTGGCGACTGGATCTTCGCAACCGCCTGAGGATGTGCCCTGGCCGCTTGTTCCTCTTCATCAGAGGATTCCTCCGACTCGGACTCTGACGACGATGATGCGGAGGACGATGAAGCCTCCGAATCCTCACTGTCCTTTTCCAGAAACTCAAAGACGTTAGGGACTTTTCTTTGCGGTTCGCAAGGCTTGGCCACCGAGGCCGTGGCGGCTACTGGCAATCTCCCATCGCGACTGGTCGAATTGGGACGTTCGGTCGCTGCTGATTGTACAGAGTGTTGTGCGATCACCCGAGGACCAGCCTGGGCGGTATTTGGCGCCTGAGAGACGGTGTGTGAGGGTCTCCTCTTGCTTTCTTTCGTAGACTTTTTGGGGCGCAGACTAGTATGAGTATGAGACCCGGTGTGGAGCGCCATGATGGTGAGCGAGAGTCGGAGACGCTGTCTTGCTCATTGCTTGGCCCGATGCAGATCAACAACAGGAAAAGGTGTACGCAGATGATTTTCTCCTTGTGAGCTACCGTCGCTGATTGTCGACTCGTTGTTTTGAAATCACAGACAAGTTGATAATGTACTGTCGAACAGCTTCAGACCCCGGCCGGTAGAGTACAGGCCTTTTGGCCGAGCATTAGAGAGAAGGGCTGGGGCGAGGATTCCGATCAGATCAGAGTTGTCCACTGGAATCTAGGGATGTCTGCTGAAGCGCATTGACCAAAGTCAAAAAAAATTGAACCAGCTGAGTCGTTGAAGATATGGAGATAAAGTTATGGTCGCATCTCCATGTATGAATCGGTATTATGGCGCAGGATGAGCGGATGTGATGTCTCACGTCTCCCCGCGTTTGGCCGATCTTGCTCAAGGTTGGGAGAACAAGGACTCCACGGAGACGATCTATATAGATAGTGAATGATCGTCCCGGGCTGCGAAAACCCCAAGACCCCCGATCGACAAAGGGAGTGTTGTTATTATTGTTAGCCGCAGGGCAGAGATAGCACGGCCCCAAGCCCCCAAGTCTCGGTTGTTTGAGATGCTGAGAAGATGAGAGGAAGGGAGGCGAGTCGCTGTCGGAGAGAGAATGACCATTCGTCAGATCTGGGTCAACCCCAGTCTCGCGGACAACTTGAAGCAAATTCGAGGCGCCGACGGCTTCAGACTGCTGAGCCAATGAAGGGGAGCGATTGGCATGGGTCAAGTTGTATACTCACATACTGTATGAGTGAATGCACGTTATACAGCCACGTAACTGTACGTGTACTTCACGTTCTGACCTTGCGAGCGATGCATCCCCCGGAATGTACTGTAAGCATCGAGCGGACTCTCGAACATCGCCCAGGATGGTCCAGAATGCAAAGCAGGCAAAGAGTCACGGCGAGTTGCCGGGGCGCGGTGCTCCATGAGCGCTGCCCGTCGCGACCACTATGACGAGGGCTGCATGTCTTCGTTGGGCCTCCAGATGCAGCCTGACAGTTCGTAGTGGGAGCAGTGGACATTCAGATAGAGCACGAGCTAGGCCAACGGATCATCAACCGCCCGGAATCTGCATTGGGATTGGAGGAGACGAGAGATGCAGATGTACGGATCCCGTCAGGCCATTTGCGTGTGCTGGCAATGCGTCGATCGTCTCTTCCTTGCGTCTTTCTTCCTCCGCTTGGCTCGTTCGGGCCCATCAAATCTGGCGGTCAAGTCACGTCTCGTCTCGCCTCTTTAGCCCTCGTCGATGGAAGAGGGAGGATTTGCTCGGTCGCTGTTCTAGAAGAACAGAATTCCCGGCGCTGCTCGGTGATCTGATAATTCCTGAAGCTCAATGACTTTGCATGCTGTCGATGTTGTGCAGAATAGAATGGTCTTGATTTCATGCATTTCATCGAGTGGAAAGTGGACACGGTTAGGGTCCGGGGAACAGCAAGTGCCTCTAGGCCCTCTAAGTTACTACTAATACTTCTACAAAGTACAAACTACTAGTTAACTTCGTTACTAGAAAACCTCTCGAACGAAAAAAGAGTTACGCAACCGCGCCCCTCACATCCAGAAAATTACACCACCAGAGTATTTACTACGTAGATAGTCACCAAATACATCAATGGAGTCTGGAAAGGAGTCAAACAGATGACTCTCGGTATAGATACACCACCAACGAAGCTAATGTTGGTGCTAGAAGTAGACTTGTTGAGTTACAGCAGCAACGCACTCTCATTTTACAAGAGTGACCGACTGAAATAAAGGATAAAAAAAGGCTGTTAGTTGACTTCATCTGATCCTACCTGAGTTGACCTCTTCTCTCAACGTTCGTCTCAGCATGCGCAAACTCCAACCTCATGAAAACCGAGGCGCGACTCTTACGAAGGTCAAGTTCGATCTACCTACAAAGCCAGTCGGAGTGAGACGTGGCAACGCTCACGTCTCAGATATAGTTCCAAGAAGTCTAGTATGCAGAGATTGATCAATGTCCGTAGCCGTGCTCCGCTGAAATTGGAAAACGTGGAGGAAGAGGTGAGGACTCCGGCCGGCAGATCTTAGCGCTCCATTCGCGCCGGGGGCGTCTTCCCGCCGATCATCTTTCGTCTCTTCATACCTTTATTCCTGGAGAGCTTTCTCCGCTCTCGCTCCCACGCTTGTTGCAGCGTCCCGGGTTCACCTGTCCCCATGCTTCGGTCATGGTCCAAGGGCGCGTATAGCGCTCTTTCCCGGACGAGTCGTCCGGTTTCACTGCACCCTCGAGGGGTCCCATCCGGTGCTACTCGCCGCTCGGTACAGATACAGAGCGCTGCCTCCGCCGCCGCAGACCGCGTGCCACTTCGCAAGCAACTCAAGCAAGAGGCCAAAGCTATTCGAGAGCAAAAGAGACTACGCAAAGAGTCGGAGGAGGCTTCCAGACAGGCATGGGAGTTGACGGTGGGCATTGAGATCCATGCCCAGCTCGACACCGAAGCCAAATTGTTCTCTCGTGAGTGACTCGGGCAACGCACGGGACAGCTCGTGCTGCGATGCGCTTTCACAAGTGGTGACGGGTCCAAACGCTGTCCTCTCTTCTACAATATCTAACCTTTTCGTTCTTCCTGATCTTGGATACAGGCGCACCCACCTCGACGAGTCATGTCCCAAATTCCAATGTTGCTCTATTTGACCTCGCCTTTCCGGGTAGCCAGCCGGTGCGTATTGAATAGGATGGACGCAGGACGACAGGAGACGGAGAACAGAAAAGAAAGGCTCATTCGAGGCAGGAATTCCAAGTCGCCACGCTGCTTCCGGCCCTTCGTGCTGCGCTCGCATTGAATTGTCAAGTTCAGACCGTGAGTCGCTTCGATCGCAAGCACTACTTCTACCAGGACCAACCGGCCGGGTACCAAATTACACAATACTACGGTTCGTGTCGACAATTGTCCTCGTGGATCCTCGTTCCCACTTTCCTGTTGCACGCGATGGCCCATTAACACGAGTCTCGTAGAACCGTTTGCTCGACATGGATTCGTCGATCTATACGACTACGATGGCATTGCTCCAGAAGATGGCGATCACATTCGTGTGGATATCAAGCAGGTGCAGCTTGAACAGGACACCGCCAAATCCCAAGAGTATCCGCCCGCGTCGCAGCTGCTCGACTTCAACCGTGTGTCGCACCCACTGATTGAGATTATCACCATGCCACAAATCCATACTCCTGCCACAGCGGCTGCCTGTGTCCGCAAGCTGCAGGCTATTCTTCTCTCATGCGGTGCCGTGACAACGGGGATGGAATTGGGTGGACTGCGCGCCGATGTCAATGTGTCCATTCGCCGTCGTGGCGAGGCTCCAGGACAGTGTCAGTACGATGGAGTCAGCGGGTTGGGCCAGCGAACGGAAATCAAAAACCTGAGCAGTTTCAAGGCCGTGGAAGACGCCATTGTTGCTGAGAAGAATCGCCAGATTGCAGTTCTCGAGAGCGGCGGTGTAATTGAAGGGGAGACTCGAGGATGGACGATCGGCAGCACAGAGACACGCCGACTACGTGGAAAAGAGGGGGCAGTCGACTACCGCTACATGCCCGATCCCGATATTCCTTCGTTGATTCTGGGCGAAGATCTCGTATCGTCCTTAAAGACATCCTTGCCAACTGCCCCAGATTCACTAGTCGCACAATTGACGGGCCCCGGGTTCGGATTGTCGATTGACGACGCAAAGCCGCTGATCGAACTCGACGATGGAGCTCGCCTGGAGTACTACCTGGATGTGGTGGAGACTCTGCGCTCTCAGACACCCGACCGTGACCCTGAGGCCCACGTGGCTCTTGCGCGGATGGCGGCCAACTGGGTCCTTCACGAGCTCGGAGGTCTTTTGACCAAGACGGACCACTCATGGAGTGCCCAGGTTGTCCCGGCACAGGCGTTGGCGGATCTGGTGCAGTCCTTGAATGAGAAGCGCATCACTGGCTCGGTCGCCAAGCAGGTCCTTGCCGCGATCTTCGAGGGCGATTCGCGACCCGTGTCCCGACTGCTGGAAGAAGAGAACCTCTTGCTGCGGCCCATGTCGCGCGAGGAGTATGTGGCCCTCGCCGAGGAGGTTCTCGCGCAACGACCGGAGATGGTCGAGCAAATCCGTCGCAAGAATCAGCTGGGGAAAATCGGTTGGTTCCTAGGGCAGATGATGCGTCTTGGTGAGAAGGGTCGAGTCGAGGCGTCCAAGGCCCAGGAGGTGTTGCACGAGCTCATTTTGGGAAAACAATAACAGATGAGGCATCTGAGGCCGTTGCGACATGCAGGCCCCTCCGAGTGTATGAATACGTGTATAATATCGCTCACTTGTTTCAAAGATACCCGTTGCAACGAACATTGACTGGAATGCCCTGAATTGCTTCATGCTTTCAAAAGTAAGAGTACAAACAAAACGAGAGAAAAAACTCGAACAATTTCAGTTTCCGATAGACAGTAAAAACAGTAAACACAGTAGCATAACAGTAGTTCTCCAAGCGGTTGAACTCACTTCCAAGTTGGTAGTTACTGGTCAGTCAGTTCGAGTTGACCGTGGGCCAGCGTAGAACGGGCCTCTTCCCCGACCCATCCACGCATCTTATGTCCGCTCTACCATTTCAGCCCCTCGAAATTGCTCGGCGCGATAATCGCAACGTCTCACCCTGCTTCCGCCCCTTTGCCCAGTCAGACCGGCAGATTGCAACGCTATGGCACGGGCAAAGCACCCTAAACGGGGCCGCTCTCCTCAACCTGTACTTAGCGGAAGTGATGGAGCACCCAGCGGAGTACCTTGATCCCTAAAAGCAGTTTTTAGCGACTGGACGGTCCCCGGAATGAAAACATGGACCGCGTTCCTCGGAGGGAGGAATTGGAGAGGAGGTGTATAAAGGAACCTGATTTCGTTTTCGACTGCTCTCTCTTCGTTCTTTTCTTTCTTCATTGTCCTCGCTTGTGTCACAACGGGTTTCACTTCCGGTTCTTGTGCATCGTCGCGACATACCCCAAGTTTCCGTGTATACTACCGCACTTCTTCCGTTCCACTCGTGTCTCCCTTGCGCTCCACACCTCTTTATCTTATCGCAGATCAAAAAACTGCGTAATCTGAGAGTAACTTTCTGGGTCACGCTCGATTTCTGAAACCTCTTTTGTTGTGATCATCTTCCTGGGTGCTCTGATTAGACAGCTCAGCCTTTTTGATCGCGCGAGAAAGATCAATCACTTGATCCAGATCAAACCGCCCACAATGACGCAGCCACCTACTTTCCCTTCTCGGTTTCTCTCGCACCCCGACCAGCTCGGTGTTGTGGCTGTTGGCTTCAATGGTGGACAGGTGAGAGCCAAAATACTGGACTGAGACACTACGAAGGTCTTGATGCGCTGAGCATAAGCTAACATTCTGCCATATACAGATGAAGAAGGGCGTCGAGGCCGCCCCCATGGCCTTGATCGAGTCTGGACTGCTCACTCAATTGCGCGAGGACCTCGACTATGAGATCCACCATGACAACATTATCCACTACTACGAGCAAGATATCCCCGAGGAGGATCCTGACCACCGCAACATGAAGAAGCCTCGTGCGGTCAGTGCCGTCACCGAGCGTCTCAGCTCGCAGGTCTACGAGTATGCCAAGGAGGGCAAGTTCGTGCTGACCCTCGGAGGAGACCACTCCATCGCCATCGGCACCGTCTCCGGCACAGCCAAGGCCATCCGTGAGCGCATGGGCCGTGAGATGGCGGTGATCTGGGTGGATGCGCACGCCGATATCAACTTGCCCGAGATGAGCCCCAGTGGTAACATTCACGGCATGCCCATGGCCTTTCTCACTCGATTGGCTCGGGAAGACCGGCCCGATATTTTCGGCTGGTTGAAGGATGAGCACATTGTCAGCACGCGCAAGCTCGTCTACATTGGTCTGCGTGATGTGGATCGTGGCGAGAAGAAGATTCTCCGGGAGCACGGCATCAAGGCCTTCAGCATGCATGATATTGACCGGTATGTTCAAATCCTTCCTCGTACTTTTCACAACGTCTTTCTCCCTCCCTCTCTCTCTCGCTATGCGTTCTCATTTCTTTATGATCTCCTTCCCCACTTCTCACCATCCAAACTGACTCTTGTTGTTCGATAGTCACGGTATCGGCCGCGTTGTTGAGATGGCCCTTGCCCACATTGGCAACGACACACCCATCCATCTGTCCTTCGACGTTGACGCCCTGGACCCGCAATGGGCCCCCAGCACTGGCACTCCCGTCCGGGGAGGGTTGACTCTGCGTGAGGGTGATTTCATTTGCGAGTGCGTGCATGAGACGGGAAACCTGGTGGCCATGGACTTGGTCGAAGTGAACCCGAGCTTGGAGGCTGTGGGCGCTGCCGAGACCATTCGTGCCGGATGCTCTCTGGTCCGCAGTGCGCTCGGTGATACCCTTTTGTAATGATATCGATGACTTATCTTTTGTGTTTTCTCCCTCTTTCAAAATTTGGCAAGGCTGAGTATGCCCGCCAAGATAGACCTGCTGATCAAATCGCTTTACTGTTACCACACATAGAGTGGCCTCAAACTTGCAAGTCTTTCAAGGCTCTTGGTGAAGTGATAGATTGTGTCTTGCTTCTTTGTCTCATGTAAAGTCTATCATCTAATTCGGGACTCAACCGGACATGTACAATACGAGGGTGGTATGCCCCCGGCATCCACTGGCTGAGACTGTGCCCGAGTGGATGCACGCCTCCAAGGATCAAGCACAATGCACAAGCGGCTACCGTGTTTGCGTTTCACCTGCTGGCCTCAATCACATGAAGGTACCTTTGATAGGACTCCAATCTACAATCTCAACCATCCTGGCAGCTCAGTCATTGTTCCTTTCAAAATAATTGCAGCAAGTTGTGTGCTTAATGAGCATTGTGGTTCTCGGGGCGACTCAAAGATGAATGCACGGAGCTAGGTCTCTTCTCTGCGGGTCGGTTCCCATGGTTCAATGAGAAGTGTACTTCATGGCTAAAAGCGCTCCAATGCTATAATCAACGGTAACTGTAATGCGGTGACCACATGTCTAAATTCTGTTCTACCTACTTAACCGCAAGAGCAAGCCCGAGGAGGCGGTCAGGGTCGCAGTCGAGGCCCTCGGCCGATTTCTGGCAGATGGATCGGCTTCACGACGATCGCTGCAACGTCATTCATGCCATCACTTTCTTTCTTTCTCTACCTCTTGATCCCGGCGGCATGACAATGATCTTCAATTGACTGATTGTAATGTCTCTTTAGTCTTTACTAGCGGTCATCTGCCCTGTGATGGGATGACAGAGTACTCTCCTTAAAAATCAACCATCGTCGTTCAGTTGGTCTTAGTGACTAGTCTCATCCCCCAGACCAGACTTTAAAAAGATGGCTGGACTCGGCTCTCCACATGCGGTGGACGAGGTGGATCTGGCATGGGTACCTGACTTTACTCATCTACAGCATTGCCTACTATGGACTAGCGCCCCTGCCACCGAGTTTCTTGCGATTCCCGCGGATCAACAGCGTCAACAAAGGCGACGGCCCCTCTCTGCCTGGATAATTCCAGCTGATGCTTGAAATTTTCTGATTGCGCAGGCCAAGCATTGACTTGAGGCCGAAACAAACATTCTCCTCCTCACGATCTGGTGCATGGATTTGGTCGCTCTCTCGATCTCTTGTCCTGCAGTCGGCAGATCTCCAACCCGAACGTTTCTCTTTCGAGTCCATTCCTCGAAGCTGCGTGGACCCGGGCGCCCAATGCGCTGTCACTCCACCTTATCGCTCATGACTATTGACGCCGTGATCTGACAAATTTCTCGCGAAACCACCACCCTCACACCAGACCACTCGAACGTCGTCGAGACTTGAGTAGTCCGAATTGATCGATCTGACTATTCGATTGCCTCACTCTGATCTTTACCCACTTTCGGGTTGCGGCGGGGCAACAGGGCAGTAGCCGACGTCGAGACAAAGATACCTTGACGGTGTGAGTCGGGCAGAAGCGCATTCTGGCCGGTTGTTACACGTTGATATAAACTGCGTTCCGATCTTTCCGCCTCCCACCACCACTGTGCTGCCATTGAGATAGACACTCCTCTCCTGAGGTGACAACTACCCAGGGACCTTCCATACTTCGCGGTCGACATTCTCTCTTCGTCGGAATGAAAGAGGTTCGCGTGCGTCGCCAGACCCGGCGTCTCCACCACTGGCCCGAAATCCAGCTCAATATCTGGCTTATCGTGGTACTATCCGCCTCCGCAACATGCCTGGGCATCTTCTCATGGTTTATGATCGTGCAATCGCAAATGGACCTAGGGACACCATGGTAAGTCAACTGTGGCCTGCTGTATTATCTTTCATGTCTGCTTGAGCAGAGGATGATGTGCTTTCACATTCCATGGATGTCTTGCTCACGAATCAAACCTTCTCTTAGGCTCTTTCCATACATGGTTGTTGTCAGCGCCTTGGGCGTGACGTTCTTCTTCATCGTCCAGATCCTTGTGGCTCGAGGGCCGCTGCTGCCAGGAATTCTTCTGGTGGGAAGCTTCATTCTCTTTGTTCTCTGGTTGACGGGATTGATCGAGACCTCTCTCCAACTGTACGGAGTGTCGGGCAATGTCAATGACAACTGCCAGATATGGGTTGTGGAAAACGAGTCTCGTGGAAACAGCATCAACACGTTGGCGTGGCTGACTCAAAGTACAATCTGTGAGTTCAAATTCTCTTTGTATCTCATTCAAGCCCACTGACGTCTCCGTTGCTAACTTGTTCGTCAAAAGGCAACTGTTGGAAGACTGCTTTTGCGTTTGAACTAGTCAACACACTATTCTACCTGTGGATGATTTTCATGTCGTGGCAGGTTCACCGAAACTATTATCATTGATGCTTATATGTAACGTTTAATGCTTTCTACTCTCTTGATGATCCCTTTTCCCGCTCTCTTTCCTTTGATGAAAAATCCATGTACTCAACTTCCTCAGTGTGATATCAAATCCCCGTTTTGCATACCTCTCGGCGTTCACGAGCATTGTACCCAAGCTGTCTACCTAGTCTCTACCAGAGTCCCTTTGATACAGTCAAAATGAACATACTTCCATGGTCTCATTTCAAATGACAACCTCTGTGGTGATCGAGTTATTGACTACTTCCCTAACCATGCTATATCGTCGTCGAATATGTTCAACTAAATCTTTCCATTCCACTTCCAGATCATCTGACATGTCAACAGAAACACCATCATGAGATACATACGCTTCGCATTTGTGTGCTACCCGATGAAAGGACTGACGCAGCTCACTCATGCCCTTTGGGGGTTAGGGTATCGACCCTGGAACACTCAGGGCAGGGCTCGCTCACATCACTGAGTGGGATAGAGGCCAACTAGTGAGGTTTGTCTGAATGTTTGCGTCCTATCCCACGCATGATCTTGGGATCATGTGCCACACGCACACACAAGCGAAGCAAACATTCGCGTCGCCAAATTAGGATCATTCGCTTGCTCGCTAGTGCGGTTTGCTCAACTATTTAAACCCTCATCCTGCCCCCAGAAGCTTCTTCTTCTTTCTTCCTCTTCCCTCTCCAACCCTTTCTTCCGTCTCCGCGCCTCGTAACACTTAGTTACAACTCTTTGGTGGACTCATCTGTCCACTCAACCTTCACTTTCACTTCTTCTTCGTCTGTTCCTCGCCTCTTCGGCCCTCTTGCTCTCGCCTCTTTGGCTCTTTTCGCCCTCGCCTTCTCGGCCTTCCTCCCTCTTCTCTTTTTTCTCTTTCTCTTCGTCTTTGTTGATGTCCATCATGTCGGACAACAACAGTAGCACCACCACCGCGGCTCCTGCTGCATCCTCTTCTGTCTCCCTCCCTGCTGCTTCTGCAGCTCCTGCTTCTCCTGCCTCTCCCGCCTCTTCCGCTTCTCCCTCCGCCGCCCCTGCCACGACCCTCCTTGCTGCTGCCGTCGCCGTGGAGGACGCCTCGCAGATGGAATTCCCTGCCGGCACGACGATGGACACCTGGGGCCAGCTCGACTTCTCCGTGCCCGAGGTCCGGGCCACCCGCAAGAAGAAGAAGTCGGAACTTATCGGCTGGCCGACGCGCAGAGAGCAGCTCCTGGCCATCGTGAGCCGGACCGAGTTCGAGGAAATTCAACGGCACTACGTGATTCGGTCCCCTATAGAGGTTAGTATCTCTCACCCATCTCCTCACTTTCAACATGATCACCAACTCACTGACGCCTCATATGTCAACAGCTGTTGTACAGAAACCCCTTTCCGACCTTCGCTCCCCGGTTCCCTGCGGCCCCCAGCCCACCAAACGCTCCTCCCCTTCCTCCTCCCCACATTCTCTATCGGATGCCCAACCTTTAGAGCGTTGCGGGTCTCGATGTGGGCTTGTGTTGGATCCCAGTCCCACCTTGATTGGCATCCTTCCTTTTGATACTTCTTTCTTTCCTTTTCTTGCTTTAGTTCATTTCTGTGCTCATGTTTACTAACTGATCTTCACTCTTTCACATTTCCTTTTTCTATGTTTGGCTTTTGCCTACTTCCCCTCCTTCGTATATTTTCATTTTCGATCTACTGTCACTCATTTTGTGTCTTTTGTTTCAAGCACTCATTTCAACTTCATTTGCTTTGTCTGTTTCTGTTTTTATTATTATTTCTCATTATGAATACCCCCCCCCCCTTCTGTTGTTGTTTTGTTTTATTTTTCCTTTTTACAAATTCTCAAACACATGTCTTGGTTTTAAATGTTTCTTCCATTACAAACAAATTGTCTTCAACAAATTTATTTTCCTTTCTTCAGATACACTAGACTTGATGCAATCTCGTAGAACAGTAGTGAGTGCATCGAGTTCGGTACGTCATGCTACTGTGTCGTTTCCTTCAGTGTTTTACCTTGACAGTCTCACGCGCTGCGCCTTCAGCCACCTGGTCATGATAAGACAGAGCGATGTACTAGCTTGCAACTTGATGGACTTTCTCGCTATCAACCACATCCACAAACACACACCCACACACGTGCACATGCACAAGGATATCGAAAATCATATTCAACAAAGACCTGAACAATCCTTGTTTGGCATTCAGGTTGTTAGGGCTACTGTAGCGGGCCTTTCTTATTCGGTGGATACCCGCCTGCCAAATGCAGTCTTGGCAACATGCCCTCGACCCCGATCAGCCACAACTCAGTACGAGAGAAGCGGAAACACTAAAGGCAATGAACTCGAACTGCGTTTCGAGGTCTCTCTAACTAGTGGGGGGTTTTTTAAGAAAATCTCGAAAAAGAGGAAAAACAACTGAAGCGTGCAAGTCATTGTTTCTTACAAAAGATTGTTTCATTCCAAACACAGATTACAAGATTTTCTCAATCCTGAAATGTGGGAGTCAAGAAGGTGATGACAAGATCGAAGGACTTTGGCCATTCAAAACGCCGCCGCTATGCTAGAGGCGCAAACCACCCGTTGTGCATGTCAGATGATTTTGAGGGAGGGTAGGCTTTGTAATTCTCCAGACGCCAGGGAAAGCACACAGACACAGACACACACACACACAATAAGAATTCAGAGATGCAGAGGCGTAGGAACTTCATCACTTCTTCACCGAACAGGCCAGAGGACGCTCACAGATTTTCGACTCGCTCAAGAAACGGTGTGGAAATGAGAATGAAGGAGGAATACATGGCAAAGGTGGAGGAGATCGAACGGAGATCTCAAAACACAATGCTGCTCGACAAGTTGATCTAAACAGACTGCGAGCGAGGATTGTCGGCATCAGCTCTGGCTGCTGCCAGGCTCATCCGGTTCGTCAAATGCAGCCATCATCTCTCGTTCAAAGTCATCCACATCGGACTCATCAGCAACAATATCAGAAGGAACTTCTAGTTGGCCAGCCTCAGCCCCGGGTGTGCCCTCCCCAGTATCCGTCACGTCTGCACCGTCGTCGTGGTCATCCGGAGCGGGGAATGAGCCTTCCTCAAATCGCGTTTCCACGGTTTCTTCACTTGGATTCTCAGCAATTGCAACCTCCTTCAGACCGGTGGTCCGCGCGTACGATCGTTTGATCCGCTGGGAAAGACGAGAGCCCTCATTCTCCAGTTCGCTATCCTGATCGTCGCCGGACTCTTCGTCCGTACCGTTCCCTTCGCCGCGCTTGCGCTTCCGGCTCGAGTCGGGATTGTCCTCGGACCATACTTCGGTGTCACTCTCGCTCTCGTCGTCGCTACCGAGGAACTCCTTCAACTCGTCATGCACTGCAGCCTGATCATCCAGATCATAGCTCAGGGGTGTTGATTCGAAGAGTCCAGCTGCCTCTCCCGACAACTCTTCCTCTTCGGAACCATCGAGTGCCTCGTCTTCTGACGATGGCCAGGACTTCTCCATCATCTCCCGAGATCCAGGAGACAAGACTTCCGCACGATCGTTGGGGTGAACTTGAAGCAGGTATGGTTCTTCATCCAGATGTTTCCATTTAATGAGACACTCGTTAAGCCACTGCGTGGTGACAATTTTGATGTTCGGCCAGCGCGTAGCCTCCCGCACTTTGGCAGTCCGATTCCGACCAGCAACAAGATGAGTCACTCGTTTGTTAATGTTTTTCTGGATCACGGCACCGAAACTCTTCGCCCAGAGCGACATCTCTGCGTTCTGTAGGTCTTGCCCTAGAGGAATGACGCCAGAGAAGACAATTACAACACCACCTAGCACTCCCGACTTGTACGCGGGCATGATATTCTTGATATCAGGCACGAGCCGTAGGTCCACGTCCTTGTCCTTGGACGCGGCCTTCTCGCCACGAAGAGCTGAGACACGAGTACCCAAGGAACTTGCTCGGAGCCTGTCATACTCTTCGAAGAAGCGTCTGTGTACCTCCTCAAGACGATCCTGAAGTTGATAAAGCTCGGTGTCATAATCAACCAAAAGGTGGTGGCGAGGTCTAGTGGTGTCATGACCCTCATCTGGGCTGAGTGACAGGTCGTTGCTTTCACCGGAGCTTTCTTCATCTGCGTCCAGTTCTTTCTGTTTTTGTAAAAGAGGGCGATCCTCGACCTGGTGCATGATGGTCTCTTCCTGCGCATCGGTTTGCTCCTGAAGCAGTCGTGGGTCATCCCCACCTCCCATAGTCACCAACTGTTCCAGCGCCGAGACCTCCTCAGACGGTCCAGTCTTTTCTGCCAAACCGTTCGAACCAGGCACTTCTGCCGCAGATTCTTTTTCCATCACTGCTTTCGGTTTTCTTGGTGTAGGGATCTCCTGCTTCTTGGGTAGGAAGCTGGAGTTGATGTCGCCAATGCCGACGAAGAAATCGTAAGGAACGACCCTAATCAAATTGGCAACCCATCGCCACACATCACCGCGATCGTCGATGATGACCACCATGCTGGTATCAACGGGGAACAGGCGCTGCAGGTTTTTCGCGGTTAAGCTTCCACTCTCGTCTCGGCTCAAGATGCGATCCCCGAAGAGTTTACGAGTAGGGTCGATGAGATCGGCAATGCTTTGAGCGTACGCTCGAGTTCCCATGGTGTAGATATGCAGTTCGTAGAGCTCGGACACATTCTCGAGGAATTCCTCCAGACCCGGTCGAAGCTTGATGTAGTACCAGCATCCGCGCGCGCCAGGGGTATCATCCACCAGCTGAAAGGACCGTACATCCTTGAGCGCCTCAAAATTAGGATTGTCCTGATCACTCATCCATTCACCAACAGTGGGATCAACTGTCGCATGAATGATAGTCTGGTCCAAATCCACCACGAGCGATAGGCGCCGGGAGCCCAAGAGACGACGCTTTGCATCTTCTTCGACCCGAGTGGCTTCTCTCGCACTGACCGTCAGTGTGGTGTTGTCATGAGTCATCTGGATAGGCGCACGGTATGTTTCGGATATCTCGGTATTGTAGGTTGCTCTGTAGACCACGCGACAAGTATACAAGGTCAGTACTGCAGTGACAAAGACAGCCTCCTGACCTGATGGTCCCTCATTTGGCACGCGACAGGTCGAACTCACTCGGTCATATCCTTTCCACATTCAGCGCACATCCCACCGAACTGGACCTCGTGGGCACATGGCTCTTCGATCAGAACGATGTCGGTACTGCGACGCAGAAAGAAGACTGTTAGCGCAACAAGAAGATCTTGATGGGGGGAAACTTTGCTAGCCATCGTTCCTCCCACACTTACGGCTCTTCAATGACGTCGCCCTTTGCGATATTCCATTTCTCGACCGTTCCATCCACGGGCGATTCGAAACGAGTCGGAAAGTCGCGTGTCACATAGGCCGTACCTCCCATGCCATCGCCCTCCTCCACAACGGTCTGATACTTGTACCAGAAGATGGCCTCATCCCGCTCGACCGTGTCTCCCTCTTTCTTGAGCAGAGAGGTCACCGTGATGGGATAGTGCAGGCTGGGGGGCAACCGGAGCTGCATTTTGGCTCCGAGTTGGCCCCTTCACACGATGAAGAGTCCTCTGGAAGCTCAATGATCCTGTCCAGCTAGTCAGCGACCGATCAAATGTGCGCCTCGGCTGAACCGTAGCGTGTCCGTTCGATGTTTCGCGCAGCTGCGCGGGCCATGGTTTGATCTTGATCGCGTGCGCGTTTGGCGTCAACACCATGGGTGACATCACGAGGAATGCATCGGAGCTCAACAGACAGAGGGAAGTCATTGCTCACCTCAAAGCTTGAGTGATCGAAAGTACCGGGGGGGTTTCCAGACGAAAGGAGGATGCTCCTTTGATGAAACAAATTCCATCAGCGCATTGTCTCGAGTGTGGCAAGGCGTGTAAGCCAGCATGAGTGAAGTGGATAAGAGGTCGGTACTCACGGGCGTGGAATTATCACAAGGGGCCGTGCGGTGTGTCCTTTGGCCGGGAGAGTGCGTGGAAGGAGATGGACGAGGTTGATGGTGCGGTATGCAGGACGGTTGGGCGGGTTGGGCGGGTTTGAAGGAAGGGAAGCACTAAAGGTCGGAGACTCGGAGGAAGTCACAGGACGTGGTCGAGTCGTGGGGGCTTTGAAACAACACAAGCTGGGGGGGCAATCACAAGCTCCTGTTACTAGGCTCCTCCCGAACTCTGCGGGGACGGGGACGGGGACGGGGGACCAGGTCCAGGTTCAGGTTCGCCTCTGCCGGTTGCTTCCAATTCCTCAACCAACTCCAATTCAGACCACTGCAACTTCACCGGTTCCGCCACGCTCCGCTTATGTCAACATCCAGGCGTGCCATTGAAGGTGGACCGTAGTCCGGTTTTGGGGCTTCTCCCCAGATGATACTTCGGCTTGCTGCGAGGATAGGATTCGGAGCTTGATCATCCTGAAGTCCTGAAGTGCAGCTCTGCGTCGGACCATACCCTATACTCTTGTCACGAGAGATGTTCAATCTAACATGAGAGGTTCCGCTCTCATCTCTCTGGATTCAAACCAGTTACCTGAAGCGAGGGGGATTTCGAGCTAGACAATGGAGAACACCTTCGCGGAAGATAAGTTCGAAGAAGTTCATGATATGAAATCAATGAAAACCTGAAAATGAGGAGAGTAGGCTACCTACGGAATCAGATAGCAAATACACGATTCCTATTGCTGCCTACCGAGCTGTCATATTATATTACAGGCAATGAACGTAGAACTTTCAAAGCCGAGTGAGATAGAATAGGTAGTCGCCTGTCATAGGTCAGTGTTAAAGATGCGTCTAGGAGTTGAACACCTCATTCAGTTGAGAAGCACTTGATGAATATAAGTTAATGGTAATTGCAAAGCTACTTGAGGACCTCTTTGAATGAAGAATGACATACGGAGAGGAAAGAAAACTTGGTATACCGATTACACTTCACATCTGTAGCTAATGCCTGGCCAATACTAAGAAGAGAGCGACTTCAACATACACATCCTCGCTACCAACGGGGAGAATCATGTGTTGAGTACAGCTCATTGGAAGATATTGTTCTCAAAGTTCGAGCTGTGGAGATCCAGAGAGGGAAAATACAATCAACGGGGCATCACTTCGTAAAGCATCGCTTACGAGGACTTGGCCTTGGCCAGGCCAACGGAACCCTTTCCTTGGTCGTACACGCTGTACCATTTGCGCAGGAACGCGTCACCCAGGATGGCCAGGGGGCCAACGGGCTCGGGGAAGTCCATACCCATGAAGCTGCTGATGCAGGAGCCCTGAACCTCGAGGATGTAGTCATAAGGAGTAATGGTGAAGTTGTGTCCCGCCAGAGTGAAGGTGAGATCGGGCAGACTGTCACGCTTCTCACACTCGACGCTGTACTGGCCACTGAAGCCCTTCTTGGCACCGATCTCCTTGTTAAGGAGCTCCGCCATAGTAGAGGGCAGGGCGATGAGCGAAGTACCGGTGTCCAGAATGACACCCGTGTTCTCAAGCTCGGCGGTGTTGTGGCCAAGCGTGATGGCATCAAAGTCCACCTCCCAGTACGCCTTGCGGCGAAGAGGGATGTTGATCATCTCGCCAGTGTAGTGGCTCTTATCAACACCACCAAAGGTGGCCACAGAGTCATCACCTTCCTTGTTGGTGTCGCCCAGGTAGAAGGCAAAGACGGGCTCATCCAGGAGACCCTGGTCCAGAGCATTGTAGAAGGGAGGGACCATCTTGTTGACAGAGATGGTGTCGAAGCCCAAGCCCAAGATACCGTCAAAGCGGCCAAAAGCAAAAGCCAGACCGGGCTCCTGAGTGGCCTCGGCGAAGTCCTGGTGCTTGATCTCCAAGTCACCGATCTTCAAAGTGTCCTGAGAAACGAAACCGCTCAGGCTACCGGATCCGTAGCGAATGGCGAACTCGGTGCCGTTCTTCTTGTACGTGCTCGACGAGGACGAGTCATACTTGCTGTGAAGGAAGCAGGCAATGGAGCTGCACTGCGAAGAGGGGACCCACAGGTTGGAGCTACCGGTGTCCAGGACGACCTTGAAGGTCTGGGGAGGAGTACCCAGACTAATCTCGGAGAAGTCTGGGGAGAGTCTGGTCAGTTTATGATCCTCAAGAAATGGATACGTCAAGCAAACAAAGCTATCGTGGATGGCGGACGACTTCGGTTGTTCAAAGGGAAGTCGGCACCGGCCGTGCTGATGGGGAGTGTGCTTACACTGAGCGTTCAAGAAGTTGTCAACCAGGACATTGTGACCACTTTCGGGCTTGATGGAGGTGTCCTGGTAGGAAGATGCAGGACGATAGCCCATGTACTTCTGACCGAGAGACTGAACATGTCGGTCGATGTTGGCCGCGTTCTGTGATGATGAGGGTGGACGATTAGCACCGGGGACTCCAACACGGCCGTTTCCGGGCGGTCGGGTGCTTCAACTTACCAGCTGCTCGTCCAGGGGGACCTTGTTCAGCTTGAGCTTGTGAACCTCCGCAGAGGCAGCGCCCAGCAGCGCCGAGGCTGTGAGCAAGGTAAGAGACTTCATAGTTGGATGGGACGGATGATGGGGAAGGAAGAAGGAAAGAGCGAGGGATGGAGAAGATAAGGATGGACTGGGGGAGCCTGGAGGCAGACAGATAGGATCGGCATAGCGTGATAACGTGATGGATCATGGGGGGGAAAGGGACGGGCGTCGGAGTGGGAACCAGACCCCAAAGGGGAGTGCGTCATCGTCCGATTGACCCGGAATCAGCTGGTCCCGTTCCTGCGCAACCCAATCGAGCTTTGTCTAGTCAGTAGTCAATGGTCATGGCGGCCGCAGCAATACTGTAATGTTATGACACTAATAATACATAGGATGCTGCTTGTGCCTTGTAGTCTTGTGCAATTGTACACGATAACCTGTTCTGGATGAGATGCTAGAAGTGTACGACATAGTAACACATAATCCTACTCATATTGATCATATCATCACACCATCAGACACTCCACAATCTCGGACCAATATGTCGTGATGAGGAGGGCTTTCGACACGATGGGCAAATTGAGTCGCCTCCTTGGCGCTCCATTGTCTACTCGAACGGTGCTGTGTGCTTGAGACTTCGAGCAGACAGCTTATCATATTCCAGAGGTTGAAGTGCGGTAAGGAATTCAAGAATAATTAGTATTGTAGTAGTTATAGTGATATGCTAATGTACGTTTTATCACATTGGAGCAATCAGCATTGAAGGTAGCTGACCGAACACCTGACAAACGACCATTCAAGCGCCCAAGCTCCAGAGTCCAGTCCAGCCCTCTCGAGGCCTGCCACCGCCGTCCACACGAGTCTCCGCATTCCCTAGGCAGCCAGGTACTCCAATAGTTCCCTTAGATACTCACTCCGCACAGTGAATGAAATACAATGGCTTATGGAAATACCAAACATGTAGGATCTTAGAAGCTTTAGAAAGACCACAGACATGCAATACATGCAGTATATCCTTGGCAGTTGGCACAATACTGTAACAAGCATTCCACAATCCACACTCGAAGTTTCAAGTTTGGCCGCTGGTAAAGGTGCCGTTATTTACAGCTGTGCCAGCTTCCAAGGTTGGTTACCCGTTACACAGAAAAGGCCGGGCCCAGAAACGGATGTCGACCTGAGCCTAACCTGATTAGGCGATGGTCATGATCAGACTGTGAGCTTCGACGATGCATGAATGCATAACACCTCTACTGTACGACATGGCTACTCGAGCCAGCTCGACCTGGACAAAATTCTACAGGTCTATGTAATTATGTACCCATGTTCTGTCATTTGGACACTCTCTATTGCCACATACATAGTACTGTATACATTTTGCTCATACTACATGAACCCCGAAAGTGAACAATGGATCTTGCACCCTGTAACTAGTCGTCGTTCTCGCTCTGCCACATGACCACGTCCTGATAAGTGGAGAAAATCGGCCGTTTTGGGCACAGGCGAACCGTGGAGGTGGCTGGGCGTTTACACCACTTTGCCTGAGTGGCGCTTGATCTGACCAGGAAAACAAGACTCAGCCTCTTGGGACATGGCAAAAGTATGAGCAGTCGATTTGCGTGACCATAGCTACCTACACTCCTACAGTAGTCGTAGTCACTTCCTGCTGCTTCAGTGTTTTGCGCTGTAATCGTCACGGCTTGTTTCATCTCGCCGCAGCGCCACCGTACATGTGCCTGGCATGCTGCAAAATGATCACAAGCCTGACGAGTGCCTCTCCGCAGCTAGTGATAGCTTCTCTACTCCAATCATGAGCTAGTACCTCTGAGAAAAGCGAAGAGCGGCTACCTACTCCCAGTGCGGGAAGCAAGGTCAATGCAGCGGATGCTATGGCGACCACGAATGAGTACTACGGACTTACTTTCTAAAAAGACAACACGTCCATGCCGAGGCAACATGGCAACTGGAGGCGTTAGTTACGGTCTCGGTGCTTACTGCTTAGATGGCTAGGGTAAGGTAGTCACGACTCACGAGAGACCTTCTAAACACCAGCCCTTACGAGAGTTTTTCCGCTTCTTATTAGCATGCTTCCAGCACAGTGCAGAAAGTCTTCACTCAAAGTTGACTTGACCCCATTTGGTGAGGAATACACCATGTAAAATTCTGCTCCGCATGATCACAACGCTGTACGACTCGGACTACACCAAAATTCTCCGACCGTCATAATTCTGCGAAAGAGTGCGGTGTTTATGCTCCAAGACGATCACGAGACACGCTTTCACGGGTGAGTCTTTCTTTAATTTCCGAAGTGCTATCGCCGATGAATGAATATGATAAATAAGTAATATAACATCCCGGGCTCCTCGCACCCAACTGACAAGGTGTCTCAACGGTAGAAATCGAGACTATGCGGGTGTTAGTGGTACAAAGCATCGGATATGAGTAAGAGCGCAAATCAACGGGGAGGAAGACGTACCGGTCATCCTCATGGCCACTCTTCACCTGGGCCGCATACGCATCCTCCAGATCGCTCTGGATGATGTTGTATCGGTTCTTACGCACCGCTCGAAGTCCAGCCTCTTGCATGATGGCAGCGATGACGGCACCCGACAGCGGCTCATTACGAACAATCAGCGAGTCCAGATCGACCTCGGGAGACAGAGACATTTTTGAAGCAATGGTCGAAAAGATCAGACGACGTTCGCGACGATCGCGCAAGGACGGGAACTCGATCTTGCGATCCAGACGGCCGGGACGCAGAAGAGCCGGGTCCAGGGTGTCAGCTCGGTTGGTGGCCATGATCACCTTGACATTGCTAGTCTGCTCGAATCCATCCATTTGGTTCAGCAGCTCCAAGAGAATACGCTGCACCTCACGATCGGCACCAGTCTGAGCATCGAAACGCTTGGTGGCAATGGCGTCAATCTCGTCAATGAAAATAATCGCTGGTGAGTTCTCTCGCGCCATGCGGAACACGTCGCGGACCATACGCGGACCTTCTCCCAGATACTTTTGTACGAACTCGGAGCCATTCACACGAATGAAGCTAGCGGTGGTGCTGTTGGCCACAGCCTTGACCAACATGGTCTTGCCGGTACCAGGAGGCCCGTACAACAGCACACCACGGGGTGGATCGATACCTGTACCATCAATTTAGCTTTCTTTACTCTCATGCAGGGCGGCAGGGAGATATTTACCGATCTGGCGGTAGAGGTCGAAATGTGTCAAGGGCAATTCAACCGCCTCCCGAATCTCCTGCTTCTGCATGTCCAAACCACCCACGTCCGCATAGGTTACATCTGGCTTTTCGTTCTCCCCGAGCATGGCGATTGAAGAATCTGCCTCGGGAGGAAGGATATCAACGAGGGCATTGGAGTGACGGTGAAGCGCGACCGATGACGAGGGTTTCAACTTCTCGCGGTCGAGGGTGGAGAGGATGCGAACAACGTAGTTGGAGCCGGTGGAGCTTTGCACGATGCCGGTGCTAGATGATTTGCAGCTCGTCAGCATTGATTTGTTTTCCTCATAATGTAGAATTCAAGAAGGAGGCATAGTACTTTTGATCAATAGCCTCCATAAACTGTCCGATCACCAATGGCACGCTCTGTATCCGTTTGATTTCTTCTTGTGCCCGGACAAGTTCGCGCTTCAAGCTCCTATACCCCCGTTAGTCCTGATGAGTCTGCCATATCACGTAACGGCACACTGTAGGATGGAAGTTACTTTTGCTCATCCTTAATGTATTCTTCCTGCAGCTGAATGTATCTGTCATCGACGTCAGTACCACAGCAAGTGCTTATGTTCAAGTGGGATGACTGACTCCAAGTGTCTCTGTAGCCGCTTGAGTGTGGCATATTCGTCATTTCCGTCTGCACCGGTACCCTCCAAGGAATCCAAGTTGGCGAGGGCATCAAGGGCGCCTGGCTTGGGGAGAGGCGTGACGTTGTTGGCCGGATTCTCCACGGCGACGTCACCCATGATGGCGGTTTCGGTCTTGAGCAGGGATTTCAACGAGTCTTGGGGCCCTTCTGTTGATGGAAGACTGATCAAATTGTTGTTGTCAGCAGAGTTAAAGGTGTAGCGCGTCGAATTGGAAAAGATGTTGGATGAACCTGGATAGCTTGCATCGGGCAACACGGAGCTTGAGATCGATCACGTGACTTTAGCCGTCCACCCGTCAGCGGTCCGGTGATCGAGCGGCGAAATTGTGACCTTTTGAGATCGGCGAAGCCTATGGGAACTTGACTTTCAGTGAGCCGAGTTACTTGAGTGACTAGTTGAGCTCGCACCCGAAGCTTTTCTGGAACGGAGTTCTTCATCTTCCGAAACGCTCCAGTGGGACAGGGCATCACGAGTAATCAATACATATCTAGGCGATACCGAGACTAAGTCCCGTATGATGTTGGCGTATGCAGGTGCCTTCTGTCAACTATTCAATTATTCAATTTGATCCAGGATGAGGAGCCTCGTGCTATCTAGCTGCATTCAACCATCACAATTGATAATGACTTCGTCCACTTGTCTAATAGCTGATGCCATCACGCGTAGTAGACAAGCAAGGACTCGTCATGCTTTGAAGGCTAAGATTTGCTTCCATCTTTACGGCAAGTGGTGCTCCGGTTGACTACAGTAAGTTGGACTTGATAAGCATATGGCAAAGTTAACTACTGGCTACTAGCCAGTGGCTAGTAGCTACCTAGTAATGCTTGATCAAGTAGGCTTTTTCTTGTCCGCCCTTACCCTGTCTCCGCAAGTGACTGCATCAACCGGGAACCCCGGCCAGGATCATCGACCAGGGACCCAAATTCTGGCTCATCGCATCAGTATTGATGAAGCTTGAGGCCTCGTACAGGCGCGCCTGCTCTGTCCAGGTCAATGGCTTTTTTATGGTAATCCTGTATTGAAAACCTCAGCTCTCGAAGGCCTAATGCACTTCTCCTCGAGCCACCTGCAGATACCTGGTACCTATGAACTCTCGCTGAGTCATGAGACATCTCGATGTCTACGGTAAAGTTCTCATTGTGCTTAGGCAGTCTTAAAACTCAACTCGGCCGCACCAACAGGATCAAAGCGGGGGCCTCTTTAGGTTGCTGGTGTGTATGAATGACATGAACATCCCCACTGGTACCGTAGTGATCCCTCTATCACCTTTTGTATAAACTTCTGTGGTCGGTAGACTTGAGGATGATATCGCGGCCTCCCTTGTGGAGTCTGTCCTTAACGAGAAATGGGAGAGTAGGAAGCAGATGTGCCCTCGAGAGGTGGCGGCTAGGTACACAGTCGTGCAGGATTGACTCTTGAGTATACCTATACATGGCCCGGGCTAGGTCGGGTATGACAGCTAAGCAACGGCTTCGTCCAATGTGCTTCTAATCAGTCGTGCTGCTACAAATCGTGGAGAGATCACATTCATTCAGATACATCCAGTCGCCCAAGACATAGAACCTTTGGTGGAAACAGTCCTTCAGTGAAATCCAACAACCCCCTCAATATATCCTCTTCAATTTAATCCAGTACCATACTTTCACCCTGTCCTAGCCCGTATAAGCCTGTTGCCTACCTGATTAGAAGTTTCGCCAACCTACCTACCTACCTCCATTATCATAGTAGGTAAGGGAGAAATATATTATTGTAAGGTACTTTTATGGGCCGCTAACGTCTAGGCTAGTAGGCGGCGGCGCTAGTACCTGTCAAGCTCAATAAGACCTGGTACCTACTAAGTACAGACATGACACCCCTAGGTACCTATATACCTTAAAGCCGAGCGCAACCTCTTTTTGTCATGACTTATACCAAGGGTCGTTTACTTTATTTTCTATCTACTCATATCCCACCAACCTTGCCCACTCAGAACATGAGCAATCTCGGAAGGAAGGCCTAGATTGGAACGACAAATGAACCTGAAAATTCATGTTCTGCCAGAGGTGACTCGTCGAGACAAGACCAAACCAAACTAGCAAGAAGACCATAAACGCATCAAACCCTTTGAGAGGTTTGCATTGCCCGGCAGACACGGTGATTACTCAGCGACGACCGTCCGAGCATTTGCACAGTACTGAATCTTGTACTGACTGCCAAGTACACACTTGAGCTCTCATCTCGACCAAGGTATAATAGAGCTTATTGTTTGCTTCAGCCATGGCCGCCCTGATCGACGATGAATTGAGAACCTGAGATCCTCTCTCTTCGACAAGGCTTGACAAAGGAAGCAGCCAGTAGTGATCATAAATACAGTGTTTTTAATTTTTGAGTGTTTTTAATCCGTTGTTTTTAATTTTTCGGCGAATTAAATTAAAAAACACTAATACCTCAGGCACCAGCCTACTAGCCAATGAGAAGCCACTATATCGGTATAGCCAATCAAAAATAGCTCCACTTCTTCTTACC
>WIWV01000085.1:0-119828 GCA_014839625.1 Penicillium ucsense | reverse complement strand
GGGGGGATTTGGAATCAGCCGTCTATCGATGCCGGGCAGCTTCACGGACTTGATATTGTACTTAGTTTACTGTCGATGTTCCTCCGTCTTTTGACATAGAGGTCCGCATACTTTATTTCTTTTCTTTTTCTTTTGGCATTCTCTTGATTAGCTTGCGATATACGCACGCCAATATGGATGGAAGATCCTATAGACCATGGTTTGAACCAGATATAATCATATTGTCTTGCTTGATGGTCTATCCTCGCTCTAGTGGCATTGTCAAATTGAGAGCAGTTATCAAACGGCCAGCTTAATGCGTGTGTACGGTTCTACCGAGGACGCCTCAAACACCTCGAATGATAATCTGAGCCTAAGACTCTCCCCAAACGATGGTAATAAAATTCGCAGAATTCAAGACTATTTTCAGACAGCCGCCAAATGCTCTCTCAACCAAGAACCACCAAATTCTCCCCGCAGAGCCCATTCCATTGCGCGGATCGCTGACGAAGCTTCAGTCCCCGGCAACTCGATAACACTAGGCATTCTTCGTTTGACCGCAGAGAAATGTACATGCGAATCCCACCACCAATGCCGCGCTGAACTCGCCGTATCTGAAGATTTTCCCCCGTACAATAGCAAAAGAAGATCAGCGCGGCAAGAAGCTTTCCGCGAAATCTGCCACGTCCTTTCAAATTCAACCCGGTCCTAGATCCTCAAGCCTCTCGCGCCGACTCCCGACAGAACCCACGTTTCCCAAAGTGGTACTTGATCGCGGTGTACTCGAGCGCCGTCGTCGCCCAATTCCTTCACGTCAAGTGCGCGGAATCTCTCTAGCAATTCGCGGCTATGAGGACTTGGACTGGAGTCAATCAGGCTACAGACATCAGAGCCAAACGATGGAGGAACGGCACCTTCGGGCGATGCTGTGCCCGTCGCCAAGGACAGCGAGGACGTCAGTGAATGAACAGTGTAAGGCTCGAAAATCTCCACGCCACTGTCAATAGCCAACGCATCGAAATTCGCGGCGTAGTCGATCTCGCGCAGCTCCAGTCTGGCGAGATGCTCCATTTCCGTGCGCAAATCACTGAGAACATCGGACCATCGGCTCCCCTCTTGAAGATAGACGGCGTGGAGGCGAAATTCTCGCAGCTGGTGGCGATGTCGACGTGCCAATGTTCCAATTTCGTCCGCTGTCAGGCGCCATCCCTGGAGACTGAGTTTGCGAAGAGTCTTCCATCGGATGTGGTGGAAGATCGCCTCCAGATCCAGATTCAGTGGCGACTTTGCGGGAAATCCAATGTGAATAGCAATCAAATTTCGAGCCTCGGAGAAAAAGCGATAGAATACTGGCGAGAGAACAGACATGGTCTCGGTGATATCACCAATGGCGTGAAAGTTGATGTCCAGGCTTGTAAGGCGACTGCCCATTGCGGCGAGCGTGGTTGACGGTGCTTCAAGCAAGCGCAGGGTTGCCTCGGGGCTGATTTGTGGCCCAGTGAAACGGATCGAAGTACGTTGGCTATCAAGCAAGGCCACTCCTAGGCTGGTGATTGCACGTGAGCACGCGGACTCCCAGTCGAGGAAGACGTCCGGCGCAAGGTTCGCAATATCATGCTCGTGGAACCATTCCAGTAGTTGCTCGTCGGCTTCATCTTGAAGTCGAAGTAATTTAATCTCCCGTAATGATGTAAATGCCGCAATCGCCGCGCGCAGCTGCACTTGGTCAAAACTGGCCTGCAGTAAGGTCTTTTGTTCGCGCACACGGCGGCTATGTAATCGGGCGATTTCGGGGGCGTCTTTGGCAAGAATACGCAGCACTTGCGGCCAATCTGGGGGATGGAATCAAGTTAGAGACAGACTGTCTATCATTCTTTGGGCGTAAGAGGATTCAGGAGCCTGGGGTGAGAGCACTGGGTGTGTGTACCGCTGCCCTGATAGAAAGGTCTTGCCAGATAGGTAACAGTCCTCACGTAACAAGCCCGTTGCATATCCATCAACTCATGGAGGCGGCGAAACCCATCTTTGGAGAATCGGAGAGTAAATTTAGCAAATGTTTGCGGAGTACCAATTCGCATAAAACGTTTACAGACAAGCCGGAATCGATCCAGATCAGAAGCCTCTCCACGATTCCTGTTTCGAACTGGATCACGTTCGCCCGATTGGCAGTCTTGAGGTCGGTGGCCTGCTCGGTTGCCATGGAGGGCTCGCTGCCCATGGTTCTCCAATACTTGGAACAGAATTTCGCCAACTAGCTCATCCGCCAGGTCATGAATTCGACTTGGTCGTGGCATCGTCGATACGCGCAGCAACCGATAGCTCGGTTGCTCGTTCGAACAATAGCCGCATGGAATGCTTGTCCCAGGAAAGCCTTCGATCGGTGGAGGCGTTCCGTGCCCGGGTCAGCTCTGGCACGACCGCCGTACGGGAAGCCCCAAAAGAGAAGAAATAGGAGAGGAAGAGAAGCTAAGCGGGCCGAAGAAAGGCAGACGACAGCTGGGATGAGCGCTCTATTAAATGGTCGACGCAGGGGATGAAGCACTCCATTACATAGACCTGCGAAATTCAGATTCCAACCAGATCGATCAAGCTAGGACGTCCGAGACTTAAACGAACACCTACCTTCCAGTCCAATCACATGTTATGCATGAGCAATTTGGAAACCTTGACTGTGAGACGAACATCGATGGCATGAAGAAAATTAGAGGTTCACAAGGCATCAAAAGATAGGGAGATTTAGTGGGGAAACCTCGCAACGACACTCAACTGATCAAAATCGACTCGTCGCAATTCCGGCTCTGTCTCACCCTGCCCATGACCATAGCGGCCACGATTCTCGGCCTTCGAATACCTCACCGGGTCCGGGAGGATCATCCATAACCCCGGGTTAGTGCGCTTGGACTCTTTTTTCGTTCCGGGCCCTTGTCATGATGACTTTCGACAGATTCATTGGCGACGAGGAGCTCTTAGAAAATCACATGACTGTACGAGGCTGCGGCCAGCCAGTGCAAGCAGCGCGAACCTGCAGCAGAACAATCCATCGCAGGATGTTGGTTGGACGAGGATTCGAGAGATTTGGGTGGAGAGGGGAGTAGGCAGTGGGCACGGGAAAACAGAGCAGGCGCCATGAGGGCGGGCTGATGAGACTCAAGCCGGGAATCCAACAGGCGACACAAACTGCCGCTCAACACGGGCGGTGGTTGGATCACATTGTCAGAGCGGACACATGCTGCATGCAAGATTGGAAATTTGATGACGACGGTTTGCTGCTTTTGCTGATGCGAGAGGGAATCCATCGCCAAACTTGTCAAACTTGTGGGGCTAGTGCGACGACTGACAAACTGGGGAGAAGATTAATGGATGTCTTCCCTTTCCCCGGTTAGGCTTGCGGGTGAGGGAGTGGAGAGAAGAAGGCAAGTGCCGGGGCAGATGCAAAACAGTGGACACTTGAACGGGCCTTGAGTGGTGGGAAGCGCTCGTTGAAGAAAAGGACCCAATGCAGGGCCCCCGCTTCTGGCTGTCACATCCTCTGCATGGGCGTGCGCGCGTCCCGGTCATCGGACTGAGAGACACTGTCCAAGAGTCACATCGCTAAAATCTGCATTGAAACATTGTTGGGTCCCAAATGGAAGATCTGTTAGTGTGAGTGTTGGTCATGAGGGTGTTGGTCCATCGAAGAAGCTTGTTGTTGGTGATAGTGCCAGTCCGGTGAGACGAACATCTACTGACTGATCACACGGCATGGACAGGATCGAAGTCGTGTGAGCGCTAATCTGCCTCTTTCCGGCTCGTCATCATAGATGGAACGGACATTAGCTCGTAAAGATGGAGGCTTCATCACTGTTGACCAAGACATAGTGGCTGGGATGAAGATAGAGAAGGCAGTGAAAGAAAAAGAAGAAGAGAAAGACGGAAAGGGCGGGCAAGCTGGGACAACACAGTGGGGAGCGAAGGTCACGTTGCCTGCTCCTTCGAGGCCTATTCCATGGACATTGGAGAGGTTAGTCTACATATGGGAAGAAGACTGCTCGCTGATTTCGAAAAAGAAACTGTACATCATTCTCGTTCAGAAAAGCAGCACGATCTGGAACATCGCGTTCTTCTTGCTCACACCTTGGCCAGATTCATGCGACGGCGGCGAATATCTGTGCTACTGATTTTAGATTCAAAATTGTTCACGT
Organism: Penicillium ucsense; assembly: GCA_014839625.1. Lineage (NCBI taxonomy): Eukaryota > Fungi > Ascomycota > Eurotiomycetes > Eurotiales > Aspergillaceae > Penicillium > Penicillium ucsense. Next base: position 115,668 of record WIWV01000085.1, on the reverse strand, counting down.
CCGTCACGTCTGCGACCTCGCCCGTCTGTAGAACGTCCACTTCGAAGATGGTCAGATTCTTCCATCCCTTCTTCGATCGCTCTTCATTTACGGCGACGCCTCCTGAAGCTGTCTCCTTGGAGACGACCAGCGCTGTGAGACTTTCCACGGTGATAGTTGGCCCGAAGGGATCCCAGATCTCTACAAATTTGAAGGTCAAGTGAGGCAGCACGTGCATGACAATCGAGTGGCCGTTCGGCCCCGGCAGGTGAGTTTCCTCGACTCGAGGCTTGTTGTTGGGAGTGAAGTCCATGACAGTACGAAGGAAGGCCGCGGTGCTTTCGAAGCGGGCCCTCCAGCTCTCAAGGAAATCCGCGTACTTTTTATTCTTCAAGAGTGCATCGCCCGTGACACCAATGGTCAATAGTCTTTCCTGATGTTGATCGGCATCGGTGGGTGATTCCACCGTCAAGGCTAGCGCCGTGAGGAGTAGCTTGTGGCCCAGGTGCAGATGGTCAAATGTACCGCCGACGCACACAGAGTAGTGAGGCCGAACGTCAGTTGCACCTGGGGGAGACGCCTGCAGCAGAGTGGAGGGAACGGACCACTGGCTGTTCATGTTGGACAGCTCCTGATCCTGAAGGTTGGCACTGGACCTGTTGTGGTCGCTCACGCGCAGAAAGTCCTGGTAGAGTTGCCTGCCAGATTCGGTTCCAAGATAGAACACCTGATTCCACTGGCGGGCCGAGGTTACAAGGGACTTCAGGTCGACGATGGGCCCGAAAGCCAACCCAGATGGAGAAGAACATGAGTCGGGCCCGCCTGTGAACAAGACTCGCGCATCGAGGCCGCCTGGAGCATCCAATTCGACCTGATAAGCAGCTGCAGCTGCTCCGATCAACGTGTAGATGCTCGAGAGATAATGCTGTAGGGGAGCAAAGACCGATGCCCGAGGTCTCGATGAAGCGGAAAGCAGACCCGGCACCTGCAGTACCACATCGAGGGTGGCAGTCTGTTGAGGGTCATTGAGCGATTTAACTATTTTGCAGATGGCCTCTGCGAGAGGCTCTTCAAAGACCTTCTTCAGGGGATGCAAAGAAAATGACGGGGGCGGAGGGAGTAACAGCAAGGCCGCTGGCGCCGAGGTACCCGGTGCCATCGTGAGACTTGTGAATAGAAGATATCACAGAAGTGATCGGAACACAGTGTAATCAAATATTGAATCAAGAGGCAAAATTCATAATAGGACAAGGGGATGGATAGAGTCCGCGGTAGTGGCAAAATATTGTTTAGGGCTTGGAATTGCAGAGTCCGTGTAGAAGGATGAGGTGATGTGATTGAGAGGCACTGGATGTGGACGAGACTCGTGAGGTACCTGTATGCTCGTCGTGAGTGCGGCATTGCGTGAGGTACCACTGCTGCACTCAATCCCGCATTGCCCATGCCCCGCCTTGAGACGTTCTCCAAATACAGAGACGGATGCCGTGTTGCCTGACTTCCGAGGCACGCAAAACGCCTACGCCGAGCAGACATTCTCATTATCCCGGGATTGAATGATGCCTCCAGCCTCGAGACCTTCTCCTACACCAAGTATACGCAGATTAGCATCTCCTCCAATGAGAATACTGAGAATGATGTTCAGGTTGTAGTTGGAGGACTCCGACTCATAGGCATGATTCTACTTTAGCGAATTATCTTCAAATGCTTGCATATCGTGCTCGATGAAGGTTTACACCATCGGGATGACAAGCTTGAACGCTCAAGAGGGATATCTCGATTGGTGATATCTAACATTAGCTCCAACTTAGAAAGAAACCAGTCCCATTCTGAGCACCCGCAAGGCGCCATTGAAGTCTAAGGGTCAGACTCTGGTGGTAGTCCGTCGATAAGAGGTAAGTTGACCTTCAATGTGGACAGAGGTGATCTACCTAACCTCTATGGGGTGTCCTTAGGCTGTCCACCTCGCTAGGACCGAAACGGTAAGGTCAATTTATGCATTTATTACGGGCGTCGCTTCGAAAGTGTTTGACTCCTAAAGTAAAATATCATTCCGCCTTTACTTTCCGACTCAACACTTCAAATTCTCCAAGTTGGCTGTCTAGTACCTACCCGTCCTCTGTGATTAAATCACCAGCAATATAGAACTAATTCTTAAAATCAAACCTTGACAATTCTTTTAGATCGTAATTTGATATAAAATATTATTATTAATTGGATAATAGTACTGAAGGATAGAGAACTTTTGAATGGGTTTTTGGTATTCTCGGTCGGGAAGTCAGTAGGCGGTAAGGAGTAGCAAAAAATGGTTCCGTCTCTTGGCAAGTACAGCATCGATACAAAATGACAGAACAGTCACGTGAAAAATAGAGTTTAGCCTTTCTACTCTGGTCCTAGCGAGGTGGACAACCTAAGGACACCCACCTCTATGTGACTTTCACGTTGGCGAGGTCGACATGCCAGAACTGCCAAGCGGGATGATGGATGGACGGGCACCTCGGGCTGGACAATGCTGACTCAGCGCCCTAGGTCGATACCTACTAGGTACCTACTGGTACCTAAGTACCTTAGTAACGACGGTCACCAAGGTAGTACCTTAGTACTACTCTAGGTCGGTAGAAGGTCTCTACTACGAACTCTGCGTCTTTTAACTTCACTCGTCCTACTTGACGGTTCCTACTAACCTCATTAAGGTAGTAACCCGGAACTACCTTAAGTCCTGCAGGTGGCAGACTGAGCTCACTGCACTGCACTGGACCCTCCCGTGCGGAGTGGTGCAGTCGAGTCGTCCAGCCCGCCCAGCCGCCCGAGGTGGCTCAGCGATCCTCTTCGACTGGTGAATCTGCGCCTTCCACAGGTCGCGACTCTCAGTCCGTATTCTGTTTATCCACTACTACTGTTGTCGTGACTTTTATCGCGATTGTCCAAAAACCACAGCGCCTTTCAATGCTTGAGCCCGCGACAATTCGTTTTCTCCATCTCCAGACTAGAATAATTAGACTCCCTTCGGATCGTTGACTGCTCCATGCAGCCATAGGGGGAAAGAGCTTCGGAACGAGACCCCCTCCTCCCCCCAAAGGACGATTCGACCACGCCTTCCCCCTTCGTCTCCCGCTTGTCCTTTCGTCCTCTCGACCTGCAGCATTCGGCCATGGCGAATCCACTGCAATCATTCGACTCTCCACGGCGGTCGAATGCCTTTGGACGTCAGCCAGACGAGCTGCATATCCCATCCACCGGTCAAATCCACTCCACCCCCTCTTCTCGTCAGACATCCACCCACGATTACCCCACGACGCCAGACACGGGCGCTACCACCCAAGTGCCCGCAATCAACGTCCATTCGAACACATCCTCGATGCAGCAGCAGCATCCGGGTAGTGGCCCGGGCAGTGGACACAGTAGCGCGACCCTCCCTGGCTCGCTGGCCCCCGGAGGTCAGCACCGCCCGCCGCCGGTCTCGCCCAACACAGCTCCCTCGAGCAATCCCACCTTACCGCAGACAACACCACAGCAGACCAGCCACAGTCATCGCACAGGCATGGCCAATTCGCATGCCCACTCACGCTCCAGTCCCGCGGGCTTCGATCAATCGCCCATGTACCGACAACAGGGACCCGCGGATTCTGCCAAATACCCAACCTCCCCCGGCGCGGGCTTCCCGCCTCAGACCCCGCAGGGCTCGAAATACTCGCCATTGGGGCTGGCAGACATTCGACCACCGGGGGATCACCTGCTGGGGGACTCGCTCATGAGTCCCGGATCGCTGCCGTACAATGGTGATACCCAGGTCCCGACGAATAGCAACTATGTGGCGCCATGGCCCATTTATGCCGTCGATTGGTGCAAGTGGCCCATCTCAGGAAGCTCCAGCTCGTTCGGGGGCAAGCTGGCCGTGGGAAGCTATCTGGAGGACAATCATAACTATGTCTGTCTCTTCATCCCAAGCGCGTATCTTGACACATCGCTGACCCTCTGGTTTAGATTCAAATCATCGACACACATTGGACGCAACCCGATCCGGACACGCCAGACGCTGCCGCGGGAGAGATCAAATTGGAATATGTCAAGACCGCCGAGGCCACCCATTCCTACCCTGTCACACGAATTCTTTGGGAACCACCCTCATCCCAGAAGCAGTCCACAGATTTGTTGGCGACATCGGGCGATCATCTGCGGCTCTGGTCGCTTCCAAACGCTCAGACCGTACCGAGCTCCAATTCAATCACCCGTCCAACAAGTGCCCGGGATGCGCCACCGGCGAAGCTATCCCCATTGGCACTCCTGTCAAATTCGAAATCACCCGAACATACGGCCCCAATTACCTCACTAGACTGGAATACCATTTCCCCGAGTCTGATCATCACATCCAGCATCGATACCACCTGTACCATCTGGGACATTCCAACTTTGACAGCCAAGACGCAGCTAATTGCACATGACAAGGAAGTGTATGACGTTCGGTTTTGCGCAAACAGTGTGGACGTCTTTGTCAGCTGCGGCGCGGATGGAAGCGTGCGCATGTTTGATCTGCGAAGCTTGGAACACAGTACTATCATCTATGAACCTTCGGAAAAGACCGAGAAGCGTAAGTCTCCTGCATCATCACGTGGCTGGTCATCCTCGACAGAGCTAACCCATCGCCCCCTAGCCGTGATGAGCCCCGGGTCATCTAGCCCATCCAATCCATCTCAATCGGGCATGTGGCCACCGCCTCTACTAAGAATCGCCGGTAAGGAACAGCCTTGACTCGACCCAGCCTCATGGCCCCTAATTTCCCCCCAATCGCTGACATTCTCCTGGTATCAGCATCCCCTCATGACGCGCACCTTCTTGCCACTTTTTCTTCAGACTCCAACGTTGTCCGGGTGCTCGATGTCCGACAACCCGGACAAGCTCTCCTCGAGCTCAAGGGCCACTCCGCATCGTTGAACTGCGTGGAATGGTCCCCCAACCGACGAGGCGTCCTTGCGTCGGGAGGCGACGACAGCCTCGTCCTGATTTGGGATCTCATCAATCAGCAAAATGCTGTGCCCTTGTCTTCAAATCCAGCCTCCGCCACTCCTGCACAAGGCACAACATCAGAGCGAGGCCCTGCCGCTGCCTGGCAATGCGATTACGAAGTCTCCAACATCAGCTGGTCTCCTCAGGGTGGACCAAACCATACGGGCCAACCACGCGAATGGCTCGGTGTTTGTGGTGGACGAGGTATCTGGGGTGTCGCTTTATGAGCACACCAACCATCATGGACGCCAATCTTATAGAGTAAAGGAGAAAGATGATCAAAAAGCACTAGTGGGATGGGAACACAGAGAAAGGACGGTAAAAAAGAATATCCCCGCACATCCACGGTTTTGAGCCTACGTGATGATACTCCGAGCATCGGGTCTCTTGGTTTTCTCTCTTATTGTTATGTGCATGCGGTCTTTTCATTGATTCTGGACATTATTAGCCTTGTTTTGACCCACGAGCGACGATGACATGTGTTTCGCCTCATGTTGAATAAACAGCGATTGCATACATTATCATGAAGTCTTTGTCCAATGCTGTTTTCCAGTGTCGTATTCTACTGTGGTTCATTTCTCTTCGAACAGGTGGGGCCCGAGATCTCATTCCTCCAGATGGGAATGACTCGTCGGTGGATGAACATGACTATAGATGGTGGTGGAGGAGGAGGAGGAGGTGCGGCAATTGCATCAGCTCCTAGCCCTGATCACCCAATGGCACTAGTACACATGCTCCTGACACGTATAACATTCTTGCCCTGGAGGCAGTTTTTCGAATTCGCTATTTCATGAATGTGTGAGGATCAGCCGTGTACATCCAGTGGAGTCACGGCTGAAGAAGGTCCTTGTATAGGACAATCTAGGCTCACGGCAGCCGAGAAATCTCTCGGTCATTACCAGCGGTTGCTCGCTACGAGTATCAACAATTGATACGAAGAAACGAGCAAGGTCACTGCAGTCATACCATGGAAGTAAAAGATGCATGAGCTTTTCCAGCAAGCCCGCACATTAGGATCTGAATCTCTCAAACAAGAAAAAAAAAACATAGACACCTAATGGACAGAAGGGCGCCTTTGTATATGGACCTCCATACGCTTGTCAAAACAGCTTTCATTCCCGCAATGAATATTTGCCCAGTTTTTCAAGTCAAACCTCATTTCCTCAATCCACCGAGGCTCGTGTCACCTGAAGAGGCTTTGCAATGACTTGTGCTTCGAGCCAGCGAGCAAATTTCACACTTGGTACATCGACCGCCCGCCAGAAGACGTCGCCCGCCCAGATAGCAATAGGCAAACATATACACCAGCCGATGAAAAACCCGAGACAGTACTGCAAATCGGAGTCTTTGCCTGTCAAAGCCCAGATGGTCGGCATGATGGAGTAGCCAAGAGAGTGCAGAATCGGCCCGTGGACAATATAAAAAGCGTAAGAGATTCTGCCCAGATATTGAGAAAGACGATTGGTGAAGAGTTTTTGGATTTCCGGGGAACGATTAATGCTGAATACGATCAGAGTCGCGCCGATGGTCTGGGGGAATCGGTTCGGCTCCGGGTATGTGGAAGGAGTGATTTTCCAAAGCCACATGTAGCCGGGGGTCCACTTGAATCCGAGATTGGGACTTGATCCAAGATAAAGGCCTAGAATGAAGACGCCGATCCAGAACTTTTGTCGAGACACGCTGGCAAACACTTTACTCCCCGGGAGGAGGCGAAAATGCAACATTCTATCTGGGCGGTTGGCAGTCAGGCCCGGAAGGTTGTCCCAAGTTCCGTGGATCAGGTCCAATTCCGCCATTATCATGCCGCACAGGAAAAGAACAACGTCCCATCGACCGTAGCGCATGCAGAACCAGATGAGGCCAGCAACGAGGAGCATGCGAATGGCCGAGACGAGGCGAGACGTCGCCAAAATTGTGATGAACAGAACGATCGAGCATCGAAACTCTACCGGAATCGTCCAGAGATGGGGATTGTAGTTGTTGTAGAACAAGCCCCAGTCGAAGGGGTTCATGAGATGAGTGATGGTGTAGTAAAAATCCCAGAACTGCTTCACTGCCGAAACGAAGACGGGTGGATGTTGCTCATTGGTACCGAGGATGGTGTGCCCTTCTCTGATGACGCCCCACGAGTAGTTGTACAGGCCCAGCCTGACGGCGATGAAGACGCAAATTAAGCCGACAATCGAAGGTATATACAGTCGCAAAGCCCGCCGAAAGGTAGAAGAGGCCAAAACGGAGAACGCATCAGCATAAGATTGTTTACGGATAGTCTTCAATGGCTTGTAAGATAGCACATAGCCAGAGATGACGAAAAAGATGGCCACCATGATGTGTCCCGAGATCAGCATGTGAAGAAAGGGCAATTGGTGGATTCCGAAATTCGACCCTGCGAATCCCCAGCCCACCGCCACCTTCCAGGTGTAGGTGAAGAGGAAATGGAAATTAAAGACCAGTAAACATGCCCAGCCGCGCAGTCCATCCAACGCCGCGATCGCATGTAGTTTGGCCGGCGGAGCTGCCGCGGCCCCCATATATGGATGCAGGAAGGATGGCGTCGAGGCGATTGTCAACCGGTGGCCCATATCCTCAAGATATGCCAACCAACCTTCTTGTGACATCTTCCACCTCCATTCGGTGGTGTTTGAGAGGAGGTTGGACGGATGGAACTGGGTGAATTCATTCCAGCGAGAGTTGCCATTGGAGTAGGCGACCGCGGGAGTCCCAATTTCCAGGTCCGCGAGCGGGATATCAGAATCTGCCGGAGAGGAGTTGTGCTGTGCTAGTGGTGCCATGATGGTGAACTGGTGTAAGGCGTTCAAGAGGCACTGTGCGACGCAGCCGAACACGTGGCGGCGATTCAATTGAAGTTGCGCATCGATAAACGGCGTCGAGAAAGCCAATGCCTATTAAAGTCTCTCCACTGGGCGCTTCAAGTGAGATGGGATACCTTTCACCGATGGACCAACTGTGAGAGTTGTCGATTCTGGCAGTTAACCCGTGAACCAGTAACGAGGCTATAGGAGATGATGACGATGATGTGGTAAGGCTCGAAGGCGGAATTCGATCCGTTTGGTGGGGATCGACACAGTGTCACTGGGGAGTCGAGATGGACATCCGATGCAGTCACAGGAAACTGTTCGTTTTGGCGTTTCGGACTTGGGTGGAATTGTACTGAAAGAGTGTGGTGATTCAAGTGCTGAATCAATAGGTTATAGATCGCAGTCGTCAATGACGAGAATTGAAGGAAGGCAGGTGAGTCGCCAGGGAAGTGGCATCAGGGGCAGCGGTTGTATTCTGGACCCGCGCGGCCCTCCATTTGCGATTGCAGCGGAGAAACTCCACCGAAGCTGTGACGAAACCGACGGCAGTTTAGCCGGACCATGCCATGTTGCAGCACAAGGTATTTAAGTAGGCGCCAGTCGATCAAAGACCGACTGTAAATCCTTAATGAGCTATGTGCAGTCGACCGGATGGGCCCACGGCGACGATATATCTCCGAACTAGCATAATATTATACGAGGGGACAGTGGTTGAGTGTTCTGTCAAATCCAATGTTGCTCGGTTAACTTGCCACTTACGTTGGATCTCCCTCGGGCGATTAGATCTACTGACATGTACTCTTTAGTGGACTGAAGCTAAACCCAGCATTTCAGGTGATCGCCGAGTCGGATGAACACGCTCAACAGCCGGCCTTGTATGACGTCTTTCTCTATGTAGTCTCGAATAGTCAGCTGATTAGTGATTTATAGTTCGAGACTTTCTACCAAGCTTGAAGCACAGGTGCCCGATTCAGACTGCATTGATTGGGTGCATTTAACGAAACCTTCTGGAGATTGATCAATCACCTGTTACTCAGCAGTACCCAGTGGCCATTAAATACTGTATAGCATCCATGGATGAGTGTAGTAAGGTTGAGTAAGGCTGTAGTTAAGTGTAGGTAAGTACCATTACCAAGTAGTCAAGTACAGTTAGTAGTACTAACTTACTGGAGTCAGTGGAGTGTCGCCAATCGCTCTGCCCATCATATCACGTGAGTGAGTCCGGCCGTGACGCGTAGCCTCAGCCCACGTGACCTGGGTAGCTTTTCCCCACAGGCGTTTTCTTTTGCCGGCTGCCTACCAGGTAAGCATCAAGGCGGATTCCCAGGTTACCTCTAGGAGAGGTTCGACTGTCTCTCTGTGCCACGCGTCTTTCAAGATCAAGTCCAGTCTCTCATGAATCAAGGATCGGGATGAAATTGTGGGAGCCTCAGACAAGCCAGACCGATATTCCTCACAGTCAGAGATCTCATAGTTGCAGACGAGATCAAGTAGTAAGATAAGGAGCTGTTGTCATCTTGCGGAAGGTACCTATGTATGTACGGGTAGACGAATACATCACAGCTACCTCTGGAGCTGTCGTGGACATGCTTCGAGCCCGAGGCGTGGAGTCCGTTGATGTGGTGAGCCTCAAGCATAAGCTGTCTGGAGCTTCGAGCACTACGTAACTTGCAAGTACCGAGTGCGGTACCTTTTCCAGGCGGATCTGATAGGCTTCTCGCGGAATTCCTGAGCATGGATGCTCTCAACTTTAGATGAGTCCCAAATCAGTAGGAGTCCGTCGCTCAACTCTCTCCCCCCCCCCCCCCCCAAAACTATCAGATCCGACGAGGCATTCCAGTCACACTCCTGCTTCAACCTTCCACGGCCCAGCCTTGCGCCTCCAGTCTGGTGTGGCCGTTCCGTCCATCGTGGCCTTTTTGTTCGCTCACCTATTGCCCCTTCCCCGAACCGGCGACGATCCCTTCCCACTCCCCTCCTCCCAAAACGCTCGTTTGCGCCCATCCCGAGCACTTTTCCCTTCTTCCTTTGTCCGTCCGCCGACCCTCCATTGCTCCACCCACCTCGTGAATCACGCATGCGCGACAATTGTCCATCGCTAGTCGCCGCGCACCTTTCGGTGACTGTCTAGCTGCTTGCGCCGGGAGGATACGGTCGTCGCATCCCGACGGCAGAGAAAGTGCAGTCGATTCCGGATTCAATAAAAAAAAAGAGAGAGTCGTCAACACCTGTGAGGTCGGATATATGCGTGAGAAGAATTCGCAATGGATTTGCGCACAATCATGAACAACGAGGGCGGCGGCGCCTCCAAGGCGTCGCAAGCTAGTGTCTCGTCTACTGTGTCATCAGACCTTGCTCATCAACAGCAGCAGCAGCAGCAGACCGATTATCCCCGTCGCCGCTCATCTCAGTCCTTGCAACCCATCCAACAGGTAACACCAACCCGACATTCATCCTTTGAGCCTACTCAGTCGCAATATCAACAATATCCACCAGCGCCGCCACCTCTGAACACTGCAGTCCAGTCGCATCCAAGTCTCAGTCCACCGCCAACCTCGACACCGTACAGTTCCGGTCCGCGAGACTCATACAGCTCCTCGGCCTACAATAACGCTCACTCTCACGGGTCCGTCGGCCCCGGGGCATCCCCATACACATCCCAGCAGCCGATGAGTGCAGGACTGCAGCAGGTGGATCAATCCTCCTATTTCGCGCAGCAACGGTCCAATTCACTTCAGTCAGTGATGACCAACCCGCTCGGTGCGGGCGACTCCATGCCTCCTCGCGAAAGTCCGCTGTCCGCCTCCCAGCCGCCCTTCCCCCAACAACAATTTTCTCCATCCACGCATCGCTCCATCTCCGGCACACCGCTGGGTCCTCCACCCATCATCACCTCTCGTCAATCCACTCATTCGGCGCGACCTCTCTCGTCGGGTCGTGTCTCTCCACGAAACAATCCACCGAGCCCCCGTACCGTGCCGGAAGCCCAAGGACGGAGCTCGTTGCATACCCAATCACCACCGACGTCACACAGGGCCTCCCCGTCCTCCCGCCATTCTGAATCCGCATCACATCCATTAACCGGCGGGTATAAGCACGAGTCCCCAGAATCTTCAAGCTCCAGAGCTACCTCGCGCCAGAATAGCACCGCGACCGCGCTTGACGCTGCAGGTGGCACTGCTTCCCGTCCCCTTGCTGATCCCACACACACGGAAAGTCCCACTGCGCTAGCTTCGTCTGGCTTGAGATCTAATGCTCAACGCTCGCCGATGTCCAGCACGCAACCTCAGTTTGCCAGATCTCCCTCCAACTCTCGAAGCAACTCACAAGCCCTGAGAATGGAGATTGACAACGACTCAATGGACCGGGGGGCCGACCACCAGCCACCGAAGGCTAAAAGAAGACGGTACAATGAGCCTCCAATCTTTGCTCAAAGATCTGTGCGAACCAAGGGCCGGTGTCCCGTGATTCCTCATCCACAGCCCCCAATTCCCAAGCACGTTCGAGGCTCAGACCGAGATCCGTGGCAATCGAGAAAACAACTGGTGGCAGCAAGTGTGACCCCCGCCGTCCAAGCAGCTGCCTCGGTGGCTCGCAGTGCTCGAGCTCCTGCGCCGGTGGCACCTCTGCCGGTCGGGAATGGCCCAACAGCTGCGTCCCCTTCGATGCCGACCGCTGGTGCCACCAGTGGCTCGCTGGGACCTTGGGAACCGTCCATTACCGGCTTCATTCCCTACGAGGAGCTTACAAAGCAGCTCTGCGATTTTCTGTTTCAGCATGTGGTCATGCGAACTGACGTGGCCGTGGACGCGACTGGGTCGGCTGCGGCTGGCGCTGGCACGATCGTTGAAATTGAAGCCAAGCTTGGTCACGTCGTGGACCAAGACCGCCGTGAGCGGCTTGTTCTGCCAGTTCTCACTGAGAGTGTCATCAATCGAGACTCCAGAGTGCGCACTGCATTTGAGAGCAATATGACAGTGGTAAGTAAACATGCCCACACACCGAAGCACAATCTGGGACTATTTCCAATCACCAACAGGCGGGCTAACTGGGACGTGTGTTTCCCCCCACAGGAGCAACACCGAGCCATGAACAATTTCCTGAACGAACAAGTCAAAGCATCCATGGCCAACACTCAATCACGCATTCCGATCTCCTATACTCACAAGAAGGAGCGTGACACCTTTTACGAGATCTCCCCTCAAGAACTCCCACCCGTCATCCGACAGAACCTAAACCCTCGACACAAACCTAAGGTGCGGGTGACGACTGATGTCAAGACGGGCGAGATCATCGCCAAGATCGTCAAATGTCGCGTCGCGGACATTGACGTCTACAGTCCTCGGACGTCGGTGGATTGGCGTGTTTCTGTCAATCTGGAGATGGAGTACGACGGGGACATCAGCCATCTTACTATGGTTGACACGTCCAAGGGAGGTCGCGGAGAGCGCAATAAGGACCGGATGAGCTACAAGCACTTGGCTTATCAGATTGATCTCACTCAAGTAGCAACGGCAGAGGTGAGTTTATTGCATACAATGCTGCTACTATCTTTTTTTTCCCATAAACCATGATACTGATATGACCCTCACTCATCAGGCGCCTACCAAGAACGACTTTGAGCACGAGCTCGAGGTCGAAGTTTCTGCCGCAGAGATTCGACGCCAAGGGAACTTGGCCATGGCAGGTGATCCCTCAAATCAGTACGAGGACCTTGTCAAGGGCTTCGTGGATAACATCCGTGTGCTGGCACGAGCTGTGCCGCCTTGATCAGTTCTCCACTGCGTGCGTTTTTCTATCGCTGACTCCCTCTTTCTGGCCGGGCTCTTATTCCGTCCCCCATTCTCCAATACAGGCACTGCCTTTCATCTTGGCTTCTTTTCTTCTCAACACTCTGTATTATTTTATGAAGATATGACGCTGCATCTTGGGCCATTGACAATGCCCATTTCCAGGCATTCTCTGACCATGTTCCTTCGAAGGTCCTTTGTGCATTTCTTTTCTGACCCAGCTTCGTCTTTGGGTGATTTTGCAATGTTTTGCTTTGTAAGCATTTAGCTTTGGCGGGAGTCGTCGTCGCGATAGAACTAGCGATACGGTGAAATTGGACGTGGAATAGACTCGATTGCCAGGGCCTTGAAGGCTTCAATTTTCCATACGGCATGTCCCACACCTTATTGAGCTTCCAGCCCTTTGCAAAGTAACAAGGAGTGGATTCCTTCTGCTCAAGACAGCTACCAGTCTACTGATACGACTGGCTACAGCGAGTTCAATCTGTACGAAAAACCACCGAGGGAATAGAATCATGATGAAACTTCGATGTATCGTAACTCACTGAAAAATTGCAAGCATCACAACCCTTTTTGTGTTTGAAGAATCCCAAGAAATTTCCCAAACACATCCACGAAAGAAAAGCAGGCCATAGTCATCTCAAGGAAGCATAATGAAAGACTGGTGGCAGGTACGCCTTGACAAAAGACACTGATGGGGAGAAAAAAGTACAACCCTAAAACTATGCTAAAACTCATTTTGAAAATGCTCCATCTGCTTGCTCCAACTGTTCCGCGTTTGGAAAAAAAATAATTCACACTAGATCAAGCCAAAGAATATGACGCTTACGGCCATCACAACTGGCAAAACAGCAGGCATGAGCAAAGTGGCACCGGCGTTATCGGCGATCTTCACGTTCATGAAGCTGTCTGGGTAGTAGCTGTTTGGCTCGGTGGAGTTGGTGGTGCCGTTCCAGCAGTAGTTTGAGAAACACTGGGTACAGATGCTGGGGAGCGTGGTGTTGGTTCGCTCGAAAGAACGGGAGAGAATGGCACAGCCGACACAGGCGGTCCAGTTCATGTCGCGGGTGCTGTTGGCCATGGTGGCAACTTCATAGCCGTTGAGAATGATCTCGTCACGCTGAGTGTCGTTATATGACAGGTCGAAGGTGCTCACGTTGGACAAGGCCGAGTAGGGGGCGTTGGGGATGTAGACGATCAGTGGGGTGTGGCCGGTAGTGTTGGAGCTATTGCAACCGAAAAAGGTAGGACGAGTGTTGAGACCCAGGTTGACAAAAGTGTTCTGGTCGGGGATTGCGGGGAAAGCAGTGCCGTTGCCAATACCGGTGGTGTTCAAGCTACGCTCGTAAGTAGCGACCAGTGAAGTGCCGTTGGGCCAGTTGTTGGTGTCGGCGGATGAGTCCACGGCAAAGATCACATCGACATGGCGATTGGGTTGAATCAGGGGGTGCAAGGGGATGTTCTGGCCATCCTCACCACCATCGACCACATCAAGAACAGGCTCCAAGGCGTAAGGAGAGGTCTCCTTGTGATATTGGTAGAAGGGGTTGGGGTCGTAGATGGCAATGTCATCGTCGGCCTGATCCAAGTGCCCAAGGATCTTGGCGAAGACCTCCTTCACCACGTTGGGAAGCGAGGTCGTGTTCAGTTGAAGGATGAACTGGTTAAACAAACTCGACGAGGTCCCAATGATGAAACCGGCATTGTCAAAGCCACGGACACATGAGACGTTGCTGGGAAGGGAACCCCCTTCAAATGACGAACCGAGGTACTCCAGGGGGGCAAAGCCAAAGATGCTAGGGTCCCACGTTCCGAATTCCCATGGGTTGAATTCAAAGACAGTGGAGTTGCTGCCAATCACCTTTTGGCCGGGTTTACGACCGTCCGCGACGACGAGCGGCATGGGATAATCACCATCGATGAACTCCTTAGTGCGAGCAATTGACGACCAAGTGTAATCGATGCCTCCGTTGCTGGCGTTGAACATCTGGTATGACAGCGCGCGACCCCTTTTATCTTGGAGTTAGCATCGAGGCGATCCGCTGATAGAAGAAGCTGCTCTTCCAGTCGAACTTGAAATCGAAGGGCTTCTGAACTTACCAGACGTCGGTAAGAGAAGTGTTGTACTGGGCATCGACCTTGTTCTGCACAGCATCCGCTAGATCCTTGTAGTAGCTGGCGGAATCGAGAAGCTGGATCCCTCCAGTGTCTGGGCCCTTGAGGATCGAGTTTCCAAACTGCCAAACCGATCCCGGCTCAGTAGTCTGCAGCGAGGAGACGGTGGTGAAGTTGTTTATATAGATTGAACCCAGCAACCAACTTCCACCGCTCAGACCAGCAAAATAGGTGGCTGACTGCAACAGACCACCCAGGTGACCACTGGTGGAGGCATTGTCGGTTCGGCTGTCGAAAGCCTTGATAGCACCCGCGCCGTTCATCAAGGCGCGGTAACCACCTCCCGACACCGCGATACCCACGTTGGGCAGACTGGACACGTTGTTGGCATGCTTATCCAAGTAGCCAACCACGTCAAGATCACCGACCTTGACGTGACCAAAGAAGTCCTTCATTGCCGAAAGGGTCTTCTTGCGACGGGTCTGCAACCAGGACGTCTCATTGGAAGAAAGCGTCTCCGCAGTACGCACCGTAGGGCGCACTGCTGGGCAGCTCACGTTCTTGGGGGCATATCCATCAGGCGCGTTGGGCAAGGCGCGAGAAATCAAAGCGACCGCGGTTTCTTCCGTGGTGAGGAAGCTAGGCGCGGCCAGGGCACCTGTGGTCAAGCCGCGTCAGTATGTCATGATGTTGGGAGAAGAGTATGGGGAAACTGGCGAGGAGAGTGCCACAGCGGGGACCTTGCAGAATAGCGGGGATGGCGCAAGGGGTCTGAGTGTCCGAACCGCGAGGAGTGAGGGGATAATAACAATAATGATTTGATATCACCACACTCCAATGACGTGACCCAGCGGTCGTCACGGTAAGCGAAGGAGATAGTTGGACATACCTTGAAGGGCCAGAACCACGCTGACGAGCCAGCCACTGACCTTCATCCTGTCAAGTCACTAGTATGGATGTTCCAGCTAGCGTCGAGATAGAAGAGTGAGATGAGTGTAGGAAAGTGAGGGCGGAGGAGGCAAGAAGAAAGCCGCGCTGATGGGGTCGGGCTGGTTTTGTAAAAGATGGGCGAGGCTATGTTGATTGTGGATTTTATGCAGGCCGGACAGACCGGAAGCTGAGAGTCTAGAAAGCGAGAGGATTAGGTATGGAGACGCAGGAGAGTGGACAGCAGAGGTGGGTGCGCTCCAACCGACCAGATGTGGAAAGGTGAAGTGAGAGAGATAAAAAAGGATCCGCAGGTACGCATGCTAGTGTTGTTGATCACTCGCTGGCGGCTGTCGCCTCACTCACATGTGTTGTTTATTCATCTGATTCTAGTCCCTCCCTTTTTCTGTATATATACTTGGTAGACTCTTGAGCTCTTCACACAGAAACATCGCGATGGGGTTTCCTCTACAAGTAGCAATACAAATATGATATATCCAACTTGTATGACAATGAGACTCGGCGGCCGTAAGCAACCCCAGCCTCCAAGTCCTTGGCGGCGGCGGAGGTGGTGATGTCAATGAAACTACTAATTTCCGCCCGCTTATTGTCTTTTCGATGTAACAGCCTAACAGGCAACACCGGTAGTCCGGTACCTCAGGCTGTAGGGTACCAGAGGTTGATTTCTTCCTTTCTGTAAGATCATGCGACTCGAGCTAAGTCTTGGATTGTGACAATACACCGGTTCATCCATGACCCATATACAAATTTCACCTTTTGTGACCGATTCTCCTCCAGCTGCAGGGCTGAAAGCATGATAGCTCGCTGGGCTGGCCTTTGACTGTAGCCAGACTGCGCCACCATCTCCACTGATACCGACTATTCTACATACCAATGGTGAGTGGAGAGACCTTGTCGCGTATTCGTACATGAGATATCCTACTTGTAGTAGGACTAGGCAGCACCACAATGATATGTATCTTTCGGCAACACAACGAGTGCAATTCACTCTGATCATGAATAATGTGAGATTATCTTGGACAATCTCTACCTCTGAAGCTCGTCAAAAAGTCCGATCGCGACTCGACCCCTCGATCTCATCTTTAAGCCATCATGGTCATCGATCATGGGCCGGGACCCTTCATAGTCTGAGACTCAGACATGATATCCACCACAATGACCACCTGCACATCTCCGCTCGACGCCCTGTTCATTGCCCAGAGAGCCATGGACAAAGTGTGATAAATATTCGAGTGTCTGCCCAATACGACCGAATGCCGATCTTTGCGATCGAAGCAGTGGTTCCTTTTCCACTCTGAATTCTCGGAGCCCTCGGCGAGATCCGATCCGATCCGCCAGGCTCCTACGTTTTTTCCCGTAATTAGGGAGGTATGTAGTCTCGGAAGGCGGATTTCAGGCTGCCTCATTCGAATATGGTAGGGCATACACAATACACTATACACTATAAAATTATACTGGATAGTGAGTAGTTATATACCATTACAGTCTTTGCTCTATGTACATAGTTAGTACATAGTACATACTGCATAGCAAATACAAGGATGTAGATATTATGCGCTTGTTTGAGAGCGCGACGCTTGGACTCATTGAAGAACCTTGCTCGATCTGATGATACGTGGTACCTGCTTTCGAAGAGATCAATCAATCTATCGTTGCTGAGGACACTTCCGGTTGTGCCGACTGCCGACCATATCAGATCATTTCGCACGAGTTGATTGCATTGCCGAGTGGATCAGAAAGTGGTGTACGATCAGTGGGGTTATGTCAGCAAGATTCTTGCTTTCGAGTGTCGACTTACAAACTCTTGGTTCCTGGTTTTGTGCAAGGATTGATCAAGCAGTAGTAGTACCGGCGACTTCTCCTTCCTTTTTTTCCTTTTAAAGTCTGGTTGCCTCAAAATTGTGTGTCCTCCAGCTCTGGTCGTGCCATGCACCGTCATGCGCCGTCATCATCGATCAAATGACTAGGCTCAGGGCTGAACTGCCCAAGCCTACCATTAGTCACAGGTGGAGTTGCCTAGACCATGGGGATAGGCCCTGTTCTGTGTGTGTAGTTGTGTACAAATCATCAGCGGAAGATGAATCTCGGTCTCCGGGCCGATGCATCCACTCTGTTGTTGTGGCCTTTCCAGTAAGCCACCGTAAGCCACCGAGCGGACCCTGTGGAAATCTTTCACCAACTCAGTTCGCGTGCTGGGTGTTCGGACCAATCCTTAATCACCCGGCCCAGACTCTCTGGCGTGACTAACAGCATGCAACATTCATCTTGATGCTTGTGTTCACGGGGAAATGTTTCGGGTGCCTGGCAGAAGTGGTAGAGTAGCAAAGTAACTGGACACCCGACAAGGTTACTGCTCGAGGGGACAGCTTGGAACGACAAGAGACGGTCTGTCTACAATCCACAAGATGGCTGCAGATGCGTGGATAGATCTGATTGTCCCCATCATGTGACGAGAGTCCCGTGGTGAATCTGTAGTCTTTCTCTTGAGTCATCGGCATCTCCGACCAGGCAGCCAAATTGATGACTCTTTGGTAACATAATTTCAGCGATCGACCGTATTCCATCTTTTGTTGTGTATTCTGATTCGCTGTAGTCAACAAATGTCGCCAGCCAAAGCTCAATAGCTGAAAACGAGCGCAACCGTCCACTTGAGATTCGAACGAGAATCCATCTGTTGTTCTTTGAACACGAAGTAAGTCGACGCACTATCAACCCTGACAGGCTTTCATGATAAGAGTCTCCCGGTGCGTGATCTCTGTGTTGATGCCCGGAGTGAGGCAATAATACCACGGGCACGAGCACGGGCGCAAGCAGTCCAGATTCCTCGGTTTGGTCCAGCGTGCCCAGTTGTCGCAAATGATGCCCCCGAGACGTTTCCATGGCGTTGAATCATTACAATTGTTGAGGCTGAATGGGTACTTTTGTCCTAGGTCCCCAACGATTCTTGTATAAAGTCGTAAATCGAAAGATCTCGACGTAGAGACCTCCTTTTCTCTCTTGACACGTCTGATACTGGACACTGGCTCACATGACTGACCTCGTCGGCTGCGGCAAGCATACAGCGAGAACAGCGCATGGACGAGTGCAATATAAGCCTGTCAGGTGTATGAACGTGTCTCGGGAAGAGCTCAGCGCAACTGTGCCCGTTCAAGACAGATCACGGGGACATGAGTCACGTGTGGAAGAGCTTTTCTGGGCTCGGTCGAGGTAAGTCAACAACAAAATGTCAGGATCAACATGACATAACCTTGAGAATCATTCACGGCTTCAAGCCCAGACAGAACGTTGGCGGGGATCGCACAGTAGCTATCCCATCGACGCCGGGGTTTCCGTTCCAAGGTGCCACATTTGCAGTGTACACCCCCGACACGCACATGCTTAGTAGTCTCGCGAATATGGACCTCACTTTAACAAGTTTGATCGACTGTTCTACGAGCAAGGGCATCGAGGTATGGAGTAAATGTCCGTGACTGTATGATTTGTCCGTCCTTGGAAGTCATCCGCAGTGTCAGTCATTTCAGAATATTCAGTGACCGTCACCGAGTAAATGTGGGGGAGCTTTTCGCACCGCGGGGATTCTCACATGCAATTTCGTCTTCTTCAAGATTCGAAGATGGCCAGTGCTCCCATGTCTCTGTGTGTGATGTACCTGTTACGTGTGTGGTTCAATCGCCTTTTTCAAGGTATGCTATCAAAGGGGCCAGCGAGGTCGAAAAACTTCGAGGATAGATTCTAGCTGTAGGTCAGGAGTCTTCAAAGCTCGACAATGTCGCAGACTAGCAAAATTTTCTTGAGCAATAATCGATCCTGCAGTTTCGACGAAATAATAGACTCAGATAAGCTCCGATATCAGAGTGCAGGCTGTTCTCCCGGCCGTGCGGCACGTTCATACAAAGCAAGCTCACATTTCTTCGCGTTGCGGACGGCATTTCCCCGACACAGAGCGCATCGGTCTCCCTTGAGGTCAAAATCTCTGGACAGAAGGTAAGCGAGACGGCTCTTCTAAGTTTTGAGTGGTGCAAACATGCTTCTTCAGAGACGTAGATCATGAGATCGCGCGATCCATTACTGCTTCTTTAAGAGAATTGTTGTACTTGACTGTGGCATACGATGTTTTACAAGAGGGTTGTAGGTTTGTGTGAAAAGTGTTCATTCGTATGACTCATATGTGAACAATTCATTAAATGCATTCCCATCATATCGGGATGTCGACGTGGATATCGTGAGTCGAGAGATCCTCCGTGTGGGACTCTGGCAATTCGCCCCAGGACTCAATTAACAACCAGGGAACAAAAAGAGGTATTAAAAAAAGCAAATATTGAAACCAAGCCTCTTGACTTGTAGATTGGGCTCGAGACTTTTTTGAATGTGTCTGGAGTTCCCCGATCAACCGCGGACGGGGCCAACCTCGGCGGCGACCAGGGCACCCGGGTTGGGCTTCTCGTCAGCCACAACGCGACCCTCAGGCAGGTTGTTGAGAGCATCTTCCTCCTTGTCCAGTCCGCGGAACTGCAGGATGAAGAGCATGCCACCAACAGCGGCAATGACGGCGAACACGCCGTAGTTCCAGATCAGGAGAGGATCGCTGGAAAGAGGGTTCAGGGCCTCCGCAATGGCGGCGGAAATGGCATTGGTGAACAGGGAGATAGCCTGAATCAGCGAACGCATGTTACGAGGAGCCTTGGAGTAGGCATACTCGAGGGATGTGATGGAGGCAAAGATCTCAGACAAGGCAATGAGAACGTAGGCACCGGTCTGAGCCCAGACGTTGATGGGGGCCGGGATAACAGCACCGTCGGCAGAGGCACAGGTGTTGGCGTTGTAACCGCAGGGGGAGTCCTTGTAGATGTAGTACTGAATCACGGCGGACCAGACCATGGCCAGAGCGGCAAGCAAGAAACCCACAGTGATCTTCTTGATGGCAGTGAATTGGATACCCATCTTGCGCAGACCGGGGTACAAGAAGCTGTCGCAAAGAGGAATGAAGATGATCAACGCAAAGGGATCCAAGTTGTTGATGACATCGTTGGGCACACCATTGAGGGTCATGGTACTGGCCTGGGCCGTCAGGTTGTTGGTCAATTGGTTGTACGCGAGCCAGTACAGAGGGTAGTAGCAGAAGACGGCGCAGGCAGCAAAACCACGGCGGACCTCATCGACCCAGGCGTCGTCAAAGGTCATCCAGGCGGGGCGGGAGCCGGGAGCGATGTTGGAGGGCTTGGCCGCCTCCCAGAGGGTGCCATCATGGGTGCGCTTCCAGAACTTGATGGGGTTCCAGTGCCAGCGGTCCTTGAGCGCAAACATGAAGACACGGCAAGCCTTGGAGACGACGGATCCCTGGGGAGGGGATTGGCGGTAACGCTTGCGACCCCAGATCATGATGAAGGGAGTCGTCAGGAACATGATGGTGGGCAGCAGATACGCCAGCCAGAAACCGACGTACTTCTCGGCATAGGCCATACCGATCTGACCGATAAGAGCACCGATATTGATGAAGAGGTAGAAGTAGTGGTAGATACGGCTCTGAGTGATGGTAGGGTCGACGACGACACGCTCACCAGAAGGCAAGGTGCGCACCTTGAGGTTCACCGCGGGAATCTGCTCAACGACCAGTGCAGAAATGTTGGGCTTGAAACCACCAGTACCCAGACCCATGATAATGACACCCATAATGAACACGGCGAAGCACGCGGTGTCATTGGTGATGATAGGAGGAATGGCGGAGAGGACGAGAATGATGTGTCCGAGAATGGCAACGCCGATGGAGATGCAAATAGTCTTGTATCGGCCCCAGTGCTCGTCGGCCATGTAGGCACTGAAGAGAGGAATGATGTAGCACCAGAAGGTGTTGAAGGTGTTGATACCGTTGGCGGTCTGGACACCACGACCGAGAGCACCAGAGACACCCTGACTGCTAGGACCACCAGCTCCGGTGTAATGGTTGGAGCCGGGAGGGCCATTGATCTGGGGTAGGGAGTGGTTCACAAAGTTGGAGTCTAGATACAGAAGGCCACCGCTGTTAGAGCTCTATTCCCATTTTTCATCCAGATCGTTTCATGGAGAAAGAAGGACCTACACAAGACTTGGGTTCCGTAGTAGGAGAAACGTTCACACAGTTCGACAAAGGCCACGGTGTAGACAGCCCAGGGGATTGGGGCAGACACTCGTCGCAGTGCGCTGGGACCTGAAAGCTCATCCTCGGTGGGGTCCTCGTCACCCATCTGGAGATGGTATGTGTCCGAGACGAGGGACTTCTCCGGACGATGGGGGTCGGCCACCTTCTCGTCGGCCATCTTGACGGGAGGGTTCGACTGGTGGATATCCGAGGAGTTTGTGCGAGACAAGGCAGTGGTCGCCATGATCCCAAAGAGCCTGTTGAAAAAGCACTGGAGACGGGGAGTGGACCACAGGGGGGAGACGTTGATGGGGAAGTGAAAGGACCGTGGAGAGAAGAAGAAAAGAAGAGCGAGTGTTACAGCGGAGGAGGCAGGACAGTCTTATACTTGTCGATGGTTCATCCGATGTACTGCCAGTTTCGGATCCGCTGGCGTGTTCGGAGCGTTCAGCCGAGTCTACAGTGGCCTCCTGATGTCTTTCACGTCAATTTACGTGTTCGCATTGGTACAGAACTCGCCATATCGAGCGCCGACCACAAATCAGAGAAAGTAAGAGAAATCCCGGGTCGGGACCAAAGTGGAAAAATTCAGATATAGGAAAATTCACGAGATCCCGATGCCGAATCAGGACTCGGGCGTGGGAAAACCCCCCATTCTTGATTATTGCTTAAATTCGAAGGTGGTATCAACCGGCCCAAAAGGGAAATGTGTGTGCGGGACAGTCCTCCTGTACAGTGTACTCTGTTAGTCGATAACATGTGCTCTGAACTTTCCGGTGGGTTTCTCTCTACCCCAGACTTATCACACCATCCGCCACCACAGGCACAGGGGATGGGGGGACTTCCAGCCAAAATGGCAAGACCCCCGTGGTCGCCGGCAGATAAGGACGAACACACCACGAATCAGCATGTGACCGAATGGGCCTTAACACGTTTTAGGCTTCTCACGGACCACCAGACGGTGGCGCTAGTGCCCTTGACCCTTTGCTTGGCCCCCAAAGGAGGAATCTTGCCCAAGACTCGATCCGACCACGCTACCGCCCGAGGTACTCGATAAAGTCTACATTCTACAACAAGCAAAACCAAGTGTGCTTGGCACCAGGTGGATGCAACCTGTCCCGCGCCATGTAACGCTTTGTGCGACGAGTAGAGGTCCGAGCGCGAAAATCCTCGGAGAGCTTCGTCTTGCAAGTCGTGATCGAAGAGAGGCACTGTACGAGGTACGCTGATGGGTTGTAAGGTCTCCGGTACAAGTTACAACTTGGGATTAATGATGGTTCACCACCACCACAACGTCGCAATCACGACGTTGGATGACAGGGAACCAGCCCTCGAGATTCCTCAAGGAGTCAGGACTGCCCTCGAGCGTGCCATCAAAGGTAGTCGGAGTGGATTCAGGTCACCATGGTCTAGTATCTACAAGGAAAATAGTTGACGATGGGGTTAAGATGCAGCGAGCAAGAGCTTGAGCGGACCATGCGCAATCAAAATTGTACACCGTCTCTGAACCTGGCACTGCCAAATGTACACACTACACAAGTACACAGTCCTGATTCCACGGCGCGCTCAGGTGTACTTGATCCCCGAGTCAATAATAGGAGGCCGCGACGGCTCAGGCCTAATCCCAGTGGGATGTGGCGCTACCGGACCATGCATGCTTCTCTGAGAAGAGGCACAGCGATTGGGGCGTTCCAGAAAGGTTGAGATCAAGCAAGACCCGCGAAAAGTGAACCAGCTGGACGTCCGACGGAGTACACCGACTGGGGCCGGCTGCCAAGACCCAAGACCACCACCAACCACACCAAATGGCTCGGTGAGCCTTGGAAAGGGAGCTTAACTCGAGGCTTGGCGTGGCTTGTTATTTGCTCGACCCAACGGATTGGACCCTCTTAGCGCGTAAGGTGACCGGGGCACTCCTAGCGGCAGCTGCCGAGATGTAATCGCGAACTCTCTCTTTCTCTCTCTCTCTCTCTCTCTCTCTCTCCCACGCGCAGAGATCGCCTTGAGGTGGTTTGAGACCCAGTCCTGGATGCTTGTTATCGATCAGCGCAACACGCATCAGGCACATCTTTCCCTGTTTACGCTTTGGAGGAAAACGCGACAAGGACGACCCTCGCGCGCGAACACAACATCTGACCTAACAAACTTTCCCATGGCTTTGAGATCCTTGCCAGCTGTCAAAACTCGCGTGGCCGCCCAAGGTCTCTACTACCATGGTTCCAAGTCATGGTGTAGCTTTTCAAGTCAAGCCCGTTGGCTTGACTAGAGCCCGAGGGCGACTTGGGCTTGTTTGACCTTCCTTATCAGGGGCTTGAGCCAATGTCCGATGAGAAACCTTGATGATTGAGTTAGCCGAGTCCAGAACCCTGAGGTAGAAGATTGTGCATGACCATTGTTCCCGCTAACCTGGTTTGGGCTTGGTTCCTTGTCCACAAACTTTGAGGCTTGCGGCGACGCTTTCCTCTTGTCCTCGGGTGAGATGAACCGATTCGAATGTTCTGCATCGATTCTCCCGCTTTATCTGTAAACCCCTTCGAGAATCACCTAGACGATTTGCCGAGCTTGTGGTGGCGACTGTCACTTCCCTTCAGGCACCTCAAGTACTGTACCCTTTCTCAGTCAAACTCTCCTCCCGCCACCCGGCAGTAAACGAGCTCAGCCGATGGCAAGTCAGCGGCGGGAACACACCCCATCGAGATCTTTGCACATGATTCCGGCCATTCTCGATGCCAAGACGCGGAGGCCCGCTCCCAAAGCGCCCCCTTCCCAAGCGTTTGAAATTTCCGATTCTCTTCATCAATCTGACGGATCCGACCATCGTCCTAAATTTCCAAAATGGGATTCTCGGACTACAATTTGCTCACCAGTTGTAGCTTATGCAATTGTTTATTTCCGATGAGGCTCGCCCGATTGCGGAACTTCATGCGCTCACCACGAAGATGGGGCGCCCTAACCAGGATCCATTGGTCCCTCGAACGTCCCTCCCCTCTGGGGGAGGGACCTCGTTAGTCAGAGAAATGAGTTGATAGGCCCTGAGCTAGATCTCGCGTGACCGCAGCTCCATGTGCAGTGGATTGCGCGATGCTAGAATTATGGGGAGTCGGTCGCTGGAGGGGGGACTGCGCATTCCTGGTGAAACCCCATAGATAGGAAAGATGCTCAGAGATGGTCGTCGCGTTGTCAAAGTCAGTGGCGATCGAGACAGCGCAGTCAGAGAAATCGAACATCGAGTAGACTGGAAAACCCCTCCCGATGGTTCAGCTATCACTTGCCACCGAGTCCTTTTTCTACGAAGATACCGTGATTGAATCCATAGCGAGTAGATTGCAGAGAAATTCTCCGACATGAATCAGAGACGAAGACACTGCGGAGCGGGAATCCTGAATCAAGCAAAATCAAGCATTCAGAACGCAGGATCCGTACCCGTTCGGAATGTCTTATCAGCCACGGCCTATCTCGCACGAATCGGGAAGGATCCATCTATCAGACATGCACGACCATTGCCCGGTTCTATCGCCGCTGCATCTCGACCGCGCAACGAGACCCTTCCACTTTAGACCCGAAACAAAAAAGACGAGGAAAAAACTGCCCACTGCCCAGTGCCTAGTAGCATGTTATCTCTGGAGAAAATCTCCCACGTGGAAGACTGATGTCATCCACCTGACCGCCCCGTTCATGAATTATCCGTCTTCGAAGGCTTGAACCTCTGCATATAATGAGATGGTACCACTCTTCCTCGACAGTGTCAACAAGTTTGGTGAAATAGATCTAGCCAAGATTTGAATCAGCGCATGTGGTCTTGTTGTTCTAAATCAGCATCTTGCTATCTTTCTAGCTCTGCCTGAGCCCGGTTCTCGTCAATACCGATCGTACCAAAGTCGATCAAGATAAGATTACTATTATCCTGAGCAGAGTATTCGGCCGCGCTATCACGCTGGTTTCGTTCATTCCTCAGACAGGTTGCGAGGCTGAGAACAGGGGTCTCGAGTCTTCGTGATTGACCACGTTGGGTTGTAGAGAAAGCTTGTTGGAATTGTACTTTCCTTTTCCAGCCGGATAGGCGTTTCGCCGCACCTAGCCGCGCCAGGTTGGAGTGCGAAACTCAGATCAGGAGCCGGGAGAGGAATGAAGTGCTATGCCATGTGCAGCTCCTCAGTCCAGTTAGCTTTTCTAGACAGTCTGAAAGTCACGTCAATGTACTTGGAAGAAAGTATGAAAATAACATTCCATGGATTACGAGGGAGTTTGACGGAAAGCCAGTACCGAACAAGCTTGCCCTCGACCCACAACACCACGTGTATTGCTGGACCCTGGTCTACCTCAGATCCCATCTGAGTCCGCTCAAACCTGGAGATGGTGGGGAAGAAACTTGTCGCTTTGACTCCGCCCATGACAACTGAAGTCTCATTGGCAAGTCACATGCGGCTTTTTTGGATAGACACAGTCAACAACGCGGGGAAGAAGAGTGGAGATCCACAACTCCAGGTGTGAGCCGGGATCTTGTGCCTGTTTCCGACGTGCTTTGATACCAATCAGGACAATTTCCTGTTGTCATCTCGGGACGCCTCGTCAAACTTTGAATTCTTCATGCAGGGAACAAGTCGACGGGCTCGCCTGGTGTGCGGGATGTCAGGTATTGTTGTCTGTCCGAGCACATGTGCGCAACTGTTGGCCATGGTGGCCTTGGTTACATTGCTTTGAACTTACATACGAGGCACTTTAGCGCAGAGCGTCGCCATAAAGTCAAATGGTGGCAGAAGGTTCCAAATTCAGGATCATGAAAGCCACGTTCGCGACGGGTTTCACAGGTATTCGATTCACTCATTTGATCATGGATCATCGGTGACAACAGGAATAGGCAAGAAGGGTCGACACAGTATTTCTCGCATTCGAAATCCTTTGTGCCCCTAGTGGCATTTACCTGTTGCTGATACTTAGAACTTTGAGTGGCACGGATATTCTCGACTCTGACCGACACCTGTCAGGTCTCACATCCCCGAGTAAGACTTTCTGTTGCAACAGATGGATATCTATGGCGAACAATTCAAGGAATTTTGGCATATTTGAAAAATTCGGGAGCTCTCAAACAATCTGTGACTTTGAATTTGATGACCGGACTCGGTTCAAAGATCATTCCATTTCATCGATATTATCACCTCCAGTGACGTGGTTAGAAGCTAATTGAACAAAAATTTTCATCGCTTAACGCCATGCATAAAAAGAGATCGGCCCCTGATCAACGACTCTGACTTTCAGTATAAACAGTTCATCCAGTACCGTCAACCTTCCTCTGCAATCTACCATGCGGCATGACCACCATCCATGCGAAGATCACTTCCGGTCATGAAGCTGCTAGCATCACTCAGCAGAAAGATAGCAGCCCCACGATATTCTTCGGGGCGTGACAGTCGACCTAGCATGTTCTCTTTGGGCCACTGCTCTCGACGCTCCGGGAACTGCTGGAACAGATTCTCAACCATCTGCGTCACGATGTAACCCGGCGAGATGGTGTTGACGCGGATATTGTATTGGCCCCATTCGGCAGCCAAGTTGCGAGCGAGTTGAACAACGGCGGCTTTGCTGGCGTTATAGGCAGGACAGATCAATCCCTGTCCAAGAGAAACATGTTAGTGGTATTCTATGCTCAAACGAAAGTAAACGCAGTGGGACTGAAGCTCAGTGCTACAGATGTGACCTTGAGGAGTGATGTATAAGAACAGGAAAAACACTCACCCGGTTCGCGATTGTCCCACTCATGCTAGCAATCATGGCAATACTGCCTCCGTTGCCGAACCGGACCATCTGTTTAGCAACGGCTTGAGAAGTCATGAAGACACCCGTGACATTGACCTCCAACATGGTATTGCAGTCTTTGGAGGAGTACTCCAAAGCCGGAGTCTCTTGCTGAATTCCCGCAGCTGCGATAAGGCCGTCGAGACGGCCCTCAGTGTCACCGATGGCCTCAATGGTGCTGTTCAGCAAATCTGTGTCGCGCACATCGATACGACGGTAGTGTAACTCTGTCCCGAGCTCCTTCGCTCGTTTTTGGATTTGGGCAAATTCCGCTGCCTATGAAGAGGGGTTACATAGTGTCAGTGCCTCAACTTCATTGGGGGGTTTTTTTGGAGTCACACGGATGCCTTACTGGTTCCTCGAGACGGTCAAGGGCGTAGACCTTGGCTCCAGCCTCCAATAGAGCCTCTGCCTGAGTCAGGCCGAGGCCTCGACCAGCACCAGAGACACAAACCACTTTTCCAGCAAGACTGAATTCGGGCATACGAGCCCTCTGGCCCAGCAAGACAGGCTCCGAGGAATTCGGAGCTGACGGTGCTTCGGTCACGTTGGCGGCGGGAGGCATGTTGGCAATTGTTGAAGGTATTTGGATAGTACAAATGGGTGACTCAAGCGACGTTGCTGCAAGGTGCGAAGCTCTTGATGACCTTGTTGTTGAAAAATTTGACTCGGTCTGACTGCCCGGGGCAGTACCTCATCTCCTTATATAGGCTTGGACAGAGAGAGTTCTCTTGGTTCGGATTCCCGTGCGGCATCCCCGAAGCCACGGTCATCTCCCCAGTGGAACATTGCAAAAAGGGTGAATGAGGGTACGACTCGAGTGGGGAGAGCGGGTATATTTTTCGAAGCAACTGTACTGCATTGCACAGCAGAGATGGCCTCGTGAGCATGCTCAAACTGGGCAGTTGGTCTAGAAGGGGGCTTCTGCGTGGGACACTGCAAGCCAGGGGGATCTAGGCCCGCCAGTAGAATTGCCGTAGAGGCTTGGCCACCTTTCGAATGCAGCAACAACGGGAGTTCTATTTGCAGATCGATGCCGTCAACCAGATTTACCGAAGTCGCGGCGTGGAAGCTTGTCACATCCAACACTGAAAGAGGTACTATGTCGATTGTCGACTGCCCTGCCTTGAGACTGGGTCAACCGCAAGCTCACTTGCACTGATGATGTCTACATGACTTATGAAAAGCATCAGCGACAAGGAGTCGTCCATACCGCAAGGATTGCTTCCATGCATGAGAAACATAAAGTTGTGGACACAGCAGATCTATGATGGTTTGTGGGGAAGACCCCAGGTTGGGGGGCTAGTGGCGGATTCAAAGCCGCGGATGCCCGCTTTGGGCAAGCCGATTGAGTGTCTTCAGAGCACCGTTCCCCGCTTTCTTGTGCCTCAGTGCTCACTCACAATGTTCATGTGACCATACCCGGCTAAATAATTTGTCTCTACTATCACCATTTCGTCTATTCTTTGAGGCGCGTTTTTCTACTGACTGCAGAGATCGACTGGCTTGAGAAAGTACACAAGTGGTCTTTTTGAAGGCTCGGCTCCAAGAATGAGCCTACCTAAGAACAGGCCATAATCTTAGAAGTTACTAGCAATGTCTTGACCTGGTAAGTTCCAATGCAATGAGGCACGTGACCGAGTCAGCAGTTCACCCCCAGAATTGAAACTATCGCAGAGCTGCTATATCTGGCGCAACAAGGTGTGGAAACCATCGCCATTAACCTCGATTGTTTCTCTGGACAAATGCTAGATCCAGAGATTGGAGAGCATTTTGGATGACGTAGATCACAATTTTGAGAAACGAAGCCGAAATACTAGCTAATCATGGAGCCTGTTTGGCCATCGCGTTCCAGACGCTCTAATGAACTTGGGTATACTCCATCTTCGAAATATCATTGAATGATAAGCGCACAGCGTCTACGGTACATGATCAGCTGAGTCTGTCGCAACAGTCTGTGGCAGATCATTCGAGCTTATACAGTCGATTCTCAGCTAATTACCTATTCGGGCAGTTCCGGGGTTGTCTCCAAGTGGCTTGAAATAGGTGTCGTTGCATAAGTTGAGAGTGGGCATGTGATCTGGTCAGGAGGATCGCATCTCAGTCCTCCCGTCCCCAGATAATATCCTCCATCTATTGCGCCCAACATTGAACGCAATTTGGACATGATTTGGAGCTAGATAGGTAGTCTGCACTCTGCGCACTCTGATCAGTAAGAGCGTAGGTACATTCCAGTCCAGTCCCGTCTACGGGGGCTCATTGCATATTTATATCTACCTGCCGGTACCTCCGGCTGGGACTGGGCAAGAGCAGTACTGCCTCCAGTCCAGCTGAGGTGGCGTGCGAGCCCTAGACTGTACCTAAAGACCGTTGTCATTACGAAGGAATAAACAATCTTGGCATTCTAATTACAATTCGAAGGTTTACCTGATGATACTTTTGTGTTCTTGTTGTTATCATCATGCTGGGAAATACTACCACATGCGTATGTGGAGCAGGATCTTGGTCGTCACTCGCCAGGGTGCAGTCACGTGCTGTTGCTATGGTAACTGAGCGGATCCGGTCAAACCTAACCAAACACAATCACATCACTCCACAGTCCACACACATGATTGTTTCAACCTGCAATCGACTGGAATCTCCGCTACACGAACCAGCTGCCGTCATTAAACCAACATCGCCAAGCACCCAGACCGGTGATATCGACCTACCGCCAACCACAGTAAGACGACTTCATGCCCTTTTGATCCTTCGACACATGACATAGTGAGAACGATATCTCTTCCATCAACATCACATCATAAGCAGTCTCGTCGCCGCAATGGCACGCGCAGCCGTGCTTCCACCATCCCCCGCCAAGCGGGGAACACGTACAGCGCCTCGGTCAACTTTGACCAAGACAACAGCGAGCTCTCAGGCCAAAGCAGCAACAGCTCCTAAGCGCGTGACCAAGACCACGACAGCGCGAAAAAACACACGGGCGACTCAGGAATCAGACTCAGATGATACAGAGGATGAGCTTGGCATGATGATGCAAGGACCAGAGATGCAATCGGCTCGACCACGTGGACGCCCGCCAGCGCGTCCCTCAAGCAGAACCGCAGCCACCGCGTCCTCGGCAGCGAAGACCATCACCAGACCGAACAAAGCAACGCCGGCGCCCACTGCAACGGCAACATCTACTCGCACTGTCAGAACCAGCGGAGCGACACAACCAACAGAACCTATCAAGAAACGGGTTGGAAGACCAAAGAAAAGCACCTTCACCACCACTACCACGACCAGCACGACAGCTGCTACACCCGCGATACCACCGAAACCCCGTGGACGGCCCAAAGGATCAACAACGGCAAAAGCGCCGGTCGCTACTCGCCGAAACGATCGGGCCGCAGCCGAGACTGAAGCAGTTGCCAATCCTTCGGCTAAACAGATTCGCGTCAACACGAATTCCACAACGATGAGATCGAATCTTCTCCGCGGTCCTGCAAAGAAGAAGACGGTCACTTTCCGGGAGCCTAACGGGGCAGAGGAGGATCAGCTTGAGGAAGACATTTTGCCATCTCCCTCTGATTCGCAATCATCAGAGAGCCCGCATAACACTGGACTGAGGGCAACACCTATGCGCAAATCAGCTGCAAGTACGACACGTGCGCGGAAAGGTTCCACTGCCAAGAAACGCGCAGGAAAGCCTTTGTCACCGAAGAAAGACAACCAAATCACCAAATCGCTTGCATCGTATGTCAGCTCAGATGGGGAGGAAGACGAGCTGCTGTCGAGCAAGTACAATCCGAGCAGTCCTCTTAAATCGGTTATTGATTCGCCATCCAAGGAAGGCCTGGGGGTCGTGGGACTGAGCTCCCCTGTGCGAAGAGTCAACTTTACGCCTCAAAAGCCGTCGAGCGCATTCGATGAGAACGGAGAGCCCAAATGTTCGACGCCGAAGAACTCGGGCACCGGTTTGAGTTCTCCTGTGAGAAGAATCAATTTTACTCCCAGCACAGCTCGTCCTGCTGTACTCGACAGCGACTTTCAATCGTCGACCCTCGGCAAACCTGTTGACTTCAGTGACTCGGTCTTTATGTCGAGTCCCGCAAAGCGGCCGGAAGCATCACCTTTCCAATTCTCCCTTCGAGATACTCCCAACCGTGGCTTACTTTTCCGACAAGAATCTCAGTCTAATGCGGAATCACCTACACGCGAACGGGAAGCGTCTCCGTTGAAGAGATCACCAAGAAAGGCGAACTTGGGCGCGTCTTTCTCGGAAATGAACGCACGTGATTCAGTGTTGTCATCAGCTAAAAAGTCTCTAATTCAAAGTCCGCCAAAGCGAATTCCCTCCCCATTCAAGATTTCTGTCCAATCTTTACGGGCGGTAGAAAGAATTAGCTCTACTGAGGTGGATGAGGACATCATTCACCTTCCTAGCCCTCGACCAGAAACAAGTACAGCTATTTCCGAGAATGGCGAATCTGGTCCGCGATCAGCTACTGATGAAGTCCAGATCGTTGAGGATGTCGCCCGCGACATCTTTGGCATAGAGCTGCGTTGTTACGGCAGGAGTTCTTCGTTCTCACCGCTACCCCGGAGACTGTTCGCGTTGGAAGAAGCCCTGGAACCTACCACAATAGAGGTGCCTGTGGAAGGGGATGAAGAAGTGGAGCGCGACACCGATGCAGTTGATGTTGAAGACCAGATCCAAGAGCTTCGTGACGAGATTCAGCGCGAGCCTGAGGATTTTGGGACAGTGTGCCTCACTACGATGGAAGATCTCCAAGTTGCCTTCGAGAATCTCCCCGACGATCAAGGGTTGGGAGGGCATTCGGAAACGGAACACGACTATGACGCAGTCGAGGAGATTCTCTCAGACGAGGAATATGGAGAAATGACAGGATCATCGATAGCAGCCGATGGAGTCATCGAAGAGGACCAGGTGGTGTTCGCCCACGAAGATTATCCAGAGGAGTCAGTTCTCGTACTACAAGATTCCGAGGATGTACACAGCAAAGATATCGGTAACTCTTTTACGAATGGGGCAGAAGAATCGGTTGTTCCCACTCCCCAATCGAAGGTACAAGAGGAAGTCAACCGCGACATGATGGGGGAGGGTGCAGATGAAGATCTGGGTCAAGCCAGACCCCAGTCTGCTGAAACTGAAGCTTGTCTTTCACCTTCCGGAGCCACTGCCATGATAGCCGGCGAGGCCGTCGCGAGCCACTCTTCTTCGTTATCTTCGAGGATTAGTGGAACACCGGGCTCAGTGTCCGGGGCCCACAGCATGAGGTGTGGTTCACCATGCGAGGATGTGGTCGCGCAGCCAGATAGTCCCATTCTGGATGGGTTTGCGGAATCAAGGATAAATCTTGATGACAGCACCGTGAATATCACAGGGACCGAAAGTGTTTCACCCGTGCCTTCTGGAGGCTGTCAGAGTCCCTGTTTCAATGGAAAACGCCAGTCACTTGACAATCTAGGTGTCGGGTTCACGCCGTTAGCTCGGAAGCTTGACAATTGGGAGCCCAGCGCTTCATCAGCTACCAAGCCCACCAAGTCTCGTCGACGTGGAATCTTCTCTCTCGCTGGGTACCCAGGAAAGACTATCGAGGGATCTCCTCCGGTCGAAGACGTCTCATATCCTGACATTTCAAAAGCGGCCTCGGAGACTGCGTCACCTTTGCTTCCGCACTCAACTCATCAAACTGATGTCAACGACAAGTCCCCGATTCCAAGTTCACCCCGAACACCTCCCTCCGCTATCACCCAACTGAGTCAATCTATCATGTACTCACCTATTCGACTCGACATATTTGAGGATAGTGAAGTATCGGATGCCGACTCCCCTAACATGGAACACGAGCATTTGGGAGACATCTCAAAGCACGGTGGCGTCGCCGAAGCTTCTCAGCACAGCTCAATTGGCGATGATGACGATAAAGAAAACTTCGCCTCGCCCCTCAATCTCCCTGCGACCCCACTTCACCGAGGGATCGATCAGCTACGAACTGTCCACACAGTGTACAAGGTCCCGTTGAAGGGGGAAGGCGAGGTTTCGCCCTTGAAGCTGCCCCGAAAGCGTGGTCATTCGCTCGAAAGCAGATCTCCAGTCCGATCCTCGCCTCGTGTTCGCAAGCCGGTGAAACTCTTCAGCAATGATCCAGTATCCATCTTTTCCCCTCGCAAGGAAGCGCGCGTACCGCCAAGCCCGAGTCCCAAGCGCCGATGCAGCGCCCCGCGGCGCTCCAATGGAGCTGAGTCGGTGATTCAAGTACCTCAGTCTCCTTCCGTCGCTTCCACTGCCGGAAAGACTCCCCGCAGAAAGAGTATTTCTAGGGAACAAGCACTACAAGGTGCCGTGGTGTACGTCGATGTACACACGACTGAAGGAGAAGATGCGTCAGGAATATTTGTGGAGCTTCTGCAGCAAATGGGTGCTCGATGCTTCCGATCATGGTCTTGGAATCCTCGCAGCAGCTTATCGCCCGTGGATGGCGAGGAGCCCAAAGAATCCAAGGTCGGTATCACCCACGTCGTTTACAAAGATGGTGGCCTGCGTACACTCGAAAAAGTCAAGTATGCAGGCGGCTTGGTCAAGTGTGTCGGCGTTGGCTGGGTTCTCGAGTAAGTTCAATAGTCACTACGTTCTCATGGAAAAAACATTGCTAATTTTTTTCAGCTGTGAGAGGGAGAACAAGTGGCTAGATGAGGCGCCATACATGGTCGACAGCTCGATTGTGCCTCGGGGTGGTGCCAAACGTCGCAAGAGTATGGAGCCACGCGCTCTAAGTAACGTCAAGGGCACTCTTGTGAGGATCGCTGAACCGTCGACGCCCTCTGCCAGTGGACGTCGTTGCGGTGCCGACCAAGGCGCGGTGGACGGTTTCCGGAAGATAACTCCGCCAACGCCCTTGGCTGGAGTTCCTTCGACACCTACGCAGAAAAGCGAGCGCTATACGGTGCCCGCCACTCCAGGCTATAATTTTGAAAATCTTGACGCCATCGGCATGTCACCAGCCACACCATACTTCCTCTCCAACCGGGCCAAGCTGGTTCAGCAATCTTGCCCCCCGAAGCAGAGCAACCGCGGTCTGTTTGACTCAGTGGATAGACCCACTTTCAGTCTTGAAGCAGATGATGAAGCAGAGACCAGACGTCAGCAGAGGGCTCGAATGGAGGCGGCCCGGCGTAAAAGTCACTTCTATCAACCCGCCATACAAAGTCCACTACGGGAATAATTGGTGAAACCATGAACTCTGTTGCGATAGCTGTCCTTTGCTTCTCATCTTTGTATTTGTGCATATAACACTGGCGTGGAGGAAGGTCAGGGCGTTACATTGCTTTTTTTTTCTTTTTTCGTTTCATTACTTGACAGCATCCGCTCCCGGCGCTTGGGGGTCTCTCTTCTGAAAGCAAGCAGACAGATTATAGATCGGAAAGATTATTTTTCAAGTTCAAAGGTTCAGTACAAGTGCACTATATACCCCAGCGTATTTTTCTTCCTTTGCCTGTTGTGTACCCATTCTAGCCCGACAAAAGCTTTATAATGCGAATGAGAAACGTTCCGTGGCTCGATCCATTCGACGTGAATTACATCAAACCTGGGATTCTTCGCGATAGAACCCTGCAACCAGGAAGGCAAGCTCGAGAGCTTGTTTCTCATTCAGTCGTGGATCGCAGAATGTGGTGTAGCGCTCTCCAAGACCGTCTTCAGTCAAACCAGCAGCACCTCCCACGCACTCCGTGACAGCCTCGCCAGTCAACTCAAGGTGCATTCCACCGAGGAAAGAACCGGCCTGACGGTGGATTTCCAGAGCTTGCTTGAGCTCCGATAGAATATCGGTGAAGTGTCTGGTCTTCACTCCGGAGGGCGTAGCCTTGCCGTTGCCGTGCATGGGGTCGCATTGCCAGACGGGGATGTGGCCGGATGCCTGGACAGCGGCAATGTGACCGGGGAGGTACTGGGCAATCTTAGATGCGCCATAGCGAGAGATCAATGTGACTTTGCCAATCTCCTTGTTGGGATTCACGACGTCCAACAATCGAACAAGCTCATCAGCGGCCATGGTAGGCCCGATCTTGATTCCGACGGGGTTGGAAATGCCCCGGAAGAATTCGACGTGAGCTCCGTCGAGCTGTCGCGTTCGGTCACCGATCCAGAGGAAATGGCCTGATGTGGCGTACCAGGCAGGGTCGGACTGAGTCACTGTACCGTGTCCGGATTGGACGGGCTGCTTGAGCATTTGAGTCATGGTGGACTCGTATTCTAATGAGAGACCTTCGTGACTGGTGTAAATGTCGGCGGTCTCTACGCCGCGGTCCTTGTCAATTCCCACCGTGCGCATGAAGCGCAGGGCGTCTTGGACGGAATTGACGATCCGGGAGTACTGGTCCTTGATTGAGGGTTCGATGACATGACCAAGACCCCAGTCCATGGGGGAGTGCAAGTCTGCGAGACCGGAGGAGAGAGAGGCACGCATGTAGTTCAGTGTTGCAGCAGAGTGGAAGTAAGCTGAGACTAGACGTGCAGGGTCTGGCTTGCGAGATTCAGGAGTGGCCTCGAAACCATTGATGTTGTCTCCTCGGAAGGAGGGCATCTCGACTCCGTTCACGGTTTCAGTGGGACTTGATCGGGGCCTGCAGACTGTTGTCAGTTGGAACCGCGTTGAATGATTGCAGACGAAAGACTTACTTGGCAAACTGTCCAGCAATGCGAGCAATTCGAATGACAGGCTTGTTTGCACCTGTGTGGGAAAGCTTAGAAGGGATTTATTGACGAGAGTATGCCAGTGTTCCACACGCACCCCAGATTAGAATCAAACTCATCTGTAGCAGGAGCTTGAGTTTTGCCTCGATCATCTCCTGATTGCAGTAGTCGAACAGCTCAGCACAATCGCCTGGGGAAAAGAGTCAGTCATGGGCCATATGCGTCTTCCCGTATTGAAGACATACCGCCCTGCAGGACAAAAGCTTCGCCCAGAGCGACTTTTTTCAGATTGCTCTTGAGGTTGTTGATCTGTTGTCCATGTGAGCGACATCCTACATGACAAAGAAGATGCACGTTGAAAGGGACTCACCTCCCGAGCAGTAACCAAAGGCGGCAGACGCTGCAATTGTGAGAGGGCATCTTTGACACCCTGCACGTCTTCATACACCACATCTTGCTTGATGGGCTTGGTTGTCCACGCTACAAGGGATCTAGTCAGCAAGATGCCATGTTCATGGACTATCCAAACAGTTATTCAACAGAATTCTCAAAGACACGCACACGATGGACTCCAGTTAGCCATGGTTGGCTCCATTTGTACCCTACGGATGGTAGAGTGGGACGGCTTGTCAAAGAGGACAAGACTCGAACGAGCGTCGCAGATGACCACAGACGAATGGACGGTCTCTAGTCAGCACTAGCCACTCGGGGTATAAAACTTGTTATATTTGAGTTCAGGGTCAACAATGATTGCCCGCACTGTAATGTACAGTCATCAAATCGGTCTGGATTTCTCGGCCTAAGCAAAAAGCCAGACAAACAAAAATTCCATTGCGGTCGCTTATTCGCGGACAGTGCGCATGACTCATTTGGCTGCCTTGGAAGTCTGGCAGCACAGAGCCTCGATGCTGCTTACGTCAGTAGACTGTTGGCTCGCAAAAGGTGGAAGAAGGCTTATCGGGTTATCAGTGACGTGGTGTCTCTCGAGTCTCCACAGCTCTTCTTCAGCGCCCCTCAGCCCAAGGAAGTGTGGAGCTATCCACATCCACTATTCAGAGCTGATCCTGGCCAAGTGTACTCGGTATTGACTACTGTGCTGACTCTTATCGACTTCAAGTTTGGGACAGTGATCTGAACAGGAGTACATCAATCACAATGTCAGACCCTATTCCCTCCGCGACAGCAAATCCTGATGCTTCAGCCCAGCATGTGCCTTCCAATGCCGAAGATCGCAAAGCCGCTGCTGCCCTCGACTCGCTGAACCCGGAGGAAGTCTCCAGCGACTCGACTGCCCCACCAGGGCCCACCAATGCCCAGCAGGAAGCTTTGAACAAGGCGATGAGCCGGCTGGAAGTCGCTGCTGGGCAAACTGCAGATGATAAGAAGAAAGTGACCGGAGCACAGAAGAAGGAGCCCGAAGCGCCGAGAAAGGTGGTCAAGGTCAACCCGGCTGATGTGACTTTATTGGTATGGTTATGTTTTTGCTCGAATTCTAAAAGACGCCTTCGCCCACTCATCCATTCCTACGTTTCTGGACTGTTGTGTTGACAAACTCCCACCTGAAAATAGGTCGAACAGCTTGAGTTGAACAAGAACAAGGCTACGGATCTACTCCGAGCCAGCGATGGAGATTTAAATCGTGCCATTGAGGCGTTTATTACACCTCCGATCCGAGTATGACATGGTTGATACCTTGGTGATCTTCCGATGGCAATTGATATGCCTGGTCAGAGCTAGTACGTATACTATTAGTCTTTGTGGCACGACACCGATCTTCACGAAATCGTACTCATGTATGAATCAAGAAAGGAACGTTCAGCTATTCTTGAGAAGCTCAATCTCAACAATTTCAATGCAATATAATCAAAGTCCTATCGAGCTAATGCTATAGCAGTCAATCACGAGGAATGCTCGTTGAATCAGGAATTCACGCGACTAAGACTGCCACACATCGTTACGGTGAGGTTGAACTGGGCATCCTGTGGGAGCGACAAATACCCTCTTGGGTCCCTTCTCCCAGGTAATGTCGCCATTTGGCTCAACCTTGTAGTACTTGTACTCGAACGGTGTACCCGCCGGGATAAACTCCACACTGGCGAACCACAAGTTCTGATCCTGCGTGTAAAGATTGGCCGTGAGTGGGAAGCCTTTCTTCGTATCCCAATCACCCAGCGCGGTAATATTACCACTCATGAATACGTTCTCTCCGTAGTAGGTGTTCTCAATCAGATAGAAAGTAATGGGGACGATGTTCGTTGCCGGCACGCATTCGGTCTTGGATGGGAAGGTTGCTGTGGGTGCTTTGTAGGTTCCCACAACAGGGGAGGCCGAACATGTCGTTGGGACGTTGTTGGCAGACTTGGCACCCCAGGAAGGAGGCACCGCAGAATCGCGACGTTGAGTGGCCGTCACAAAAGATGCAAAAGACCAGGTCAAATCATTGGCGGAGAGCGGGATACCCGTGTTGCGATCGTACTGCTCAGCCAGGGACCCGTTGGAGGGAGTGTAGCGTTGCACCAATTGAACGAAGTTGTCTGCGTAAGACTTGATGGACCGTGTGAGGCTCTTGTAGGTCTTGCTATTTTTCGGGTACGAGCCAGGCTTCACGGTCGCATCGAAGTCTTTGAAGAAGGAGAGTGAGATCTCAGAAACCTCGAGTTTGCCGAGCCGGTGCCATTGATAGAGGGCATCATAAAGTAGTTCGGATGCACCCAGGGTGGCAAGGTACCTGTCGTTTCACTCTCGGTTAGTACATTTATAGAAGCGACGGGGATACAACACCATTTCCGAACTGACCATGGATTGCCACCTTGATAGACATCCTCCGGGTAGCGGCCGACATTGGCGGCCGACCCCTCAACAAGACCGGCATTGATCTTGTAGATGGAGCGGAAAGAGTCGACATAAACCTTGTGATTTGCGAGCGCCCGTGCAGAGCAAGGCTGGAATGTCGCGTCATCGCAGGCCGCTTCAGGATCGAAGGTGTGAATGCTTCCCAGAACAGAGTCCAAATCGATGCCCGAGCGACTTGTCTGCGTGTTGATGTTGGAGGTGATATATTTCCCGTTCCAGAAGGTTTGCAGGAAGCACAGAATTTGAGGAGCCTGAGACTCGCAAGCATCGCACGTTGCCCCGAGTTTCTTGGCCAGTTGCGAGCCCTGGACAAGAGCACGATGTTGGACAGCGACCGTGAAGAAACTAGACCCGTCAACCTCCTCCCAAAGATCAAAGCCTGTGTTATTCCAGTATTGACCAACATAGGCCAGGTCATTGGCAATAATTGGCCACATGATCTCTGACACATCCGATGTTTGACCATGGGCGATCAAATAATTGGCGTATGTGATCATCGCGGTCGCTCGCAAAGCCGGACCGTCCCGCTGAGGCCGCCCCCATGCACCCGAAAAGGGGTTCAGGTTGATCTCGAATTTGGGCTCGCCCAGTCCAGAGCCATCCTTTAGGGTCCCGGAGGGATTGGAGACATTCTGCAGAACTGCCTGGGACGACACGTAGTCCTGAATTCCCGTTTCCAAGAATTTGCGGTCGACCGGAAATTTTGCGTGGGACCCTTCAAACAGGTCAATCAAGCATTTGATTGTCAATGCAGAATCACGAGTCCACGTATAGTAGTCTGAGCGATTCCATTAGCGCTGTCGGAGCTGAGACTGCCATTCACCTTTCACTCACAGTCCGGGTTTTCCGTGTTAGGACTGGCGATGAAAAGTCCTGCGGCTGTACCAGGTGTTTTCTTTCCTCGTCCACCGAGGTTGTCGAGGATGCCCTGGAGCGACCGTTCGCCCTGTTGATGAATGAATGGCGTCAGATTTCCACCCTTGGAGTCAGGATGGGCCGTCGTCAGTTGGCCAGCACAGAGGACGCTGGCTACGCCTGACAAGGTAGTGAAACGCATCTTTGACCTGAGATGCAAGAAACGAAGAAACGACCACAATAACTGTCGTTTATGAAGGAGAGAAGACGTCTAGATGCGTCTATGTAGAAATGTTTCCGCTTCGAGGCTGCCGATCTCAGCCCTTTTTATACGTCTTGAGAACACGTCGA
The DNA here is from genome assembly GCA_014839625.1 of Penicillium ucsense. Classification (NCBI taxonomy): domain Eukaryota; kingdom Fungi; phylum Ascomycota; class Eurotiomycetes; order Eurotiales; family Aspergillaceae; genus Penicillium; species Penicillium ucsense. Next base: position 75,351 of record WIWV01000085.1, on the reverse strand, counting down.
GTTGGCTCCGCAGTCAAAGCACCGTCTCCACCATCGGCTATCGATGCCCCTGCGCTCGCGCCGCTGTTCAAGAACACCGGATCACTCAGCATCGCGAAATTTCCGGTAATTGCCCGCAGACGAGGTTTCTTGAGAACTCGCACCTGCGCCGATACTTTGGTTGATGCCGAATGAAGGTCATTTGACTTTTTTCTAGCTCATGGAAGAGAGCCTCAGCCCGACGATGACTGGCCGTCAGCGTTCAGTCGGACCGATCCCTGTTGATGTTGACTATGTCATGTGGAGGGGGCTGACACTAGTCCGCCGATTCAGGACATCTCAAGTCGTGAAGAAAGTAACTTTTGTTTGTGGAGAGCTGCCCCGTCCGTGTGGGGTAAATCATCGCTTGCCAGGAGCCGGTCTTGAGACTTCACCTTTTCAGTCATCGTGGATTCGCTCCTGACAAAAAGAGCGATGTCTGTCAAAATGATCAGACATATAAAATATCATTGCTCATATTTTAAGTATCGAGATCGATGACTTTTGGGAGAGCCGGGCCGCCGGGAGGTTCGAATTGATATGGCCGAAGTAAGAACGAGCATTGAGCGTACACACTCCGAGTGACTGCGGAAATGACCCCCTTTAGCCCCCTGGGCCGTGTCTTTAGTCTTTACAGACTTGGGCTTTGCTACCGAGGAGTCCATTAGTCTGGAGTTCGTAAAAGTAGCGACAGCTTTCCATACTATCAAGTTGAAGTGTGATATTAGCCCCTGATCTACCTTTCAAATTACGTAGAACAGTATGTTGGCTCGGAACCCCTGATGGATGAGTAGGTCCCCAGGTGACAGTAAGTGGTCATGTTCTTATATTCGCAGTGTAGGCAGTTTGGTGCTAACCATGGTTCAAGTGATGCTTTTGGTGAAATCGGCGTTTTAGTGGGCTCTCTATGTACCAGAGATGGAGCTACTCCTTTCGAATTGGCGCCGATAGTCCAGTGGTTCAGGATTTTCCCTTCCCACTTATACCGACAGGGAGAGACCCGGGTTCGAACCCCGGTCGGCGCATCTAGCTATTCACTTTTTGCTGTCTCCTTCCGCCATCAGAGAAGTTTCCATTGCTCCTGCAATTTCATGTCAAAGTACATCTCTGACTTTTACTCCTTTCGAAGCCGCCACATGCACGATACGGCCTCGTTTTAATTATCATTGCTACGAATTAACCAAAGCCATGGCTGCACAGGTGCGATTTCGAAGCTTGCGTTCATGCTCCCGCCCGTCCGCGGTTTCCACTTGATGACTCCGTGAGTGTGTACTCGTGGTAAAGCTTTAGATTACCGTTTCATACTCCAGCGCCTAAAGCTCCCTGAAGAGCTAGCTCGCTTGCAGACTAGGAATTAGTGACACCGCTACGCGCGTATAACGTCACTTCGTAGATGGAGAGAAAGCTGTCAGCTCAATCCTTCCTCGGTATTCCTATGCTCTACGACTACGACTACGACGATTGAAAATGGTGCTATTAGTACAAAAAGCTCTCAATATAAAATATACAATATCGATTTGATAGCGATCTGTTGCTGCAGCTTCCGAGTTGATGTTTCTCCCCTCCTTGGTCACATTGGGCGTGACAAGGGCTTCATATAACCTGCCTCCAGGTCCGCGATCGAATCGTGCCTTGAGCCTTTCAGATCGACAAAATTAACACTTAGCTTGCGTTCACAGTCCCAATCATCCATAGCTATCGTATCAGTCCGATGAAGATCGTCCGTGTAATTGACCGAGGCCCGCGTGATGGCTTCTTGGCTAGATCGACGAGTGTCACCGTGGCGTTGAGCGTGGCCAGTTCGATATCCTTTGCGAAAAGGCGATTGCATAAATCGCAGGGGACGGGAATAAGATACTGAGGGTCCGGATTCTGAGCCGTCAGAGTAACCACGACCTCCTTTGTTCAACTGCTGGTGATTTGGACCTTTGTTGCCGCGGTTGCTGTTGTATGCGAAAGCCTTGAGTCCGAAGAGCTTGCGCAAGAGTGGCCACCAACACATGAGATTGGCGACATAGATGGCTGTACTGGACTCTCGGATATACCATATCTGGTACGTGGTAGTAAGCGGTGAGGCAAAATTGAAGTATTTGTTGAGAATGGCGGCAATGATGGTGAAAAGGCCCAAGCCCATGACTCCCAATAAGACAACCTTCCGGCGGCGCTTGAGTTGTGCTTTCACAAGCAGAGGAATAGGGACAGCGAACATCATGGCATCAGAGGAGATATTGAAAACCGCTTGTGTGATGGAATAGTACTGGTAGGTCGCACACTGCATGTTGTCCACTGGCATCGCCCAGTATTGTGAGAATGGTCGGCAATACACAGCGTAGTAGGTGACCATGATGACAATAAATCCAGTGGCGACGTAGATGCATAGCAACTTGATGTAAAAATTGGACCGTAGATTTTGTGTGATTCTCCAATAGAGAATCAACATGCATGCTTTGACGCCCCATGTCGATATCAACATGCATTGTTCGAGGCCAATGACAATTTTGCTTCCAAATATACGGTCGCTGACTTGCTGGGGATCGGATAGAACCGTGTCATAGTCTTTGGGATCCATGAGATTGGTGGCATAGCGTGCGGAAATTTGAATGAGGACGAGCAATGTCGTGTAGATCATCTGTTTGGCTTATGTTAGTATATTGCATGCGGTTGCTCTCGGTCTTTAACATACAAATGTTGCTGTCATCACATAGTCGTCCCCTATCAAGTTCAAGACCAGGTCAGCAAACTGTACCGCTCAAAAGTGGTCGGCTCTGATCTCGTACAAAATAACCGTTTGATAGATCCCCCTGCGATTGCTCGTGATACCCTATTTGATCGTTGGTCAATCATGGGCAATTTACATCAGGTTCTCAGCTGAATCCGACTTACATTCGACCAACATATAGCACAACACCTATAGACCAGAACACAACAGCCTCAACAAAGAGCTGCTGCGGAGTGGGTGAGGTGTCCCCCATAGTTTCAACTTGAGGAACTTCAGTATATTGATCTGCTCAAGTCAATCCTCGTCATCAAGCAGCTGAGCTCTGTCATAGATGTGTAGGTTCCTGTGGAAGCGCAATTAGGGTGTGAAGGCGACTAGCTTCTTTGTCAAGCTCATCGTGGAGATAGACGAAGGTCATCGAGGAAAGTCAGTGCTTTCACTTCGCATGCCAGCTAATGTATCGTGCTTGTTCAATCCCATATAAGCTCGTGCGATGGCGGTCGGTGAGCATCAATAATTGTTAAGGCAGTAGGTTTATGGCTGACCGATGGCTGCGGCATTATGCATATTCGACATTGAGTTTTTCCAGCTCACTGTAGAATGGGAGGATCAACCCTTCAGCAAGGACATGGAGCAAGGGAGAGCTGGCTTATTGGCCCAAATCAATAGCGGCTGCCTTTGGAATGCAGATCCTGGCAGGAGACACCATCCAGCTTCTAAGCAGGGCGTCAAATCCCCCTTATTATGCAGTGCTGAATCTAGGATTGTCACTTCCTGAGAGAAGCATCTTCGCTTGGGGACATGATTTGTTGGAAATCGATCTGCCTGCCTAGTTGAGACGAAGTAAGTCTCTGCCTTGCTGAAGGGCCATCAGCGATACCCATTCATTCAAAGCCTCGACACGGCCTTGTTCTTGGAAGAAGCTTCACACCGAACGGCCATCTCTTTGTTCACTGGCCGTTAAAGCCGATTCTCTCTGAATGCACGATGACAGAAGACAAGGCTGCATGATCTGCGAAAACTGTCATAACCAGCGGATGTTGCGGTATTGACATGACATGTCAGATTCCACGCTCTGGGGGTCAAGCGGACAATGCGGGTGGCCGTACTGGTGATTCGGGCCCGAAGCGACTGAGCAAAATCCGGAGGTCACATATTTCGCAATGTCCGAACGCCATCCCATGAATACCACTGTGGCCTGGAAGCGGTATCGGGTAGACTTTGCCATGGGTGTGTTGACGTAGAATGCGCATCATCAACTGAAAGACTATCATATCTCCTGCCATCAGATGGCATGTTGCCAGCGATGAAGCCTCGTAGATCGTTAAAGATGGATGTATGCTCGATGCTAGACTTGAAGCAGTAGAATTGGCGTATAGCTGTGCCTAGAGAAACGACGCAACAACCGATTCAGTCAAAAGTCAGTTCGGATTTGACGGATAGACGTTACGATGGTTTCCAATCGAAGCGACCGAGAAACAACAACTGCCGGACTGCTGGACTAGATTCGTCCACACTAGGTGTTTTTGCATTCGATGTAATGCTTTCACATAAAGTCGTCCCATTCGAGAAGTTGCGCGTAATCAACAAGCTATTGCTGTATAGTACTTGTTGAGTGAACGAATTGTTTGACGTAGCATAGTCCCAGAGAAAGCGGCAAAGGATGGTGAGATGAGATTACTATGGAGGGAGAGCCTTAGCTCGGTCTGCAAAGGCTGGGTTTCGAGTAGGTTAGGTTAGTGATGATAGGCCAGGTAGATATCAAGAAGTCAGCACTGAGCACTGAGCAAGATCTTGCATTGACTTGTGATTAAAGTTGAGACTGATGATCCCATCCGACCGTCACAGGGCCAATCAATCTGACCTTTCGCCCAGCAGCTGAATCAATGAATCACCCAAACATCGATACTTCAAAGACGAGACGCCTCTAAATACATTCGCTTGGCTAAGAAAACACTGAATAGTAGTTGTTGGCAAGCCAGAAAGACGGGAAAAGCTGAAGCAAGAAAAAGCCTTGATTTCCTACTGAGAAGAGAAACATGTGGGCGCTATACAAAGCTAGAAAAGGAAGCTTTCTGGAAGGAAGGAAAGCTCCTAGAGGGAAAACTCCCAGAAAAAAAGCTCCTGGAGGGAAGATTCCAACAGTAGTAGGTAGTAGCTATTCAAGGTTCTCAAACGCTGGATTTTCCGTGTCAGGACTTAAATGAGCATGGGACATGTGTATCATATGGTGTAGCTAACTAGCTGCGACTTCATGCGATCCACCTGGCAGCGTCGAAAGTAGGTTCACCTGAAGGAAACTGTAAATCCCTCCCATCAAATGAACAAAGGTCACAACCTATACAAGACAGACCGTACAAGTTTCCATCTCTTGAAGTTTTACTTGTGCGTCCTGGAAAACCCTTGATCAAATTACCGGGCGATTATTTCTAATAGCACAGTGTTGTCCCTCATATTTGCTTTTCGACCTGATACACACTTCCCTTCCTTCGGTGAAGTTTTACACGCGAGCTTGAATCGCGTTCCGTCGAGTAGCTTTGACGATAGCTCTTACTTCGCTCTTGCTTCGTTTGAGGTGCTCCGTCAATATTTTCAAACTTTCCTAGATATTTAATCGTCAATCTAGGTCAATTAGATTAAGACATTGCTATAGCCAATGCGACTTCTCGGTCTCATTTACAAGATAAGCAAGAGCACGGAGCGGGGACCTGAGTGCTTTGAAAGACACAGAAGATAGAACTATAGCTGGATGAAATACGAGGGTCCTTTCCCCAGAGCTCATAGCACCTGACATTCTTGTCCTCCGAGTCACTGATCATTCAAGAGCGCCTTCATACATGGACGTTCAAGCTCTAAGCATGGGCAAGAGTCCGGTGGAAATCTGTCACCAACAGCACCAGCCTCAAGTCTAATTTCTTGTTTTCAAACGTTGGGTGAAAGTGTTTGAGCCTGACAGCACCTCAGGACCAAGGAGAGCATCAACATCAACGGTCGGGCGTTGAATTAAGGCCTTTGAAGGGCACCAGTGCTCAATCTAATCCCTTGAGCCCAGGCTGTGCTGAAAGCAAGTAAGCATGCCATATTCATGGAGCCCACGACTTGCCCTTGTTGGATGACTTGACACTGACAGTGGTTGTGTTGGATACCTGTTACAAATCAGTGCTTTGACTTTAACAAGCCTATATACTCTTTGGCATGAAAGGCAAAGGACATCGCTTGCAAGTTGCATGAACCGCGATCGCTGGGTGTGTCGTACATTCAGAGCACAACGTCAAACTCGCATGTCTGAACCTCAATGTTGACGTTTCCTTCAGCTTGAGGACGATCTCTAACCTGCGAACCCATGCGACGCACACTGGAATCGGGTACTCGGGTCCGTGCGATGCCAATCGGATGTTGTGCAGGTGGCTCACAGGAATGTGACCGGGATCTGATGTATAACAAGTTCTTGAATCAAGACTGGGCCGTGCGCGGTAAGCTTGACACTTGTCTCTTATGGTGGAACAGCCCTGGACAAACTTTGCTTGTTCTTTGGAAGGCGACAATTGCTTTCCCAGTCGCGGTGGACTAGTAAGTTCAATGATCGGAGTGGAGTTGAGCTCCATGGTCAATTCTGATCTGAGCGGCCGCAAAGATCCTATCGGATCGACGGATCGACAGCCCGGCGAAGCCCTACTCCCAGTAGTTCGGCTGTAGACATGGATTCTTCCATGGATACTCCCCCTTGCATGGCTTGCGATGCATCAACGAGCAAACACTGTGTTCGCAGCCGACCTTCCTAAAAAGTAATTAGCAGAAATTTGGGACGGGGAAAGGGTTCAAGGTGTGGAACAAATCATTCGCTGGTATAGAGAGATACATGCGAACCTAATCCATGCCATTTGTCAATTTGGAGATCGAATGGAGCCAACAGGTACACCCTTTTCGGTCATAGTCTAGTCCACTTTAGCCAACGTGAGTCTGTCTACTGTAGTAAAGCTCTTTGCATAGCGATTTGCATGTCCTTGCCTTGGTCACCAAGGCGTGCGGAAATATTTCTGATGCACACGCTGCCCTGCCCCAGTCAGTGTGGTATTTCTGCTCCACACGTGGCCGCCATATGGATAAAATACCCTCGCTTCAAAGCATTCTAGGAGAGTTTGGAATCCAAGCGGATTGGTCGTGTATACTCAAAAGTGGGAAGACCACCATAGAGGGGACTGGTCAGGTCAGTTGCATGGGATGACCTCCTTCATTTGACTTTGTGTGAGGTCGCTTTGCATCCTCGACTGTTTCTACTCGATCTCTTCGCGAGATTCCTTCTGATCCGCGTTCTTTCTTGGCTCTCTCTATCTCTTATGCAAGCCACATCGAAGGCATGAAAATGGCCGAGTCTTCACCTCAAACTCCGTCACAATATGAAGTCACACCCTTGAAGACCAAAGGGGAGATTGACGAAGTCCGTCTGGAAGCCGCGCTTGGGCATAGGCAAGAATTGAAACGAAATTTTGGGCTCTGGAGTCTGACAAGCTTGGGCATCGTCATAGCCAAGTGAGTGAATCAACGATTTTTTAACTTCATTTGTGAGGTCAATACTCGATGACCATGCATGAGACTAAACTGCCCACTTTACCAGCTCGTGGGCCTCAACGGGCGGGACAATTGTCGCAGCATTGCAAAACGGGGGCCCGATGGCAGTAATCTACGGCTTGATTCTCGTGAGCATTTTCTATACTGCTATATCCGCATCTCTTGCAGAGCTAGCCTCTTCAATGCCCTCTGCCGGTGGTGTCTATTACTGGTCATCGGTGCTCAGTCGAAGTCGGGGACGCGGGGCGGGATTCGTCACTGGTTACTTCAACGCATTTGCCTGGCTGTTGTCGGCGTCGTCAATGAGCTCAATCCTAGGGAATGAAGCTGTCGCAATGTTTCTGCTGAAACATGAGAACATTGAATGGCGCTCCTGGCATGTTTTCATCGTCTTTCAACTGATGAACTGGTCGTGTTGCGCGATTGTCTGTTTCGGCAACCGATTCATTCCAATTCTGAATCGAATTGCCCTGACTCTCTCCATGGTCGGATTGATCGTGACCGTGATTGTCCTGGCCGTGATGCCCAAGACGCACGCGAGCAACAGGCAAGTTTGGACAGAATACCACAACAGAACGGGAGGTTGGTCGGACGGCATCTGTTTCATGACTGGATTGTTGAACGCTGCCTTTGCAGTAGGGACGCCGGATTGTATCAGCCATCTGTCAGAGGAAGGTGAGACACCCAAGACGAAGACCATTTTTCCGCAAAACATTCTCGAACTCACTCTGACCCATTGCCTCTTCAATAGTGCCAAAGCCGGAAAGAAGAGTGCCCCAGGGCATCATGCTTCAAATGCTCACTGCGTTCGTCACCTCATTCATCTACCTGATCGCTCTCTTCTACTCGATTCAAGACTTGGACGCCGTCCTGGACAGCAGCATTAGCTCTTTCCCAACAGCAGAGATATACCGACAGGCCACAGGCTCAGACACAGGTGCCGTGGGCTTGATTGCCGTTCTCTTTCTTGCGACATTTCCCACCCTAATCGGCACCTTCGTGACCGGCGGCCGAATGTGGTGGAGTCTCGCTCGGGATAACGCAACGCCCTGTGCGAAGTACTTTGCCCAAGTTCATCCCAAACTGAACTGTCCCGTGCGCGCCACCGTCGCTCTGAGTGCAATGGTCACTTGCATCGGGTGCATCTACGTCGGTAGCACGACCGCCTTTCAAGCATTGATATCCTCCTTTATCGTGCTCAGTTCCCTCTCTTACTTTGGCGCTATACTTCCTCATGTTCTCTCTGGGCGAAGGAACATGGTCCCTGGTCCTTTCTACATGGGACAGCGACTCGGTATGGCGGTTAACATCACTGCCCTGGGATATATCCTGGTGACAGTGGCCTTTTTCTGCTTCCCTCTCGTTTTGCCCGTGACCACGCAGAACATGAACTACACGAGCGTCATCATCGTGGGCTTGATGGCATTATGTGCGATCTGGTGGATATTCCGAGCAAGGCGCAGATATCAGGGTCCCCAGTATAGTTTTGAAGCCGCAGAGAGGTTGACTGCATATCAGACGGGCAAGGAAGGCCGACGATCATTCATCGACGTTGCGAATCCGGGTTCAAGGCCGTACGGCGAAGGCGAATACCAGATGAGGTGATGTTGGTACGCATTCATGAAAGTACCCCTATGATAACGATGTTCCAAAAGGAGGAGGTTTTCTGGCTGCTTCTGTGTAATTAGGCTTTCTTTTCATGTTCATTACCTCGGGTCTTGGTTGATACCTTCTTCTTTGTCTCTCTCTTCTTTCATTATTTTTTTTCTTTCGTTTACGATTTTGATTGTGTTTTTAGTTTGCTTTTCTTTTCGTGAGAACTATACGTCCGTTCAATCCCTCTGCGCTTTAGTTAGGTGTCATGCTATTCATTTCAATAAACGTCGGATAACTTACAAATAGCCCGGCTTGGACAGAGGGGCCTTGGATCTTGACGTCCTACCACTTTGAACGAAGAGAATTTTTCAAGCCGTTCATTCATTCCATTCGTGCATGATAATAGTTAAGGTAGTTCTCGGCTTGGTTCAAGTAATCATATTCCCAACAAGATCTGCCTTCCAAGTTCACAGACGAGACTTGATGCTCTGCACACCCTCCCACGAGTCACCAGCTTCCAGGGTCTGCCAGGTTGAGACAGAGCCAGCTTCCACACAGATCATGTTCTTGTACGCCTCATCAGGTCCAAAGTCGGACATTCCCTTGGCCTTTTCAATCCAGGGATTCCAAACAACGATGTCGGTGAGTGCCTCCCGGGTCACACTGAAGAGGGGTTGGTCATCGGAAGCAGACGAGACAATGATGGGCTGCGCGGGATCCAGATCCCGATAGACACGGTCGGTCTCTTCTGTGATGGCCAGAGCGGGGGAGGACTCAGTATGTGTGCTGGCATTGCGGGTCTTGTCGACATAGGTCTTGGATTCGAGGTTCTTGATGCGAATGTTGGAAACATTCTGCACGGGTTAGCTCTCCGTTTTGTTAGGACCAGCAGCGCGTTGCGGACCACTTACCTCGACGCTCAAATAGGTGTGCATCAAAACCTGGAACTCAAAGTTCTCCTTGCCCTCATTCGTGACCTGCAGGGAGGTCTTGAGCGCGTCCTTGGATAATGTGACGCTGTAGACCAGGCCGAATTCATAGGGCCAGCCCTTGCGGAACTCCTCACTCAGCATTGTGTGCGACAATCCAAAGTCTAGCTTCACGGCAAAGTCGCCCTTGCTCGCCTCTGAAGAGGACTTGCCGAGAAACTCCCAGTTCGAATTGCGGGCGAAGCCATGTTGGGGAAGAGATGAGGTAGCGTGATTTTGTGGGGGAGGACCAAACACCTGTAGAGGAAAAGCAAGACAGGCAGAGCTGTGCATCAGTATGGTTCTTTGACAAGACGCGCATTGATCAGTGGGCGAAGGTCTTCAACGTACCGGGAAGACGAGGGGAATTCCACCTCGAATGGGCTTGGAACCATCCATATGCGCCTTCTTACTAACGAAGAGCTTCTCTTGACCATTGGTCTTCCAGGAGGTGACCGTAGCACCATAGAGATAGACAGTAACAGATTCACCAGAGGGCAAGCTGGCCTCGATCAGGCCATCCTGAACGGAGACGGAGGGCTGTGGGAGCGATGCACCCACACCGATGGCCGCGGGCTTCTTGGAGCGGTCCATTGTGAGATTTGAGAGGAAACTCAGGATAAGTTTGTGGGACGTAGGAGAAGTGAATGTGGTTTAAGGAGCCTTGCCCGTGAGACAACTGAGGTGAGTGTCCTGAGGTTCAACAGAGTTGAGGTCATGGCGGGGAAATCGGAGGGGCCCGTTCGGAGCTGAGCCCCGCTGCGATCCGCTTTGGAAGCTCCCAAGGAAAAAGCCAAAACAATTCAACCTTTCCATCCGCGGCAGGACCTGACACTAGAATTGGAATAGATTGTAATTGATGTTTCAGATTGTGTCACACTGACAACAAAAGGCTGCTACGCAGTATGCTCTTTGGGTACTAGCAAGCGGGCATCTAAACCTACTACTGTATGCTCTACTACTATGACGTAGATCGGGCCTAATAGATACCTAGGCATGATCAATCTTCTAGGTGATTGAGTTATTCATTTCTTTCAACTTCCCCTGCGGCATGTCTTGGAAAAGCTCAACAAACAACTCTTGCATTCTTCTACCCATGTTGTAAGAGTGTTGACGTATGACCTTCCAGACTGACCTCTTCAATGCGGTGGACCTCGTCTTCAGTCAACCGCCAACCCAGCGCCTGCATGTCATCCTGTGCCTGATCAGCATCACGCACGCCGACCAAGGGTACAACTCCTTTATTGATGGAATAATTCAAGGCCACGGCCGAAACAGGCACTCGATGATCAGCGGCAATACTCTTGAGCACATTGATGGTCGGCTCCAGCATACGCATCGGATAACTGCTGAATCGCCGATTTGCCTTGGGCTCGTTGAAACGCGAATACTTGCCGGTCAATCGGCCTTCCGCGAGCGAAGCAAAGCCTTGGAAGCAGATTCCACGCTTGCGACATTCACGGATCATTCCGCTCACTTCAGGGATCCGGCGGAGCACAGAGTACTCGCATTGCGACACAGATAAAGGGATATCGCTTTTGGCTAGCTCCTCGGCCATATGGATCATCTCCTGCGTGTTGTAGTTGGCAACCCCAACGGCACGAGTCATACCTTGATGCACGCATTCGGCCAAACCTGCGGCCACGGTAGCGATTGAACTGCCGTGAATCGGTCCATCGACCAAGTATATATCCACATAGTCGAGACCCAGTCGACCCAGAGATTCTTTAAGCCGAGCACTGGGCCCTCGCGACTGCATCAAAGTGTTCGACAAGCCACCCGAGAACCACTTCGTTTGTACGACGAACGAGTCTCGAGGCAGACCTCGGAAGAGTGTTCCGCAGATTCTCTCGCTCTCGCCGTTTCCATATGCCTGCGAAGTGTCGACAAAGGTGAGTCCGACTGTTTTGAGCTTTGCCCATGCCTCGTGAATCCGGGGTAGATCGGTTGTCGCATCGTAGTCAAATGTCGCCTTGTCTCCCCACGACCAGGTACCAATACCCATATATGGAATCTGGATGTCCTTGCCATTGAACACGCGCACGTTCAGACGGCTTTGAGAATTAGGCACGATGTCTCCGGGAAGCAAGTGAGCAGGATCGCCCAGGTTTGGATCTACAGATCGTAGACGGGCTGGGTGCACTCCCTCCGTAGCTGACATGCCGGAGGCAAGCCCAGCCTGCATCATATATTGAGTTCCCATGACGAATGATTGTTCTTTGAAGAAATTGCCAGCTGAAGAGATTCCGACCTTTTGACTATACCCACATTCGCACGCTCGTAGATTTGGGCAGTTGGGTGGAATATGCTTGCTTCTTATATATCTTGGGCGCACTTGAAGGTGAAATATGTGGTCAAGTACGTAGGCATACCTACCCAGGTCCAGCCCACACCTACTTCATGGATAGGTAGTGGCATGAGCATGAAGTGGTGGCAATTAGAAGACACCATGGGCCAAATACCATAATTCTTGCATTCAGCGCCTTTCGTGGTCCAAGAATCCCATAGGAATGCAAATGGAAGACTGGACCTGAACAGATCGTTATCGGTAGTTCCAATCAAGACAGAATAGAACTTTGTCAACCCATCGCCTCTGTCATCGCTGTGGTGGTGGCTCGAACCTAAGCGCGCTCCTTTTGACGCCACTTCTACCAAGTCGATAGCCTAGACGTGTGGCGGGGGTCCTACAGTTCTACCAATCTCAACTTCATGTAAAATTAGTCCCAAAAAAAGACAGAGTCATGATCCAATTAGTCTGATGAATGTTGCATGCAGTACGTAACGACCTTTGACAGAGCGAAAGCAATCAATGGATCAGAAATTAGTGATTTGGAAGATCACGGCAACAAAGTTATCATTAAAGCTGAAAGTAGGCCGAGCCTTCTGCCGTGGCAAGGCTTACTCAGATCGCTGAATAAGGCGCCTTGTAACATTCGGAACTATGCACATGGGGGGGGGGGGGGGGGAATAACGACATAGAAAAGAAGAAAGCGTAAGATGAAATAAAAGCAAACGGAGAGTCCTACACGGTGAGAGGACTGTCCATCAAACGCCGACGCTATGCAGAAGAATTGTGGCGCCGAGAGGCTTCGTGAGCTTCGACGCGTATGTGAAAGAGAAGATCGTCAATCTCACGCAAAGCATTGGGTCCCAAGCTTGCGGTTTTGATTTCGGAGAGAAGATCTCTCAGGGATTGGGTAATACCCGCCTCACTATTGTCTGAGTGACGGGTGGGGAGCACTGGTTCTGTTTGAACCGCAACGGTGGCAAAGTCGAGAGTTAGACTGATTTCCTCCGCTGTAATGGACTCAGGCATTGTGCTGACTTCCATTGATGCTCGGGAAGCAATGTCCTGAGACCCCGCTGGGTGGACAGAGTCCAGTCCAGTGGCTGGCACCTTTGATGCCTCCTCTGTGGACATCAAGACAGGCGACAGTGCACCCTGCTCAGTCTTTTGAAGAGAAAGGATCACCGAGGCATCAGTGCCCCCACTGGCTAAAGCGTCCATTGACGCAGCTGCAACTGACGCTGGTTCATCGTCGAGTTGACTTTGAGAGAAACCACGCTCACTATGAGATGAGACGGGAGGGAATCTCAGCTCAGTGTGGGAAGAGCGCGATTTGTGAGAACGGGAGCTGCGTGACGCTTTGCTCCGCGGAGCGTCCACTGCCTTCACAGGGCGTGCAGCCTCGTCTTCGAAGTGGACTGATCTGCGAGACTTCTTTGCAATCGGCTGTGAAGGCATGCTGTCTTCAATCAGCTCCTGCGTAGTGCCTAAATTTTCAGTCTCCAGCTTCGAGTCAATGGCGAGGAGTTCGTTCTCCCGCTTTTGGGAGCTGCGGGTCACGCGACGCGTCATGGTCGGCGACAGACTTGATGCAGACCGATTGTCCGAGCGCTGGGAGCTTGTCGCCGTAGGCGAACGGCTAGGCCCAGCCTCCTCGGTTTCCATACCTGTGGCTTCGTTCGCGGTCGATAGACGGGTGGAGCGTCGCCTGTCGGGAACAGTGGCCTTGGCATGTTCGTCTTCACGCTTTCTCTTCTTTGTTGCAGACTTCCCAACCTCAGATTCAGAAGGAGAGACGCTCATGAGCATGTCAACGACGAGCTCCATATCCTGCTCTATCTGGGAAGCGACCTGGGATTCCAAGTCCTCGCTAGCAGAGTCCGCATGCTCGTCTGGCACCACTGGCGTTGAGGCCACTTGCGCAGGTTGCACCTGCTCTTGTTCGGCTGACTTGATACTCCCGTTTCTCTTTCGCTTGTTCGATGAGGACTTGGACTGCTCGCTTTTTGGAGCTGCGCCTTGGTCGTTCAATCCAACCGGGCTGTCGGACGTGGCACTTGGAGCCAAAACAGCTTCCGACTGATCGACAGCAGCAGTAATTGAAGCTTGCGATGACCGAGTACGACGGCTAGGGGGTCTAGCATCAATCGAGATTGCGGGCTCTTTGCTCTTGGCGTTTGCAGCAAGACTCGAGTGCAGGAGCTTTCTCCGCTTCGCTCGCCGAGATGAGCTGGAAGGCTTTTTGGGGCTCGGACTCTTGGATCTGACCTCGGGTGGGGAGGAGGGCACATTTGACGCGTTGTGGTTCATGCTGGCAAGACGCTTTCTTCCCAATAGCTCTGGTTTCGCTGTCGGTGTCTGATCACGCGTGGCTGGTGTGGGGGATGATCCGATGAAACCTTCCTCGTTCTCCGCTGGAGCCAAGGTTGGAGTTAATGGAACCCCAGACCGCAGATGTAGTCTATGATGGTGCGTTGGTGTATCAAACCCTAACTTACCAGGACTATTCGCCGGCGAAGAGGATCGAATGGATTCAATCATGCGGAAAATTTCCCGTTGACTCTGTCGTCTACTCTTTCGAGTGACCGCCGGTGCCTCCGAGCCTCCTGAACCAGGATAGGTGGGTAGTTGAGGCTCGTTCAGCTCCGTGGGGGGTGGCATAACATGATCATTCAGATCAATGTTCGATGAAAGTTCAAGGTTTGTGGTTTCGTCGACGCTCTCCTGGCTGCAGTCATCACTCGCTGACTCGTGAAGTTGGTCGTTAGAGTCGACGACGGAGTTCGAGGACTAGTACATTTTGTAAAGGATCAGAAAGTATTCTAGTGCAATGTGTAATGTGGAATGCTAATACCTGGCTTTCAAGATCTGGCGACGAGGCACGGTTTGCCAGCCTCGCGGTTGCCACCGACAGAGCTTGACCCATTGGTGTATGCTCGATGAGTGACTCTGTAATTGTTTCTGCCGAACCTATGAAGTCGACAAATTGCTGGGAAATTAAGGAATGTGTAGAATTCAAGCCGGCGCAGATAACGGTTTCGAAGTGTTGTAAAGAGGAGTAGCCGTCAATGGTCGTGGGGCGAAGGGTGTTGAGGAGAGAAGTTGAGAGCGCGTGGCACTATTTGAACGTGTGAGGAGATCTTGACCAAAGAGGAAGCGACGTGGACTTACTGCCAAAACGAACTGACTGTTCACCCCGCGTGGAGCAAACAGCTTGCTCTCTGCATCTGCAATCCAGAGTGCCAGTGGTGCCTGGAGCACCTTGGCCTTCTGAATACGACACGCTTGAGACCCAGAGACCAAGAACGAAGCCACAGATTCAATAAAGATAGCAAGGTGAGACTCTTTGGGGGGGAACAGCGTATGGTAGCCTTGATCTAAACTACGCGCCATAGCCGTCAAAAGATCGTGAGGAAACCGTGCTTCCTTGGTTAGATCCATATCAGACTTCTCGACTCCCACTTCAGCCGGGGTAGCAATAGGAATGACGAGGCAATGCGAGAGTAGAGAACTGGTAGGCAGGTAGGTGTCAAAAACGGGCAGTGCAGACAAACGGCGCGCAATTGGTTCCACAACCAAAGTCGCGCACGCGCCGTCGCCTTTCTCTGCCTTGACCAAATGTACAAGCTCTCCCAACAGACATGACCAGTCGGAAGATGAATTTGGAAAATAGGTCATACCAGCCAAGAGTATGTTACGTATGATCTCGTAGTCGCGAGCTGTGACAGCATCGCGCTCGCGCGCAGAGTCGACTGGGAGAGATCTCAAAGCTCGTGATACTGCCTGTGCTGTTCCAGACCAGATTATCTCCGCTAAATGCGGCGCACTAGTCGAGGCTGCCAAGCGCTTGACGCTCAATTCAGCACATTGACCGAGAAGCTCGAGACGAGACCCTCGAGAGATCCTTGCGTCGCAAGACGTTTCGATCAATCCGCCCACAAGTCGAGCGTACGATGGGATCGATGGCACTGTAGCAGATTCACTACTGATCATGCGCAGCAGGTGGATGATGGGAGTATTCAGATTGTTCGTCAAGGAAGATGGACGGTGCGTCGGAGTACTGGAGGTCTGGAAGGCGCCGTCCTCAGTCTGTAGCATGACTTTCTCGGTGAAAGGCACTCCGCCCAGAGATGCGATCATCGTCGTTGACAGAAAACGAAAGATCTCCATGAATGTGTCCCATGCATCGTCGCCCTGGGCGTTTAGTGCTCCTGGTCCTGCAGCCCAAATCCGATGGAGCAAGCCGAGAACACTAGCAACGGCCTGCATGGACTCGCCGGAAGGAGTGATCTCCTTGCTTGAAGCAAACGAGAGCGCGCTTGCTAGTGCTCTCCAGGCGATGGCAATGTTCGATTTATCGATTGATTCGCGATCCCAAGCAGAATTCCTGAGAAGGGACTCAAACACAGCAAGAACAAGGTTTACTCTCGCGCGTACCCACCGAGACTCCAGAGACGGAAGCTCTTCCACCCCCATTCTTGCATTGTCGGTGATCCGAGTCTCAGTCCATACCTTTGCTTGTGAGCTCCAGAGCAAGTTCGCCACAACAAGCGCCGTGATATCACTTAAGGCTGGATAGGCACAAAGTACGTTTGCAGATGGAGCAGCCACGTATTCCTCCCAGATGACATCGACATGGTGATAGGACAGCGAAGGTCGGAAAGCATAGTAAAGCAAATGGTAGTAGCTGCTTAGCGCCAATTGAGAGGGGAACAGCCCTGCTCTATCGGACTTCTTGCGTTCGAATTGCGAGAAGACAGGCTTACCCAACATTTTCAGCAACGAACGGCTCGTATTCTCATTGGGACTCACGGCATAAATGAAGCGGTTCCAACCCACGATGGCTTGAGCTTTGATGGCTGATTCACTGCAATTAAAGCACTTTTGAAGAACAAGAACCCACTCCTTGAAATGGACCCACTGATCGAGAGTCCACTTTTTACTTCGCAATAGCAAAACTATGATACTCCAAATTTGCGGGACATGGATGCCGGTTTCGAGAGCAGCGACCATGCGTGACATCCTTTCCTTGATCTCAGTCACTAATTTGCGTTTCCCATCCAGGGGTCGATCGAAGAGTTGCTTAACGGTGTTGGAGAGCAAAGTTGTAGGGCCGGCAACCGCGGAAATCTGAAAGCCCAGCGCAATTGCTTTGACTCGAGTGTCTTTATGTGAATGGAGCAGGCCAGAGACCAGATGTTCGATCCACAATGCAGAATGTTGAATGAACAAAGACTTAAATTGGGTGAGAAGCCGTTGGTAAATGCTTAACCGATGGAACGAGATGGCCTTGCCAGTGACGTGTTTGCTTAAATCTTTGAGCGCCGTAAGAAGACGCGTCACCCGCGAGGTCGTCATGATTTTTGGGCTGAAGTTTTGCGTAGAGAGAATGGACAAGTAATGGGTGAGGACGGATTTGGCAGCTTTACTCTCCTGAAGCGAGGTGATCGCGTGCTCCACTAGGAAGATCTTGAAGTCCTCGGATACTTGCGTAGAAATGTCCAATTGCCATATAAAAGCAGCCGCGAGTTTCAAGGCTTGATTCGCGATTGTTGTGTCCATCGGAGTGCCATGTATGAGATCGCGAGTGACATCGCGCTGAATGAACTCCGTTATCAAGCCCAACTTGTCCCCGATTTCTTTACCCCCAGGTAGAGTGTCGTATGTTCGCAAAGCATTGAACAAGTTCATGTATGCATCTAGGCGGGAGGAAATACTCTCTCCCGCCAATTGCTGGACTACTGATTCCAGCAGCATATCGATGGATTGGGTGGTGAATTTATTGACATTCGGTGACCATGCAGGTATTGGAGAGCTTGTTTCCTTGAGGATCGATTTGAAGGGCCTCCCTTCGAGTTCCGTACTGCTCCGAGGATGCGCTGGGCCTGACTTCGTCTTTTCCGGGTGTCTGCTGTCCGAGTTTGACTTGGGCGATCCGATGACGGTGTGCAGCCATGGTGAGAAGTTGACTCTTTTGGAACCGTGACTCGATGGAGGAATCCTTGTCGTATTGGGAGTGTGCGCCGAGGCTTCTGGAGTTAGCAGAAGCCTTGCAGGTTGCTGCTCGTTGTCGTCGGTTCGGGAGCCCGGCCTAGGAGGAGTCGGAGGGCGAGCAGGGAGAGGGCCGGGGATCTCGACCATGGTTTAGGAAGAAATGGGATTATGAGACAGCCGGAGTGAGGAAGTTAAAGACCATTGCTAGATCTCAAGAGGGCGCGAGTATCGTCCTTGAAACGAATGTCGGCAGGTTTGCGTCGGGGACGAGCTGGCGAGAAAAACCTTGAAGAGCATCCGACCTCATGCATGGCCGTGAAAACTGCCTCGCGCGCATGTCGCGAATCGCGAATCGCGTAAAGTGGCCGTGGCCGCGTGCAGCCTCATCAGTCAGGCAAAAAGGCACCGACGACGGGCACGCGGGGGCTCCAGCTCATGTGTCAGATACCACGCGTTGTGGCACGCACAATGTACAACTGAAGGTACCGAATACCTCGATACTCCCATTATCTGACTCCTTGTTCGCCATAGATTAGGTAGGTTAGGCAGGTACTGAATCCTGAAACGTCCAGTCTAAATTGATTATAAAGGCCCCTCGGCGCAACTACTATTCAGTATTCACTCAGAATCCCTATTTGCTACGAACGACGCCCTTTTAAGTACTACTCGGCGGTCAACTTCCTCACAGTCATTGAGAAGTCACCCGGATGGGGCTGCCTGCACGGATTGAGGTTCAGTAAGCTGTGAAGCAGAAGGCTACTGGTATGTGTAGAAAAAAGAAATAACTATACTGGAAGTAGAGCATCATCCAATGGCCGACCGTCTATCGACTCTGTAACAATCGCCAACAATGGATCGATCCCGAAGCGCGGGTGGGGTGTACCATCTGGTTTCTCCAAGACGGCCATTGCTGCAATGGTTTCCCCGCGTCGCCCATCGACCATCCATCCCTTTCTCAAAAACAAAATTGCGAGCAAGCGCTGCTTCACCTGCGAATCTCCGACGGACCGAAAGTGAAGGAGAACGGGTACTGTCTTCCGAAGCAGTGCGAGCCCTGTCAACCTCGCTATTTGCCTTTTGACAAGGCCAGGTCGGAAAGGGAGTAAACTTTTCTGTTCCGACGGGCCCCAGCATGAGCCTAAACCAGCTGCAAGGAGCAGGTACGGAGAAGCTCTTGGTCACTGTCTATGCCGATCCTCACAATACCCTCGCAAACTCATTATCAAATAACTGACCAGCTTTCACAGCCAAGCTGCAGCGAGTAACCCAGCTGCTCGCCTCCTTAAAGGACAACTTACGGGAGAGCCATCTGACACCAGCACGTGAGTGTCGCTTTGCAAGTCGCTGGTCGCGAATGTCGATTGCGGGTACTAATGCGAGGGCTAGGGAAAAGCGAGCTACTTCTGGAGCTGCGCCAGCATGGCACAAATCCCGTCGACGCGGGGCCGATTTATTGCAGTGATGTATCTTGCTCATCCATCTGATCATTAGCTCCCGAATATGTGACACTCTGACGCCCTCGTAGGGAATTGAGTTACTGGCACGATATGGTCTTGAAGGAGAGACAGCCGATGTTCGACGCGCTGCACTGCGTTGCGTTGCCAACGCCCTTCTCCTCGATGCAAGCATGCGCCAGGTCTTTGCAGACACTGGACTTGGGGGAAGACTCGCCGAAAGGCTGAAGGTATTCAGTAACCTTCATGCGCTGCATTTCAACAATTCTAACGAAATTCATTTGCGCTCATTAGACCGATAACTCAGAAGACGAGATGATCACAAGTCGAATCTTGTTCCTTTCAACTTATGACAGCAACTTGGACTTTGAGGTCCTTGTCAAAGATCATTCATTGGGCGACAATGTCAACTTTGTACGAGGAAACCCAAAACTTACAAGTCACTCTACATACTAATGGCAGTCTAGCAATTGGCCCGGCACGCGAAGCAGTTCCCCAAGAGTGGACGGAAGCCGCTTACGCAGATGGACGAATTGGCTCTTATCGATACACTGAAACTGGTCTTTAATGTTTCGAAGTTGTATCCTGATCTCGCCAGCACTTTTTCCCCGTCTATTCAGTCCATACTGAAGATCATCAGCAGAATCGACATTCCAGCCAGGCCACTCGATGGACTCATCAGCTATTTGATCAACTCACTTTCTGTATTGGATCTTGAGGGGAAAAAAGAAAAGCATTTTGAGAGCAACCCCTTGTTTCCCAAGTTCAATCAGAACTGCAATGTTGACAAGTTGATCAACATTCTTGACCGGGCAGTATCGATCTACCGCCCCGAGGAGCTTGAAGAAAAAGCTGTCCCACTTCTACACTCGCTCATTGTCGTGCATGAAGTTGCTCCAGACGGCCCTCGCAAGTACATGCAATGGCTTCTGTTGCCCGAAGACAATGATCGCAGTCTGCCAATTGGACACTCTGACACGCTATCCTCGAAGCTGTTGCAGCTTTCCACCAGTCCATACCCTAGCCTGAAGACCGGAATCTCCGAGCTCATGTTTGTTCTATCGGGCAAGGATGCTGAAAATCTCACGCGCAGAATCGGATACGGCTTTGCTGCCGGCTTCCTGGCCTCCCGTGGAATGGAGATACCCCAAACTGCCGGTGAAGCTTTTGCCACAAACGAGGACGGTGGCCTTGATGAAGAGGTGAATCCAGTCACAGGGCAGCGATTGGCGGCCGAGCCCAAGGACACAGGCCCACCAATGACTGATGAGGAGAAAGAGAGGGAAGCTGAAAGACTCTTTGTCTTGTTCGAGAGGTAGGTTCTGATCCAAGATCTTGGGAACTACTTGCTACATACTGACCCTGATATACTACAGAGCGAGGGCAAATGGTCTCATTAGCGTTGAAAATCCTGTGGCTCAAGCAGTTCGGGAAGGCAGATTCGAGGAACTCCCTGACGACGCTGATAGTGACTAAACACATTGGCATTGAGCATTGAGCGAGGGCTGCGAAATGACTCTATTTGAATAAACCATGCATAAGGGAATACATTTTGCCGTTCGTCAAGTCTTCTGGTACTGTGTCACATCTTCAATAAAAGCATAGACTGCGAACCGAGAAATGGATTACAGGCTGCATTTTCACGCAGCGCCGCAGCAGCGCCGCTGATACTGTAGTAAAATGTCATTCATCTTTATGACCTTCGACACGCTGAGTACATTTGCAGAGGCCCAGATTTGCCAAATTTGCTGTCGTCGGAGTCGAGTCTCGAGCCCAAGCTGAGCCAGTCTATCATTCCATTTGAATAGCTTCGGTCAGCGCCTTTCGACTTGAACGGAATGCATTCGAACCGCTGGGAACCATAGAGGTGCCACTCGGAGGTTCCCGAGCGGGCGGCGGCATGACGTACCGTGGATCGAGACGACTCATGAACGGCAGTATTTCTCGCCGCCTGCCGAAAAATTATACGCGGGGCAAAGTTGTCTTCACTTAAAGTCACACGATTTTTCCTACGGTCATTTTTTCGTTATAACTTCACTTTTGGAGGCACTGATACCGTCGCAATCTCCGTCAATATGTCGAAGCCATTTGATCCCGAGCAGGCTGAGAACCTGGAGGATGTATGTCACTTACGTCTGCACCAATTTGCGGGGTCACAAGGAAACTAATCAGGTTCACAGATGGAGAAGCAGTTTGCTGTGAAGGGTCAGTCGCACGTTATTTTAGTCGCGTCACATACATGCCAATGCCTCCCTTGCCAGAATGGCATGATCGCACGAACATCCGCTGACTGTTTTGCCTCGAAACAGCTGTTGAACACCTCATGACGTACTGGGCGATTCTTGAGAAGGTCAAGGGCTCGCAATTGCGCCTCACTAAGATGGATGATGAGATCTACGAATCTTTCATGGCCGAATTCTCCGACTTCGATCCCGCTGCCACCATCAACGAGGATGAAATGAAGAGCAAGGCCGGAAAGGAGAAATGGCGCAATTGGATCAACAAGTTCGACAAGAAAATTGAGGACTTCAACTTTGGTACTATCATTCGCACTCATGCGGATGCTGAATACGATCAGGACACCACTGTGTTCGGTGAGTTTTCAAAACTGCCCTCACAAAATTCGCGCCTTTGCACATTTGCTAAGCGGAACTCTAGGTGTGCGCATGCAATTCTATGCCATTGAAATTGCTCGGTAAGATTTGTCGCCTTGGTCTGTACTATATTTGAGACTAACTCTTATCAGTAACCGTGCTGGACTGAACGACTGGATCTATGAGCGTGCTCAGAAGGCCAGCTCTTGAGTTCGATCTGCCTCGTTTTCTCCCGAATCCTCCCTCCTCGACGATATTGCATGTCAATGCACCTAAGAGGACACTTGCTCAGCCCTGGAGGCTAATGACATCAAAGGCCCAGAAGGAAGCGCTCCGCTGGCTGGATTCATGGCCTCCTTGGGGCATTATGTAAGAATGACAGTGACGAATGCGATAGAATGTCTATATTTTGTTTGGATGGCTGTGGCCGCTAGGCCCGAAGGTCTTTTCATTCAGATCCCACATTATACCCGGAATAAATATTCTCAATTTGGGCGACCGTGCCTTTGTCTTCATGCTTTATAATTTGATCTATCCTCGCTGGCCCAATCTGGAGCATGCACCTATAGAATGAAATGGGGGACTTGAGGTTCTCTCGCGAACTGCTTTCACAAGCGAACCTTACTTTGCTCGAAAATTGGCCCTCCCATTGAAGACTTGTCATAGCCCAGGCAAATATTTCAGTGTCCTTCCTTGTCTACCGGACTAGGCGCTGACGCCGACCTGGGAACAATGGTTTGCCGTCGCATTGTTGTCTGGAGCAACCGCACATGACTGTCTAAGTTCCAATGTGACAAGGAATCACTTTCGAAACAAAGAAAAACTCTCAGCCATCTCGAACACGACTCAGACATAGTCAAAAAGTTTCGACTTCTTTTCCAAGAACTCGACTCTTCGTCTTCAAGACTCGACCTTGT
Organism: Penicillium ucsense; assembly: GCA_014839625.1. Taxonomy (NCBI): domain Eukaryota; kingdom Fungi; phylum Ascomycota; class Eurotiomycetes; order Eurotiales; family Aspergillaceae; genus Penicillium; species Penicillium ucsense. The sequence goes on along the minus strand of WIWV01000085.1, from coordinate 52,235 downwards.
CTTGCTACACTAAATCCGTTGGTATCACTGGTGACTTATGCATATCCCCAGCAATGCAAACCAACGATGCGGTACCTCAGGAAACAATGCCAGCTACTAAGCCTTCACCTAGTTGGAAAAACTTGCTCTGTTTCACCGACCGAAGACACATGCTGCCTCTGCTCACTGGAGCTGTTCTTGCGTTGCTTGCAGGCTTGGTAACACCTGCACTTGCTATTTTCCTGGGAAACGTCTTCGATATCTTTACATCTTACGGAGCCGGACAGATCACGTTCGAGGATCTTCACAGCAAAATTGTTGCCAGCTGCTTTGGGATGCTGGGTCTCGGTGCTGCTGGATGGGTATTGAGTAGCGCCTACTTTGCGGTTTTTATCGCATTCGGTGAACTCCAAGCCTCGAATATTCGGAAGAGGCTATTTGCAGAACTAATCAAGCGAGACGTTGGCTGGTATGAGGCTCAATCAGAAGGATCGGGGGCTTTGTTTTCTGGTATTCAAGCGTATGTGGTACTCTCGTTCACACTGGAACAGTTCTCTGACGGGTTTGACAGCCACATTCACGACCTCCAACTAGCGACATCCCAACCTCTTGGCCTGCTTTTGCAATATTTTTGTCGGTCTCTGGCGTCCTTAGGTCTTGGACTCTACACATCTTGGAAACTATCTTTGGTCACTCTCGCGGCTATCCCACTGTTCTCGTTCATCATTGCATTTCTCTCAAAAAGGATGAGATTCAGCATCGAAGCGCAACAGACAGAACTTTCACAAGCCTCAAAGGTCTCCAGCAATGCCATCAGCTCGATCGATGCTATCAAATGCTTGAACGGGCAAAAGATTGAATTGACCAATTATTCTGCCCATATCGAGGCATCCGCGACGCATTATCGTCGCCAGGCGCGACTGAACTCCTTGCAAATCTCATTTGTACGATGGATGGTGTTCGGGATGTTTGTCCAAGGATTTTGGTACGGTAGTTCGCTTGCTCGAGCGGGTGAGCTGACCCCGGGTGAGGTATTGAGAACATTCTGGGCTTGTTTGACTGCAGCCCAGTCCATTGAGCAGGTGTTGCCCCAAATGCTAGTGCTTGAAAAAGGAAAGGTCGCAAGCTCTGTCCTCACGTCAATACTACATCGGCAATCGCCTCACTTTTCCGCAGTCGAAGCCAGGGGTATACTTTATCCGAAGCACTGCGAGGGCGATATTGAAGTGAAAAATGTGGGTAGTCTATCAGGCGACAATACTGTGAACTTGTGGAACTGCGAGCTCACATTGGATGTAGGTATCTTTCGCATACCCGAGCCAGCCTGGTCGAATCGTGCTCGAACCGTCGACGTTCTTCTTTCCCGCTGGAGAGACCACCTTTGTCATCGGCAAGAGTGGTTCTGGGAAAACTACACTCGGTCAACTTTTGATGCGCTTTTACCCCTGCCGGTCCGGCGAGATACTGATCGATGGCAATTCGATTGAGAAGCTTGATACCAATTGGGTCCGGAACAATATCACTCTGGTGGAGCAACGCAGTGTCCTTTTCAATGACTCTGTCTTAAAGAACATTGCATTCGGACGGCATGAGCATGAATCAGTTTCTGCTGAGGACGTTCAGGGTTCCATTAAGGGTGCAATGCTACAAAGTGTGCTAAACACGCTGCCTAAAGGCCTCGATACCTGCGTTGGGCCCGGTGGAAATCATCTGAGTGGGGGGCAAAGACAAAGAGTCGCGATAGCTCGCGCCAAGCTTCGTGACACTCCGATCCTGATCATGGATGAGCCCACTAGTGCTTTGGATCCCGTGAATAGATTGGCCGTGATGAATGCAATTAGGGAGTGGCGAAGAGGGAAGACCACCATCATTATTACCCACGAAATGGCTCATATCAATGAGCGAGATTTCATATACATTCTCGAAAATGGGCGTATCGTGCACAGCGGCTATCGAGATACGATCGAAAAACAACCTGAGGCCGAGAAATATTTCCGGAAGGACACTCAGGATGATTCGAGCGCTGAAGGTGAACTGAATCCTGCACTGACGGTACGGGACTCTGTTCTCTCCTGGGAAGGTCTAACTCGCCAGAGTATGTTACCCCAGTCTGCGTTGACTCGATCTGCACATCGCGGGTCTCAGAGCTTCAGCCGGCAAGCCCACCACCGGGCAACATCGTGGTCTGATACGTATGAGCAAATACTATCAAGGGAAGAAGTGCGCTCAATCGACAGCACAATGCTGGGTATTACCTATAATGTCAGCAAACGTGGGTCAATTATAGGTATTCCAAGAAGAGATCTTTCGCCTATTCGCCCGAGCTCATGCTATTCAAGGCCGATGGAGGAATTTGAGATGACTTCATTAGAGCGCAGTGACAGCACGGGCAGTCAGCCGAGTCCTGAACCTGCGATTTTTGCCGCCCAACGCGAGGCTATCCATGACATCGAACCAACAACCAGGTCCAAACGGCATAAAGAAAAGCCTACAGGCTCTATGTACAGCATCATGCGAAGTGTCGTGCCAGCTTTGACATCAAACCAAAGAGTGATATTGTTACTGGGGACACTTTCAGCACTGGCCCACGCAAGCGCAACTCCAATTTTTTCCTATTGCCTTTCGCAATTGTTCAGCACCTTCTATGCTGGCACCAATAGCGATAGACTCACAATTATGTGGTCATTGGCTGTGCTAGGTGTATCGGTTGGGGACGGACTGGCTTCATTCTTCATGCATTACTTTCTGGAGTATTGCGGCGAGGCCTGGATGGACTCCCTACGCAAAAGAGCCTTCGAGCGTATACTTGATCAACCTCGAGCCTGGTTTGAGTTGCAAGGCAACAGCTCAGCCAGGCTCACGGCTCTCCTCGACCAGAATGGTGAAGACATGCGAAATCTGCTGGGTCGCTTTGCTGGATTTGTAGTGGTGGCAGTTTCAATCACAGTGATGGCCATCATCTGGAGTTTGATAGTCTGTTGGAAATTAACATTAGTTGCTCTCGCGTGCGGGCCTCTCATCTACGCGATCACCCGTGGGTTCGAAGGCGTGAACGCTTTATGGGAACATCGATGCACTGAGTCGAATACACTGATCGCGGAAATTTTCACGGAAACTTTTTCAGAAATTCGCACTGTCCGGACTCTGACATTGGAAGGCTATTTCCATGATAAACACAACAAGGCGTTATCAAAAAGCCTTGTAGTTGGGTTAAAACGGGCTTGCTATACAGGCCTATTGTTTGGTCTGCTGGAGTCCACAGTCATGTTCGCAAGTGGTAAGCAAAGATCTTGTCCTCGACTCTCGCTCCGTATTACTGACGCACATATAGCTTTGATATTCTATTATGGTGCCATTCTTGTGGGTGCGGAATTTACCGTGAATGACGTGATGATGGTGTTCTCTCTCATTCTCTTCAGCATCGGATATGCAGCCCAAATATTGTCATGGAGTAAGTTGCGCAAATGAATCAGGCCGGGAATTACTCGTCGCTAATTTCTGCTCTAGTCCCTCAAATCAACACCTCTCGCGAAATTGCCACGCAGCTCTTGCGCCTGGCGAGCCTGCCCAACAACATTTCACATGAGCATAGAGGACATTTCAGATCTTCGAATCTCACTCCCATCCAGCTCATGGGTCTGGACTTCAGATATCCATCCCGGCCTGAGACTAAGGCCCTTAAGAGAGTGTCTTTTTGCATCGCCCGACATTCATGTACCGCCATCGTTGGCCGGTCTGGTTCGGGTAAATCGACAATTGCATCATTGCTGATGGCGCTTTACGAGGCACCGGTGTCCAAAGACGGTCGGCCGACTGTAAAACTTGGCGGCCATGACATTTTACACCTGCATGTACCAACTTTGAGGTCTCACATCTCCATGGTTTCGCAACAGCCCATCATCTTTCCAGGAACTATTTACGATAACATCAGCTATGGGCTCGGTGACAGGGCATCTATTCACAGTGTACGTATGGCTGCAGAGGCGGCGGGGGTTGAAGACTTTATTCAGTCACTTCCCAACGGATACTTCACTGTGATTGGAGATGGGGGTATTGGTCTGTCTGGCGGCCAAAGACAACGTGTAGTCATTGCTCGTGCGTTGCTTCGAAAACCGCAAATCTTGATCTTGGACGAAGCCACTTCGAGTCTTGATCCTGCTGGGGCTGAGATTGTCCGTCGGACTGTGCAAGACCTGGTCGCATCGCGCGATGATCTCACTGTGGTCATCATCACTCACGCAAAAGAGATGATCGAGATTGCTGATCATGTTGTGGTTTTGGATGAAGGATCTGTTGTCGAAGATGGCACATACCGAGATCTTTCGAGGAAAAAGGGCGGAAGATTGTACAACTTGATAAATAGTCCCGAGAACACGTAGTGGCCGTGTTGTCTTCCATGTGTCTTTCTCAATTGTTGCAGATGTTCCGGGGAGTTTGTTCACCTTGCTTCGGATTGCGGATTAACTTATATCAATGATATGGAGTATTTGGTTCAGACAGCGACATCTTCTTGAAGAGGTGATTCGTTCAACGAGGCTTGCACATTTGACTCATGACTTCTCAATGACTAGCCTCCTCTGCAGGGCTGTATTCAAGCTCTGAGCAATGGAAGTGGCCGTTTTCTTCATGAGGCTCTGTGATGCCAAGACTGTGTCTTGCCAATGTCCTGCGGGGCTCGTTCCTCTCGAATGGCGCGGGCGCCAATTTGTGCGGAGCGCGTCCATCAATTTAAATCGGCATCCACTTAACAACTCACGAACATTGGGAGATCTGCATATTCTCAGACAAATTCTTATATACTCAGCTGCTTTTTCATAGCCGACACTATTTGGAAAGCAATCTCACACTATAAACTCCGAACAAGACCCTTTCTCCTCTTTGACTGCGATCATGGCCAAACCAACCATCATCTTCGCTCCGGGTGCCTTTTGCCCCCCGAAGATCTTCGATGACCTCTCTCAGAAATTAAATCAACATGGCTATACATGTTACACCGTCTCATTCCCATCCGTTGAGCAAGCGAGCTCAGTCAAAGACCTCCAGCCAGATATTGACGCCGTGCGCAGACTCGTCCAGCCCGAAGTCGAGGGCGGCCGAGAAGTAATAGTCGTTTCGCATGGCTGGTCTGGTCTCCCCGTCAGCAGTGCCCTAGATGATTTGGAGCGATCAGAACGTGCAAATCAAGGAAAGAGTGGCGGTGTGATCAAGTTGGTGTTTGTCGCTGCGTTCATCCCACAGGTGGGCGAGAGTATGATCAGCGCTTTTGGGGGACATTTGCCGCCGTGGCATGTTCGTGATGTAAGTGATATGATCACCAAGCAACTTTTTGAAGTCTTACCTCGGCGGATGCCTCTACTGTAATGTGGTCATGGTCCCTGGGAAGAGAGGCTGGTTCACAAATAATGTGGCGCTAATAGGTTTTAATAGGAAACCACTGGCACGGTGACAGCCAGCGATCCGTTCGCGTTATTCTTCCATGACGTTCCCAATGGTCGAGAATGGGCCCAATCGCTCCGTCCTCACGCATGGTCCACAATGGCATCACCAGCTACAAGTGCGGCTTACTTGAAGATTCCTTGCTCATATCTGCTCTGTGTCAACGACTTTGCCTTGCCTCTTGTGGTCCAGCAATTGATGGCTGATCGTGCTCAGCGAAGGGGGGCCGTCATGGAAACGGAGAAGATCAATTCGAGCGACTCGCCTTGGCTGGCAGTCCCTGATGATGTGGTAGCTTATCTACGGAGACAAGCCGGGGACACTCTTCAGTAATGGATTCTGCAATTACATGGATCTCTTCGGCTAAATATTCGGGAGGCGGTTGATACGTTAGATAAGAAGCTTCATGGTTTCTGCTATTCCGGAATGACTTGCGCAAATAAGTATCACAGAAAGAATGTGGACTAGGGCAGGCAAACACAGACAAGTTTTCCTGTCATTCGCATACAAGAGCCCAATCCCTTCACATGTCCAAACAGAACTCGCGATACAAGCTGCAGGGCTCCCTCTTCCTCAGTATTTCAATAAGGGAGCATACGAACTCTCTGGATAGATGGGGTTTCCTACTTGTGAGAAAGTCTCCGCATAGCCTGCTTCAAGCCGGAAAACACCTTTTTCTTCTTGCCTTCTGGTGCCGGGTTTGATGAGACCTCATGCGAGGTGTTCGCGTTTTCCTGACGAACAGGGTTGTTTGCAAGAGCTTGAACACTGGAGGTGCCTCCACCGCCACCCACAGTCACAGTCAATAGCTTTGGGTTCGAGTCAAACACGCTTCCAGACTGATCCTCCCCATTGCTGGGAGCGACGTCATCGTATGGGAAAGCATAACCTCGATGGTCGAGAGAGATCTCATGACAGATCCGTGAGTAGTGGTTCGTCACAGGATTCTGGTAATAGTCGGCCACTGTCGCCCCATTCGGTTGTTGTGAGTTGCTCAGCAAGGTCGATCGATTGAATGCAGCCGCGAGTCTGGCAGTCACAGCATCTTTGATGCCATTGCCGGAGACTGCAAAGGCACCAGAACTGTTGCTGAAGATGTCGGCAGTCGAGGGCTTATCGTAGGAAAAGTTTTGGGAGGTAAAGTCGAGCTTGCCCTGAGCTACATTCGCCTCAAGATTGCCAGCCCCACCTTGTGTGTTGACTGTCAGGTCCTTGTTGGAGTACTTGTCCCAGACCTGATTCACGTACGAATCGTAGTAATTCTTGAACAGGGAATTATCCAGAACAATGCCCGTATTGGGGGACACAGCGCGGAGCTGTCTTCCATTGTTGCTGACAATCAACCGGTCCCATCCGGCCTGGTCTTGGGCATTCTGCTGTTGCAGTGCCGAGCAGATCCTTCCCAATCCATCTGACGGCAATCCCAAAACAGAGTGAGAAGCGCCCGACGTGGTGGTCAGGGTCAGCGCAATGGGCAGGGACACAAAGTCGACCAGTGTGATATTCGCATATAGTTGGAAGGAGTTCCACGTGAATTCACAAAAGTCCCAGTACAGGTTGTAATTAGGATCAGACGGGTTGGACGAAGAGGGTTCAACGAGTGCAGGTCCGGGGTTCACGTAGAAGGTGAGCTTGCCATCGCGGACAAACCACAGTCGACCTCCCGCGATGTGTGGAATCGAGACGGTTTTGGTACTGCCAGCAGGGCCCAGTGGGATCGCACAGTCTTGATCCAGCGCGGTAAGGGTGCTGGATGGAGACGCCGGGTAGTATGGCGTTTTACCATCTGCTTGAATCAAAACGAGAGCGTTGTTTCGATCAATTGCGTATCCAGTAATGTACGCATAGACCGTGTCGGAGCCAGTCTCGTTCTTCAACGCAAAGTCCAGAGTTGCCATCTCGGCGGTGGCTCGGAAGTTGATAAGAGATCAAGACAGATGAGAGAGGGGAAAGCCCAAGCAAAGACAGATCTTCACCCTTTTGTCAGGGCGCCACACGCTTGGCTTGGCCGGAGACGGGCGATAATATAGGCGTGTATAACAGCTAGAGGCTGAGCCGGGCAAATAGAATTTTGATAGAAAGCAGTGAATGGGTCCACTCAAGGACGGGATGAGATCATGAGAAGCCACCAACTCGGGCAGCACAGCAGGATTTCAAATCTCAGGTACCAAGTGGTCGGATGCCCAGGAGGTCCAGACTCGAGCTGGAACGTCTCACCCAGCGTGTGGTTATATAGGTCCCAGAAAAGGCAGCGACTACGACGTTTACACCCACCATCGGATGCTCAGTCAAGCAGGGCTGACTCGGTCCGGTGATCCATCCTTGCGACGACTTGGCATGTCCATCTTCCAAACTCTTTGTCCACGGTAACCAGAGTAATTGGCTCATGCCTTGTTCCAAAGACCATGTCAATCAATTCTTCACGGACGATGAGCTGCCACTCTCGGCACATCTTGAAGTCTATGCCGAGTCCGACCGCAAGAGGGTGCAGGCCGGCGATCATGCCGGGTGTGCAGATGATCTTATTGCCGCGTGGCGACCCATGGAAACGGTCTTTGACTTTGCGGGGAAGTCTTCTCCACGGGGTGAGCCTGTCCACGCTGTCATGCATGAGATACCGAGTTTGGAGAGATCGTCGACATGAACGGCATGAACAGGCCCGGCAGGCAAGGGCGGGTCAAGGCAAGGGAGCACTGGCGCCTCCTACTCATGTGCGGTGTGTCAGTACAAACAACACCACCTTACCCTTCCTTCTAAGCCGCGGCGTTGAGGCTCACAATGGATGTAGGTAGCTTTTCTCTTCACACCCTCGAGTAAACAAAGTTCCACGATGTAACCTCTTTTGACATGCCGATGCGTCATTCGCACAATGAAGTAATGATCAACTGAGCACCTCGATAACCGAGGGGGTAAGCTGATGAGTGCTGAACTCTGTTCTGAAAGAGTAGTCCAATATGCTACCTTGAAGGGTCTGAGGTGACATAGATCATCTTTGTTCTTGCGGTCCTTTGATTCCTTGTGTTCATGCTCGTATATTCCTATGCCAAGACGGTCGGCTTTGGAGAAAGCAGAATCAAAAGTCGTATAAGCACTGCACTGGAACGATCTAGATCAGTATAGTTTTCTTTCGGCAACCTAACATCCATTTGTGTAACCCCGATAATAGCTTTCACGTAACAAGTTCGCTTGATCGCAATCCAGGAACGCTGCGTTGACTCACATGCCCGTCGTCGGACGGTTGATCCAAGAAGATTCGTTGGTCCTGAGGATGATCCAGGTGGTCACGGTCAAGTTTGGATGCTGCAGACTTGGATCACGCTCATTTCTGAATGTGTATGTTGGAAGAAGTCAAGGAAGGGCATTAAGTATCACTTGACTAGGCAGGGATCTTGTCACTCTAGGATTCATGGCCGATCAAATTCGAGGACATCTAAACATCTCGATGTACTGACGCTACCACTGTATGATCTCCAGATTTTGCCATAAGCTGACCTGAGCATATTCGTGAATTTCATCCAACTTACGATGGCGCCTCTTAGGTATATCGGGTAGTTAGCCGTGTCAAGCTTTCAGGCGGTGATGTAGACTAAAAGAGCACCAGGGCATGGCTCGGAGGTCTCGTTTCAACGGATGTCTGTTGCAATCTTGTGCTAAAACCCGCGTGGGTGACTGTGCCTGGTAACAGACGATCGGAAGAGATGCAGTGTTGATGAAAGGGATCGAAGAGGGCCCCAACACACTACTAAAGGAAACTAATTGTGATCGGGCCTGTTCCGATCATCAGAAAATGAGTAAGAATATTCTGAAGCCGGGATCAGCTGGCTGTGAGCGCTATTCATCAGGGCTGGCTCGATCACCAAGCCTAAGTGAGTGTTCGCTTCAGCTCAGTTGTGAGGTAAATCAGTTGCGATATTGACGCGGGCGGAAGGGTTGCAATTACACGATGGGTCAAGCAGCAGCCTGCTAAATTTTAGCCTGTTTTTGTATAATAAAGTAGAATGTGACTGTGAGTGTACTATCAAAGACAATATAGGTGAGTATAGGGCATAGGTGATCATCAAGGTACCAGTACTGTGCAGACCCTGGATTTTACGATCCTATCTCTACTGCAGTGGATAACTGAGATCGGTCCGAGGGCGCCGCGCTTCAATTAAGCATTCAATTGTCTCTCACGCCAAGCATGATCTGTCTGCTTTACTAAGTGGGGGAGATTTGGATGGGAAGAAAACAAAACATGCTCAATTCTTGACCTAGACGGGCTGGTACAACAAGACTTAATGTAATAATGATAGAGAGGTATGAACTTGGCCTTGTACGACCGGAGATGGACATAACACAGCCTGTCCTATCCTCAACTCGGACAGCTCACCCAGCCTCCCGTCAACAGCAACAGCTATCCTTCAATCCATTCACACCGTTGTGACTCAGTTCTAAATATTCCAATTATCCAATCGCTACACTCGCGGCATTGGGTCTCCGAAATGCCAGGATGAATACAATCTATAATACAATCGATTGCATGCTACTCTTATCAGATATTCGGCGTGCATTGACTGTCTCAGGTGGTCATAGACAACGGAACACCGCAGCTCCTCGGTCAAAGCTCAGACCCTTGAGCTTCGGGCGGCCTAATTGAAATACTCGGCCTCCACCGATACACGGTAGGGGTCCTTTCGAGTTTCATGACAAAAAGAAACACACAGAACGGTCGTCATGGAAGAGGATCAGAGTAATCGCTCAGATTGCGTTCGCCGAGGACAATGAGCGCACATCTCGACATTACTTATCGTTGGGGATTCAAGACACATGGATCGGGATCCACGTAGTATGTACAGTACAAGCAACCCGCCAAGAAAAGACCGCCGTCGTCATTCAATCGGAGGCTGCTGCATCCTTCGGTCGCGAAAGGGTCAACTTGCTTCAAATGCGACAGGGCCCGTCAACTAAGGTACCAAGCAAAAACTCAGCCTTGACATTGCAGTCTTCCTGTTTCCGCCGTCTTCCAATATTGAACACTGAACAGACTTGGAGCGAATGTCCCGAATGGGCAACGCCCCTGTGGCTGGGACATTTGCCGCCATCTGTTGCGTCGATCCGCTCCCCACGCTGATTGAGAAGGAAAACACTGGGTCCGCAGGATAATAATAGGCATCAGGCACTGAGCCACTGTCTTAGACAACGCACCCGGGTGGCCGACTCCACTTGTGCCTAGAAACTGTGCCCCATTCTCAAGATTGCTGATTTCCAAGTTCCCTGAACAGTGCGCGGAGGCTGGAATTCGTTCACCTCTCACCCACCTCGCAGGCCTCTCTCCCCACGTTTCATCTGCTTTTCATCCCACATTCCGCTATCCCTTGATCCTCACTGAGTTGCGCGGCGGCCCTTCCATGTGTGGGCAAGATCAGTAGGGCCCACCGCCCGTACTCCGCCACGATGTATCTCCCGCGGAAACGAGATCTCAGTCGTAAAAACAGCGTCTTCATCATTGTAAGTGCCCGTTTGGGACGGCGCAGACATGACATGCTGCACATCTTGTCATTTGGCCGCCGCAGTTCGACGTGGAAACGAAAGAAGGTAGTGCGAGAGCTGACTCAGTTCGTCTCTCAGTGTGTCTCGGTTTTGATATCCCTGATTATCCTCAGCGTTTGCAGTTATTCGGTCGCTCGATGGCTGCGCGTGCGCTATTCCGAGCCCAAGTACCTTCCCGGTCATATCTTGAAACGACGATGGAGACAATGGCGCCCGGGTAATTCATCGTATGGACAGGTGCCGACCCATGGTCAAGCTAATGGCCATGACACCTCTTATCGGGGTGCTGGAGAGTCTGGCCCAGAGATGACTTCTCGATCTTCCGGCAACGCCCGCAACAACAATCACAATGGCAGCAATAACGGTCCGCAGCGAGAGACCTCAATCCGATCCGTGATGACGCTGCCGGCGTACTCCGCAAGTCCCAAGCCGACAGAACAGGTCATTGCGCGCGAGGGAGAACGTGCTGGAATGGACATGGTTGTTGAATTCCCCGAGACAGCAGAGGAAGAAGAGTCTCGTCGAGAAGATCAAATGGAAGCTCTCTATCAACTTCGGGTACAACGACGGTATCAGCTGGCCGTCCGCGAGGCTCGTCGTCGGGAGCGTCGGGAGGCTCGGGCCCGTGGAGAGTCGATCCGTCTCGATGAACTGCGCCAGGATTTGCGCGATCGTGGTATTAACTCTTCCTCTGCGGCCTCGACTATCATTGCAGGATACCGAGCGCGTGAAAGAGAGCGCCGAATCGCGAGCGTGAGCTACGCTGACCTCGGTCATGTTCGACATGACGGCACCCGCCTGCGGGCTGATTCTCACAATTCCGACTCCGACCAACGCCCTCTTCTCCAAAACGCAGAAATGCAGGAGTCTTCGCCTTCACTGACCACTGTACCCACGACTCGCTCTCAGGTGCAATCCTTCGCATCCACGGTCTCTGTCGATGCAGATTCGCTGGCCTTGCGTCCGGTTTCCACCCACGCATCGTCCGTTCGACCCGTCTCGGCCGTGGTTGAAGAAGGAGACCTAGGTGCGTTCGAACTGCCACCCCCGGGCTACGAGCAACTCGACTGGGGGGAGGCCCCCGCCTATGAGGGTCCCATCGGCCAGCCAGCCAGGGAGAGTCGATTGCCGGAAATTACTCGGTTGCCATCAATCCACATCAACCTCGCGAGTCCGATCTCGACTTCTCCTGCGACTCCCACGCCAGCTGAGGACGTGGTGTCTCAGCAGCCTAACTCGGCCTCGGGAAACACTGCGGTAGAGGCGGAAGTCTCACCAGAAACCGCTGCGTCCCGGGATGTCACAGCTGAGTCGAGCGACAGACCATCGGCAGGACCACCTGCTTAGTGGTGCAGATGGCGCTGTAAGGGTAGTCTCCGACGTGTTGGAGCACAGTAATGGCCGGGAATCCCTCGCTGCAGACGAGTCCGTCCCACGGCTGTGAGTACGTTTGGAGCATGGCTTTTCTTTCCTCTTTTTGTTTTTCACTGCCCGGTGGATGTAAGTTCCACCTTGGCGTCATGATCTTGCAGCTTTTTGGCACGAATAGCGAGGCGTTCGGTTGGGATTTGGGACTATGTAGCGTGAAATCAAATTCAGCGGCTGCGGCTTAACTCCGGAGTGAGTAGTGTAATCACCCACCTTTAGAGAAAAGGTCATGTCTCCCCCACCTTTCCACTCATCCAATTCATCAAGAACAATGATTATCTAAGATGGCGTACACAAACCTACCTAACCTTAGGTACCTTCCATTGATCTCGCTACGATTGACCGATGGCAGCCCCACGTGTAGCTGCGCTCGTTCATGCATGTGTTAACTCAATCCAGCTGAGATATATCTGACTTCGTTTTCGAAAGTGCTACATAGTACATACCTTCCAATACAGTGTACGGGTCAAAGTTGGACCGTCAATGACACCTAACTAGTCGGTTCAGTACGCGTGAAGTAGCCTGCACCAGTCGAAGGTCTCCAGCTTGCGTTGAACAACAAATTTACTAACTGGGCATCCCTCTGGAATGGAAGAGGTAACTAAAGACCAGAGTACATAACTTCCAGTAAGAGCGACGTTCGCATTACAAACATGTACCATTTGAAGCAGAACCAGAATCTGCCACAGAAGATCCATGTCGGTCCGTCAATTTTGTTCCATTTAGTGTGTGTACTGTGTAGTGAATATGGACTGCATAGTGGAAGACTGGAAGTGGAATCGACGCATATATATCAAGGTTCCACCTATTGCTGCACCTGCTCCCGGAATCTCACTCACGTAGTTCAACCTCAGGGTAATAGGTACCTGGTAATAATCGCTATTCGATCTATTCGACTATTACCTGCTAGCATGCGTCTTCGTTTTCTCTCGGGCATATATACAATATGTTCCCACGTGAGCCGGTCAGGTCAACGACTTAGGTTATACCAGGTTTCTTATCACTGTGCATTTGTCTGTCGAGATCCATGGCGGAGTTACCGTAGGCCGCATTCTGGAATGATTTAGGGTCATGATATGCCTTCATGGCTAGCGCTTGACGTCGCAACACTCAACCATTGATGTAGAGAGGGCAAATATTATGTACTCTGTCTAGGTGATCCTGCATGGAATCATGGCATTCTGTAGTACATAGCTTGCTCAATTGAACATTCAGAATACCTCCACGGTGCTGGTGTCTGGTCGCGGTGTCCTCGGCTAGAGTGGGTCGGGTGGCCGTGAGGGTGCATAATTGGCCGAGACGCGCGATCAAAACATTCCCAGCCTTCAAAACAAAACCCACCCCCAAATAGTGTTCCGCAGTCATCAGACTCCATCTGCAGTTCTGCACATTTGCTTTTCACACTCCATGTTTGGCAGCCAAGCTCCTTACCCATCACAACCCTCAGACTGATTGCTTTCCAGTCGGGACTACTGAGCATGCCGCTTTCAGACTTGGACTTCACCGTGTCCGACTTCGACCCCGAACACGAAGCTTTGGCCTCCACTCGCGAATTCGGTAGCCCGCGACTTCCCAACATGAAACAGACCTACGACGAAGATATTGAGGAGGACGAACCAGATTTTGTCATCAACACATCTACTCTGGAACGCGCGTTTCCGGAATTTTCGCAGCTTCCGACATCTGAAGAAGAAGAAGAAGAAGACGAAGACAATCGAGCTCAACAGCCTAATAACCGCGACCGGGATACCCTGTCCGATATCAGTGAGCTGTCGATGGAGTTCGGCCGCGGCAACTCGAAAAACCCGGCTCGACGCATTGACGATTCGCGCGATTCAATCATGTCGTTTCAAAACAGCGTCCGATCATCCTCTCCAGCTGTTCGTGTTGAGTATCCAACGCCTCAAAAACAGTCACCTGCGCGCCTGACAGCTCGACGCGCCGCGGGTGAGAACCTTCGAAAGGACGCACAACTGCGACGTGCCACGCAGGCCCAAAAGGAGATCGCAAACCCTCAAGTATTGAGCAAATCACAACGCGATAACCAACGACGCACATTCTCTGATATGCACGCGAAAGTGCGCGATAATTACGACGGCTCGTTCATTGGCGATGAGCGCCCCGCTCCTGTCGCGACGAATAACCGATCGACGCGATTCGGAAACTTGAATGACTCGCAAGAAATTGCTGACGCTGTTGAGCGTGCTTCCAGAGAGGCCTATGCGAAAGAGATGCGCAAGGCTGCCAACGGAGACACCCCGCGCAAACCGAGCAATAACCACAACAACACGATGGGCGACACCATGACGCGCCAATCTTTCCTTCTTCCCGACCTGCCCAATATCTCCGAGCTCGTTTCAGGCGTCTATGAAGATGGCACACCCGTATTCCCCCGTCAGCACAAGATGCGCTCCACTCGCTTCGTATCTCCCCCTCACGAGGCGACCGACATGTCCACTGTGCGTGGCCATCGACCACTCGATGCGATTCCGATTCCCGAGGATGAGAAAGCACTATTCGTTTCTCTTCGGCTGCTTCAAGACAAGGTTGCCGAGTTGGAGATGTTCAAGTCAGACGCCGAGAGACGAATTGAGATTTACCGAGAGGAGAACGCTTTGCTCAAATCTGGGCGCGCTCGTCATTCAGATAATCGCGGGGCAGACGAAGTTGACAACAAAAAACAAACGAAACGGCTGAACTTGGAGATCGAAAGTAAGTGAGCCAACGAATCTTTGTTGTTGATGTTTGCTAATGAATTAAAACAGAACTCGAGGCTGAGAACATAGCTCTGCAAAATCAGCTGGACATTGCTGACCGCAAGTCCCAGGTCCAGGAGGCCGCGGTCAAGCGACTCAACCATGAGCGAGAGTCTGCCATTTCCCAGCTTGGTGTAGCCTACCTCGAGACCAGGGAGCTCAAGATGGAAAACGACCAACTGCGAGAGGAGAATTCGACTCTCAAGTCGCAGCTGAACCGAATTGTATCCAAGCATCATCGAGAGGAGATCCAGGAGACGGAATCGAGTGTCTCTGCTTCAGACCCTGAAGATAGCAACACTTATAGTGCCGACGTGAGTCGCAACACCAAAGATGTGACTTCCAAGAGTGCCCGCGCACAGTCCAAGTCCAAACGACAGGAAGAGTCTCGTTCCAAGGTCTCTACACAGGTGGATAAGGAGATTTCCCGTCTGGAGAAAGAGCGTGCGGAGGAAGCTTTGTTTTCTATCGAGAAGCCTACTTCGAAGCGAGCATCTGCCTCGAAGTCTTCAAGATCTGGCCCCTCCGAGTCCCGGGGCCACCGAAAACAGTCAAATACGTCCAAGCAGCGAGTCAAGCGTGTCATATTGGAAGACGTCAGCAGCGCCTTGGATTCCACTGAACAAACCAAGGAGTCTGCGGAGGCAGATGACCTTACGCTTCTGAGTGTGATTGATGTGAGTTCATAAGCCTTGTGTTTTATTTTTGACCGAATCACGCTGACAGCTTCCATCATCAGGAAAACGAGATCGCCAAGCTTCGTAGAACGCTAGAAGAAGAACGGCTATCTCGCAAGCAGCGCCGCTTCAGTGCTACAAAGGATCCTGCTGCCACTGATACTGTGAACGTCAGTCGTCAGAGTATTCTCAAAGCACCTCAGCCACGCAAGTCCGCGCTGCGGGAGCCGAGACTGTCTATTTCTCGTCCTGCCTCAGCTGCCGGCGATATCACAACCAGGTCTTCCGCAACTATGGATGCCGACTCAAGCCTTGTCGTGCCAACCTCGGATCGAGCACGACGCCACTCTGACCAGTCAGCTGCACCTGCGCCACAACGTAGGAAGCGCAGGAATGTTGAGGAGATGACGTCCGCCTTCATCCTCCCCGATATCACCCTGAGCCGTGCAGACCTAGCCGGCAGAAGTTCGTCTCAATTACCGGAGTCCACGCAGCGAGCTTTGAACAAGATCGCCCAGCATGATGGAGACAACTGCATGATTTGCAAGAGCACTCACCCTGACGATGGCTCTTGCTCACAGGAGGCTGTCAAGATTCCGCAGCCAATTCCAGTGTCGGAACGCATGCCAGCTACTGAAGACCCCACCATGCGTCCGTCTCAACCACCTGCTGTAGCCCTTGCCACCGTACTCAAGACACTAGAGGACGAACTTGCCCATCTAAAGATGCAGCTCGCTTCCTATCAAGCTGCCTATAACAAACTTGATGTGTCCCTTGGGAAGCGTCAGCGCAAGTCGATCATGCAGAAGATCGAGAATGTCATGAAAGACATCGATATGAAGTCCGACCAAATCTACTCTCTCTACGATGTGCTGGAAACATGTAAGGGCGACCTGTCCAAGCGTGACCTTGACGTGACTTTGGAGTCAATTGGCATTGACGTGACGGCGAACACGTCCAAGTCCCGTACAGGTGGAGTCAATGTCGAGGATGAGGAGGAAGACGATTTGCCCTGGGAGGGCATTGAAAGCACCGCCGAGCTGACTGGGCACGCGTGAAATTAACATGTTTTATTCTCTTATTCCAAGTTTTTGGCGACAATGTTCTTTTGATCGATAGGGGATTCTTCGCATACGGCCTATCCGAGTGTTTTCATTATGCATCGAGTCTTTTGGTGATGTAAAGTCATCCTTATTATTGACTTCCAGAATTTGTGGGGAGGTACATAGATGCCGCATGTTATGTTTGAGTAGTCAAGGCAGAACAGATCAACAGACAGAAGTAAATGCTTTGAAAATTATTACGTCCCAAGTTCAAGCGCCATCGCTATGCCTAAAATCTTAAGTAATCATCGAACTATGCAGCCTTTTCACCAACAGCAGCCATGGCTGCACCCTCAGTAGACGCCGGCTTGGAAAGACCCAAAGCAGATGTAGCATCACGCTCCGCTACCTCTTCCTGCACGAAACAACCCAACCCGGCAAACGCCTCCAATAGCGTTCGCGAATAATACTCTTGCAAAGCGTACCCACCCGCTTGCACAGTAGTATCCGCACGGAGCTTGTCCAAGAACGCGTACGGGTAAGACTCGAGCTGGGTGTAGTAATCGCGCTTGCCCGGTACAAGACCCATGAAGGGATCGTAGGGCTTCTCTGGCTCCGGGGTTTTGATCTTCCGCAAGCCCTTGATGAATCCTGCACCCGCGACTGCGCCGGCCGTGTCGGCTGTCGTCAGAGGCGTGCCAGTGCGCTTGCCTTCCGAGCCGCGCAAAGCAGCCTGCTTCTGTCGAATGCGCTCTTCCTCACTGCGTCTAGCGGAGGATTTCTTCAAGTGCACCTTGTTTCCTTCGCGAGCGAGTGCAGCCGCATCTACAGAAGAGCCAGACGCCAACCGTGTGAGGAAGTCCTCGCGGGTGGCCTGCTGCTCGCGCCGCTCGTTCTCGTATTCCTCTCGGGCCATCTGTTGTCGTAGCCGGGCCTCTTCTTGTTCCATCAGGATCTTCTTCTGGAAGGAGGTTGCTTCTTGTTCTTCGAGCAGCTGGTTCGCCTTGATGGATTGCATGTTTTCTTGAGCGTATGCTTGTAATTGTGCCTCCGTTTTCGCCACGTCTGTCCGGCATACTAGGTTTGCTATGATCTCTTCGCGTTGCTCGAGGAAGTCGTCATAGGCACGCTTCGAATCGAACTCTTCTTCGCGTCGGTTGAGACTGATCCGCCTCGTTAGCGAGCGTCTAATATTGCAAGGTAAAGGGCAGAGGCAGTCTTACATGTGCATCACCCGGCGCCGTATATCCACTTCTCGCTCAACTCCGATATCCTCAAAAGTCTGCTGGCGGAAACGGTTCTTTCGGAGCGTTTTACGACACCCGGCGACAGGACAACTGGCGGGGCCCGAGGAGAAAATTCTATCGACGCAAGATTCGCACATCTTATGGTAACACTCGGGGTTGATGAGGAACCGCATGTTCGGGTTGAGATACCGCGAGGACTTGCAGACGGGGCAGACCTCTTTGACATATTGTGTTAGACTTTTGTTACTTTGTAAACAGATTCGGCTGTGGGCAAACTTACCGTCCTCATCCTGGCGGTCGATCCCATTCTTGGACGCCATGGTGGTCCTTTGATCAACCGGGCAGAAGTTGAGAGAGAGAGAGCGGAGATCCGCAAGAGATGGAGATAAAGGCGGGCTCCACCACGTGCACAGACCAAGTCTTCAGTCTTCGGCGATCTTCTGTCATTTTTTTTTCTTTGCCCCTCCCCTTCCCTCACAAACATGCTCTTGTTTTGTTGCTCTCACTTATGCATGATCTCTTATTAGCGAGGCTAATGATCTTCACTTCTTTCTAAGTCATCATGGGTATTCCAGACCACGATCTTGACACGCTCGAACAGCGGCGACTTGCCCTTGAAAAAAACATCTCCGAATTACAAAAGTCTCTCTACCACTGGAGAACATGGGAGGCCGAGTACGATGGTCTGCGCGAAGAGATTCAAGGACTGGAAGATGACTCCACTGCGGAAAAGATGCGATCCATCGTGCGTCAGTATGAAGGTTCGCTCGTCAACGACGCGGAAATCCAAGCGATCCTCCGAACACAAGCCGGTGTCGACCGATCGCGCACACAGGTCGTTGATCTCCTTGGCCGACGCATCGACTATGTGAAGCAAAATGTGGCGACCATGGAGAAAAGGCTACGGGCCGCGGAGGATGGATTATACACATTGGATTCAAATGACCAGCCCCCATCGGATGTCTCCAGAGGTCAGGCATTTCCTTTGAGCGAAATTGTGGAGGAGCTAGATGAGGAAGGGAATGTCATTTCTAGTTCTGTCAATAATCCTGGAGACCATGCGTCGGATCTTCTGGAAGCTCTCAAAAAGGCCGGTGTCGAAAACATCCCGCAAAATTCCAGCTCCACTGAGAACGCCACGGCGTCCACGGATAGTCAACCAGCTGAAAATGCAAAAACCTCAGAGTCTTTTGCGAGTAAAGCAGGGAACGAACCTCCCGCCCAGGCCGAAGAACGTGAAGTTGACGAGACGTCTGTAATAACGGACAAACAAGAAAAGCAAGAGGATGACCTTGATTTGTCCAAGCCAGTGTCGCTCGTCACGCCGGAGGATCGCGCTCAGTCTCCCATCACCGACATCGACGAACCTGCCGATGAGGCTACTCTTCGCCGAGAGATGCTCGAGTACGGAATTCATGAAGTCGGTGCCATTGTTGCTGAATTGGAGCTGGATGATAATGCCAGCGAATTCTCCGTCTCGGACGAGGAGTACGCATATGGCACAGAGGATGAGGAGGACGAGGACGAATACGGCCGATCCCACACTTTCTTGTCGGAGGAGTATCATCAGCAAATGCGGGAGCTGGAAGCCAAGCTCAACGCAAGAGGCATGACGAATCTAGGCAAAGACACCGAAACCTTCCCGGAAGAGATCCGGCAAGAGATCCAGACTCCCGATGATGAGCCCACGGAAGAGGCTGGCAATGTCGAAGATGTTGTGAAGGAGAAGAAGCCGAAAAAGAAGGTTGCCTTTGC
Source organism: Penicillium ucsense (assembly GCA_014839625.1). NCBI lineage: Eukaryota > Fungi > Ascomycota > Eurotiomycetes > Eurotiales > Aspergillaceae > Penicillium > Penicillium ucsense. The sequence continues at coordinate 32,385 of WIWV01000085.1, read as the reverse complement.
CGAGGAACTTGATATTGCGCCCTCCGTCAAATCTACTGCGGCCGAGAAGAAGGACCCGTTACCGAAGCCACAAGCCAGCGTCCAAGTTCTGTCGGACGCCATTGTTGAGCGCACGGCCAAGCCACATGAGCCTAGGCCAGCAACGGTCAAGGCCCCAAAGAAAGGATCCCGTTTCAGGAGCACTCGAGCTCTTGACTCTGAAGCCTCTACTGCGGATCTTCCTGCCAAACCTACTCCCGCCCAAGTGCTGTCTCAGCCGATGAAGTTTGGAAAGCAAAGTGACCTTATCGACATGAAGCCGCCAGCCAATCTTTTCCCTGCTACTCCCCAGGGGCCAAAGCCTTTCTCTACGCCCATCGCTGACAATCTTGCTGGGCCATCAGCTCCCAAGCCACCAGTTGGCAAAACCCTGGCCGACAAGCTAGTCGAGCGGGACATCGCTCCCGGATCAATTACCGCTCCGGCTCCAGATGAGCTGGACGAACAGATCCATCGGCGGGAGATCGCTTCCGAATTCTACAGGATGCGAAACAGTAAGATTCAGGCACAGGGTGGCTTCGTTGATGACGAAGAGCCTGAGTTCGTCCCTATTGAGGAACCTACCCAGAAGGTCAGCCGATTCAAGGCTGCGCGTATCAAGCCCTGAATGTGTTGAGCCATTGCCGCAACAAACCCCTTTCTGTAAAATATCGAATCAACGAGGTTATGAATCCTGAAAGTAATAGAGATGTCTCTTACTTCCGACTCACTTCTACTATGCGTATCAGATATATCGGAGTTCCGTCACTTCAAATGTAAGTCACTATTTTGAGTGCCGTGTCTCGCACCAGGAACTGATACCATGTTCGCGGCTTTTTCCGCATCATTTTGGGCACATCTCCCCGCAAGGGAATTCACGTTGTGTCCAATGTTATCGTTCCGAGATCAAATATAGAACGGGGAAATCTCTGGCTGCATCACCTTTGAACCTTGTACGAACGCTGTCTGACCTGATGGGATACTCTGTATTGTGCTCGCCTCTCTGGACGGTACTTACGGAGATCTCTCATGGGTTGGCTTGTTCTTACGGAGTCCAAGATAATGGAGTTGTCGTTATTTTTTCTCCCCCGACATGCATGCGATTGATTATTGTATGGGTTGAGTGCTTGGACAAGCGGCCATCTTTGGGATCATCTTCTGAAGCTTGGATGGTTTGGTATTTGTGGATCATGTTAACATCATCATCATTAATTGTACCTTGCTGTAGGCTCTGCAGACAAAAATGTCAAATTCAGACCACGTAGTTATGCGTCCATTTACAGAGCATTCCGAGCTTCATACCGAGTCCCACAATCAGGACATGACCCAAGGTGGAAAGTACTTGTACGCGAGGATCGTGCGTCCTGAGTGTAATGGCCGCCAACAACAGGAGAGGATACAAAAACCAGGGCCTGACGACCATGGGTGAGCAAGGATGCAGCACCGTGACCACCTTGATCAAAAACAATGATACTTGCAGGATGGGCGGAATGATCGACGTGCTCATACGGCGAAATGAAGAAAAGTTGGACGGAGGCGGGGGAAGTTGAAGTTGCTGGGCAGGTGGGACGGGCTGGGTCTGTGAATTGAGCATGTCTTCGTGCGAAGGCAGCGTCCGGCCGGTAAAGGCCGACGGAGGATTGGGAAACCTTTGCCGCATGAACATATCAGTGTCCGGTTTCAATGAGGAACGCCGGGAGTCGAAGACTGTGTCAGATGCTGAAGGGCCGCCGGAACCAGTGCCTGAATTGAAAGGAGATTCACGTGGTACAGACATGGGGCTCCTGTCGGTTCTCTTCTTCACGGGTGACAACGCTCGATCAAGCGATGGTTGAGGCGACACGGACTCGACTGCATGAACTCTACCAGGTCCAGTCAAGTCTGGCCCTGTTGAGTTGTTGCGCTTCAACCTGAAGTTCTCGCCGGCATTGTTGGCAGCTTGAATTCCGCTCAATACTTCGTCTGCTGTGGGACGCTGATCTGGGTTTACTGAGAGCAAGTGGTCCAAAAACGAGTACAGCTTAGCTGGTAGATCAGGTCGCCGGCGCCGAACGTTATCAAATCCGGCCCAGTGCGTGATCTCTTCGCGGAGCTCATCCAGATCTTCATTGTCCTCGTTCAAGATGTCGGCACTTTGGTAAGGGAGATCGCCGAAACATAAGAAATAGAGGATCATTCCCAGTGAGAAGATGTCGGATTTGAAAGAGAAATTCCCAAAGGGTCCTCCAGGATATTCTTGACGTAGGACCTCGGGAGCACAGTAGGACACTGTTCCAGTGGCACCGGTGGATTTGCGCATAGCATTCTGTGATTGAACTTCGCCAAAATCGCTGACCAATACACGCAGACCATCGCTCGACTCGTGAAGAAGACAGTTGTTAGGCTTCAGGTCGCGGTGGATGTAGCCGTTCATGTGCAGGTGACGAAGGCCAGCGGTGATATCTCTGAAGAAAGAATAGATCTGATCAAGCGGAAGAACCCTGGGTCCCTGGGTCTCGGGCTTCAATTCTGGTTCTCCTTTGGATCTCCTCCGTAATCGGTCCTTGAGTTGTTGAGCCGTCGTCGTCGTTTGCATACCTCCACAGAGGTAATGGTGGAGATCGCCCGCATTACAATATTGCTGGATGATAAAAGCGCATGGAACACTGGGGCCAAAGGTACTGATTCTGGCATTTTCAAGCCAGACGTGTCGGTAAGAAACCAGATTTTGATGAGAGAGGTTTTGCAACAACTGTACTTCTCCCAGGACTTTCTCTAACCACTCATGGTCGTCTCCGACCGGCACACGCTTGCAAGCAAAATGTCCAAGGGACACACCATCCAGAACGTGTCTCACCAGCAAAACCACGCCTTTGCCACCTTTTCCGAGTACTTTCTCTTCCACGAAAAAGCGCTTAAAGTAGTCTGGACTAAATGCCGACGAAGAGATTCCTTGACCTGTGACGGGCGACGGTGTAGTTGTTGGTTCGCTCGTGGGTCCGGCAGGAAGTGCGGAACGAACAAATCGACGGCGTGGTGATGATGGCCTCGACGGGCTCTCAGAGCTGGGCAAGCTATTGTCGAGCATGCGAAAGTAGTTTGGGTTGATGAATTCCGCCTCTGGCTGCGGACTGCCACGATGCCTTCCTCGATTGGCTTCATGCATTGGACGATGGCAGAGCGGACAATTCGCTAGCTCCATATCGTCTTCCTCGTCATCTCCCGTCCGTCTGAGCGCGAGTTGTTGGGAATCATGGTCAAAGACCACCACGGAGTCGTTGTGCCGACTGTGCTGGGTGTTAGCTTCACGGGTTACCCACCAGCTGCGGCAGAGATACATACAGCACCACGTCTAGATTGCCACCATTGTACGGGATCATAGACATGTCTTCCGGCATGCTTGATCACCATTTCTAAGGGTGAGAAGACGACCAAATCGTTTCTTCCGCGTACGTGACCTATTGTTCTGACGGATGCGTGTTGGTGGAAATGACGAGATGTCCCCAGTAGGCCCCACAGTACGGGCGGTGAGAAAGAAGCCTAAATTGAAAGCCTGCCCGCCAGAGACTATGGCCGATGATGATGGAATGCACGTGATGTCGGATAGATGGACTACGAGGTTGAGATTACATGAAAGATAGACATTGCCTTTACATTACATTTAAGGTTGCCAGAAAGGAGGTTCATCATTGATTTCAAAATCGGGGTATCACATAGAATAGCGTAGGTCTGGAACCCAGAGGCTCATAGTTGGGGGTTTGCAAGCGTTGCACGGGCGGAGACGTGTGAGTGAACGTTTAGAATAGAGCATCTCTGTGTTGCTGCCCGGCAGGTGATGCTAGCGGAGAGCCTGTCTGTCTCGTCCACAGACGGGACGGTAAGATCGAGGGACAACCGCGACACGGATCGGCTTGGATATGCCGCATGTGCAAATCGATGACTGAAGCTTCATACAAATGAAGATGCGCCAAGGTTTGGTGATGTGAATCGACGTGTCGTCGATACTCAGTTAAGAGGCACCGGGACCAAGAGTAATACTTCAGTCCTCCTCGCCACTTTCGACGTCACTAACTTCGAGGTTTGCAATCGAGTCGTCATCATCGTCATCGTTATCATCGAACCCTCCGAACTCACCATCAGGCTGGGACTCGGATGATTCGGCCTTTTCCTCAGATGGCTCCGACGCTGCCTCGTCAAGCTTGCGCTTGCGGCCCATCTCACCCAGACGGCCTTCACGGCCCTCGATCTTCTCGGTACCGTCAATAGTTCCCTTAGGAGGAGGGGTATACCAAGGGACCTTGCCTCGCAGGAAATCGTTGATGACCATCTTGGCAACACCATCCAGATCAGGTTCACCTCCTCTCAACAGACGACCACCCTTGCGGGCCAGTCGACTGAGGAAGTCAATGGCATCCTTGCAGTCCTTGATGCCATAGGTGCGCTCAAGGTGACGAGGCTGTACGCGACGCAAGATGGCCGGAATGTATTGTTCAGGATTCTCAACGTTCTCAACACGGCAGACACCACGCAGCAAGATATCTTCCTCCGTGTCGTTTTGATTCGGGGGCACAACACCGGGGCAGTCAATGAGGTAAATACGTTTCATGAGAGTAACGTACTGCCACACCTTGGTCTCGCCAGGAATAGGGGCAACAGTGCAGACCTTCTTCTTGCGAAGTGTGTTGATGATAGACGATTTACCCGTGTTGGGATAACCGATTAAGCCGACTGAAATCTGCTTGCGATCTGAATGAAGTGCAGAGAACTGACGGAGAAGCTGAATCAATGAACCCTTGCCGAAGGAGTTGTTGATGGAGGCGTGGAAAGCCAGAGTCGGATAGTCTTTGGAAAGGTGACGAACCCAAGCAGCCTGATGAACTTCCATATCAGTATGTGATGCTCAAATGATCAGAAAAATGAGATGGAGAGAAAGCAAGGATGTGTGGGATGTTACTAAGAGTTCAACTATCAAGCCACCAAAGAATAGGCAGAAGTAGAACTCAACTCTTAAACAAAACACATATGTCCCTTACGACTAGCCTTCAAAACGAAGACCGGTCAACCTCGCCTCAGAAAGAGGGTTGGTGCGGGACATTGTCAATCTACCAAAGCTGTAACAGACGGACCTCCATTGAAAGAAATGAACGGCAAAATGCCGCAGGAAGAAGCCTTGACTTAGCGATGGAACGGCCCGAGAGCCGGATGATGGGAAGAAAAATGATGGAAAACTGAAAGGGGTGATTACGGGGAAAGGCAGCTTGTGAATTGAGATGCAGACGAATATGAAGGGGAGGTCACTTACAGCAACACCCGTCGGGACGAGGTCAGTTTTGTTCAGCACAAAGATGAGGTGCTTGTGAGGTGCTTCTTCACGAATGTATTTTTCAACACTGCGGCAGCGGGTACCGATTGGATCACGGGCATCCAGAACATGAATGACAACATCAGAGGAGTCAATGACCTTGTAAAGCTCGTTCCAGATACGCTTGCTTTGTCCTTTTGAGAAAACAGCCTCACGAGCAGTAGTGAAGACAGTGTCTTCCACTGCACCAACATCACTGGCAACGATGGGTGTTCCGTCCTCGTGGGTTCCCTGGTCGTTCTTCTCCAGGTAGGAGTCGTGCACTTTGGCAGTCTCACCGGCAAGGTCCTCCAAAGAAGTCACTCCCAGCTTGACACGCTTCCTCTGGGCCTTGGGGCCGAAGGTGTCGTTGAAGGGATTGTTCTCGATCTCCATCTTAGCCTGGTGCTGCTTGAGACCGTTCACACCATTGGTGTTATCCCGAATGAGACTCATAGGGAGCTTGTTGGTCTTCAGCAGCACCTGGTAGGGATCAGAGGCACGCTCAGCGACAGCTTCGCGGAAGGAAGTCAGAGCTTCCTGCGAGATGACACGAGTATTTCCGAACCATTTCCTGTTGGGCTCAATGCGAGCGACGGGAGCATCTCTGGACTGGTAAGAGGCAGCGACAGTGATGTCTCCGGCTGCATTGCGTCGCGCCTTTCCATCTTTGAACATGTTCAGGGTTTTGATTTTCTTCGCATCGCTGCAGGGTCAAAATGTTAGTTGGCCACTTCATAGCATGCAAAAACAGATGCTGAAAAAAGACAACATACCGATAGAAATTTTCACCCTTCAGCTTGACGTTCCCCATGCCATCGTTCACCTTGCCCTGCCTCACTTTACGTGAGGCCTCCTTCTTGCCTGTACCCATAATGGGGACTTTTCACTTTTTTTTCAATCTTAAAGGAGTATGACTCGACCTTACGAAAATTTCGAAGGCGAAGATCAGAATCAAAGTAGAAGCGTCTGAGCGCAGGGGAAAGCAAATAAAAGGGAAAAAAAAATTCCAAAGGCGGAGAGACTTTTTTTCTCGGGCGCCAAGAGACAGCGGTGCACGGACCACGGCAAAATCGCTTCTGTTTCTTCAGACGCCGGCCTCCTACGTCGAGCACTGTGAGACCGCGTTTTATGAGCCAGACTCATCTTTGTTCTTGACGAGTAACTCATTGAGAGTTGCTGAGAAATCCATTTCCTAACAATTTCACGTGGCCTCAATCTCCGTGACCATTGTCACCGAACGCGGTATTGGTGCATCATGCCCATTCTCCGCAGCGGCCGAGCTGCCACTGTGCAGATTCGGGGATTCGCGACTTCATCAAGCCTCCGAGCTGGGCCAGAGTCGCCTCATTTTGTCGATGTTCCCCGTGTCGTTCAGGCTGGCCCTCCCACCAAACCTCGTGTCAGAGGTACTCTGCCAGTTCCTCGCGAGTTGTTCCCTGCTCGCCGCACAGACAAACCCCACAAGGCATACCTCGATGCCGTCACGCCATTGCCTTCAACGGAGCCTACAGTCAACCCGAAAAGCAGTGATCCTGAGAAGCAGGCATTCCGTCTGAAGATGGCCGCTGTGCGACGCAAAAACCTGCGGGAAGGTCTGCAAACACTATACAAGCGGAAGCAGATCGCGGAGCAGACTATGTTCAACCGGAGCCTCGACAAGCAGATGCGACGTGAGCGTGTCCTGCAGCAGCCAGAGCCGGAAGACGAGCGCCTGACTCGTTCATCGATTGTGTCGGCCATGCAAGCTCAGCCACACAAGGTTCTGGCGGACCCCAATCGGGACGAGCAATTGGCTCTTTCTCGGGCGCGGTTGGAAGCCAAGCAGGCAGAGAAGGATGCCATTCGTCGTGATCACTTGCAATCTCTCTACATGAATGCTCGTACCTTCATCATCAACGAGCAGCAGCTTGCTGCCGAGATTGATCGAGTCTTCCCTGAGGGGGAGAACGAGGCTTGGCGAAACGACCACCAGCACGGGGAGAACATTTGGAACTTGGGCACGCCACCAACTGTTCAATCTATTGTCAACGAAACCCGCAAAAGCGAGACCGCTCGCTGGGACGTTATCCAGGATCGCGTCAAGAAGCTGGGTGAGCAGATTACTGGTGGCAAGCTGTGATTTTAGTTCCTTGACAGGGATATTTGTATAATACTTTTCGAGCCTTTGCATACTAAAATAACTTCACTTTGTTTCATACCTACCATTGTCTTCAATGTCTTTTACGAGAGACTCCGAGAATCGTGTGTCAACCCACAGAAATGAAATCTCTTCGGTCAACGATTCTTTTGCTGTCTTCGATGGCGTTTGCTTGCGAGAAATGCTTTTGACATGTTTGCACTCGCATTATATGTTCTTTTGCTTGCTACAGAGGGCTCGAATAGTGGGCAAGGTGCAGACTCCACCAAATGCATCGAGATGGGAAGAGGAATCCTGACGAAAGCCTTGATGTATGGTCAAGGCGATCTCGCATCCTCGCTTGTTCCTGGATAGGCGCCATGGGCACTGATTGATTGGAATTGAAAGCTGCCAGCGTCTTTTCGCGTGCGGAGGATGACTCGCTACTACTAACACATTTGGAGGAACATCAAATTGATCCACGATGGAACGTCATTCTTCAGTCACTAATAGAGTTATCGCACGATTTGCCAAAGCTTTGCATCTGAAGACGAAGTCAGAACTCCGGCGAAGCCTGCTTTTGTGTGGCATGTGGACTCGAAAAGAAGACGGACTCCAGTTCCTGAGGAAATCGACGATCCTTCGAGGCGTCACCACATGGTAGTGCCCGAGGTTCCCTCGATTAAAAGATGAATACTCGACTGTTGTTGACAAATCATGACAGCAGACCACTCATTTCAGCAACCGACACCCACGGTTGATTTATTTTCGATGCAACAGCAGTGAATATTTGTCAATGAAGCAACTGGGTCTCTGTGCTCACTCGGCCAATTGACAGAGCACCCAGACTTTGAAGGCATCCGTACCTGTCCAGAGGCGACGGGTACCTTGAGGGGAGAAAAGGAAATCCACCTACGTGTTTTTGGGTCGGAGCCGATGCGTTGTCAAATTCATGCGACAATTCACTCAAAGTTCTGAAAGTCTTTACGATTTAGCTCTCTACGCGTGGATCAGCTAGGCCTGGCAGGCGAGCATTTCATCTCCCGATTGCCACCTTTGGTAATGACTAGGCCAGCTACGTGAGGTAACTGTGAGAATCACGAATTTACAACGCATCCGATGACTGGAATCAGGAACTGCAGAGGACATGGCACTATGCCTGGTTCATTCTCGGAGAGCACTCAACGACTATGATGGCTCAGGACTGCTACACAGATCCTTGGCTTTGATTCTCCGGTTCGAGCCTCGATTGCCGTCTTGACTCTATTATTTGCTGCGGATTTACGGTCCGAGGAGCGCGGGTCTTTTCTGTTTGGTCGACTCTCTTGCAGCGAGCGCTGAGCGAGTCTCATCGGGGGTCAACACGGGGTCACATATCCGCGGCGCTCTGAGCCACCTCGGACATTGGTTCCGGTAAGGGTGAGGAGAGAGACTCGTTTGATTCTCCCCTTGAGATGATGCTCATACACGCTCCTCTAGACGCGAACTATGACGCGCCATGCGGCTCATGGACCACGTCGCATCCAGGATATAAAGATCATAGCTGGTCGCCAGCATGCATATCGTGTGGTAAAGGGTTTCGGCCACTCGTTGAACAGCTGAGGACTGCTTTCTCAATTGCTATCCATTTGCTTTTCCGATCGCTGAGCTCTGCCAATTATTGCAGATCGTTTCTCTCTTTTTTACAATCCCTTGTGTGATTGCTTATGGTGATTATGAAACTTTACATTCTTGTAGCTGTCTTCACAGCTAGTGCGAGGGCTCTTGTGAAACGCGCCGAGCCAGTGTGTTGCTTCCATGTCAATGTCGCTGGTGGGGTTTCTGGGCCCCTGGGTCAGCTGAATGAAGGACAGGCTCGTGTGGGCGACAATAGCTTGCCTCAATCTCAACTGTGCATCGACTCGGCGGGAGTGTTGGTCGACAGCACTGGCAAAGGCTGCATCATCACCCGTACGTACATCGTTCCCTAATCAACAAGAGCAGGGGCAATGATGAAGCTGACTCTTTTTCAGCCGAAACAAGTCAATTTCAATGTGATCAAGGTAGACCTGGGACCCCTGGATTCTCGATCTCGTCTTCCGGTCAGCTTGAATTTCGCGGAAGCACGAATTTCGTTGCGTGTGAAACCGGTCAAAATGGCGGAAGGAACATTTATATGACCATCAGTCCAGCTGTCACAAAATGCCAGCAGGTTACCCTGAACGCGGACAATTGCTTTAACTCTGGGAGCAATTTGAATGGTACTACCACGTCCGGGCAAACTACATCGATCTGTGAAACCGTCACTGTTGTGTCTACAGTGACAGAGACCAACTGTGTGTTTACGACGACTGTGATTCCAGGCATTCCTGGTGCTCCCGGCGCCCCCAGCGGCCCTGGGGCTCCTAGTATTCCAGGGGGTCCTGGCGCCCCCGGGCCGAGTGGCCCCAGTGGCCCGGGTGTGCCTAGTGTTCCAGGGGCCCCAAGCGTTCCTGGTGCTCCTGGCGTGCCTGGCGTTCCTGGCGTTCCTGGCGTTCCTGGTGCGCCTGGTGCTTCTAGCTCCCATGGAGGTCCTAGTGCCCTACCTAGTTCTCACGCTACTCCTGGTGCTTCTGGCTCCCCAGCCGCCCCCGGTGGACCTGGCTCTCATGCCACCCCCAGCGCTACTGGACCATCGGGGGCTTCAAGCACTCACGCTACTCCTGGCGCCACAGGTGGTCCAGGTGGCCCGGGTGCGCCTAGCTCCCACGGCACACCTGTGGCTCCCAGTGCTCCCGGTGGCTCTGCTGGTCCTGGGGGTCCTGGCGGTCCTCATAGCTCTGGCGTCCCAAGTGGTCCTGGTGGTCCTGGTGGTCCTCATAGCTCTGGCGTCCCCAGTGGTCCTGGCGGTCCAAGCGGTCCTCATAGCCCTGGTGTCTCTCACGGCCCAGGTACAACTGGTACCCCTGGCGGCTCTGCTGGCCACAGTAGTCCAGGAGTCCCTCACACATCTGGTGCTCCAGCTGGCCCTAGTGGCCCTGCCAGTTCCGGTGGGTCTATCAGGACAACCCCCGGTGAAAGCGTTCCGGCGACGACCACAACTGCTCTCGTGCCAGTGCATTCGTCTGCTCCCACTGGAGGTTCTTCCCAGTCTCCTCACGGTAGTCAACCAGTGACATCGGGCATTCATTCGACCATTGAGAGTGTTCAGCCTAGTGGAGTTCCTACGGGCCCAAGTTCCAAGCCATGTTCAACTTGCGCCCAGTCGAGTGGTTCTAGCGCTACTCAAGCATCAAGTACCTGCTCGACATGCAGCGGTACGCATGGTGCTTCCACGACCGCATCTGAGACGACTGCATGTTCGACGTGCAAGGAGACTACTGGCGTGTCTACCACTGCTCGGGAAACAACCGTCTGCTCGACGTGTAGTGAGACGACTGTGGCGCCGACAACGGCTCATGAAACGACCGTCTGCTCAACATGCAGTGAGACACATGGTGTACCCACGACTGTCCCTGAAACGAGCACATGTTCAACGTGCAAACAAACCACTGGCGCGTCCACTACTGCTGCGGAAACGTCTATTTGCTCGACGTGCAGCCAGACCACTGGTGTACCGACGACTGTTCACGAAACCACCGTGTGTCCAACGTGCAGTGAAGCCACCGGGGCGACTACGACAGCTCATGCGTCAACTACCTGCTCGACGTGCAGCGGGGCTACCGGTGCCCCCACGACCGCTCAAGAGACAACTGTCTGTCAGACATGCAGCGAGACCACAGCTGCGCCAGTGACTACGCAGACTGTGATTCCTTGCCCAACTTGCACCGAGATCACGACCGGTCCTAGCAGCACCCACACTTCCACGGTCTGTCCGACCTGCAGCGAGACCACCGGTAGAACGACTGTTACGCAGACCTCGAGCCCTTGTCCGACTTGCACCGCGACGACATTAGAGCCCAGCGGCAGTACGACTTCGTCGATCTGTTCCACTTGCAGTGAAACGCAAAGCACAGCGAGCGTCACTCACACCTCAACCGTCTGTCCAACCTGTACAAGCTCCAGCCGCTTCATGACCTCTACGGTGACTGTGACATCAAGTAGCGTCTGTCCAACGTGCAAGACCACCTCATCGAGTGCTACGACTTCGTCCACCACGAGCTCTGTGCCGACCACTTCTACTACAACAATCACAAGTAGCAGCGTCGGCCACCGTCCGACTTATCGTCGTGTCAAGCGGAAGCGCGCTCACTAGATGAGAGCTGGAGATTGAAAGATTGCAGACTTGAAGATGGTGGAAGCTGACTTGTCCTAGTGACTTGCTCTTCTGTCTTTATTTTTCATTTGGCATGACATTTCCTCCATTTCCTCATCGTCGTCGACGGAGTCAACAATGCTCAAGCTCGAAGCAATCGAGACTCCATCTAAAGAACAAATGATTGAAGAGAAGTCCAAATTAGATGCTGCACTGCCATTTCTGGGACTCGCCACAGAGTAGAATCAAATTGATTGTTGAATCACAAAATCTTATACTGCCTCCCACAGCTGATATGGCTACGGCTGTAAGGTGTAGAAGTTAGGTTGGTCGCCTTGGTAGGTTACCCTCTGCTTAGGTACATACCGCAGTAGGCACCTGCTGCTAGTAGTTCCCAACTTCCTACTACCCAAAGGCTGCTAAGCTTTCGCCAAGAGGACTGTGAATGATGAGAATCCAAATTCCATGACCGCTGTCTCAAGTCTCGACTAAAGACTTGCCCCTTCATTTCTTTTAGACGAAGACAGTGGGATGAGATCCACATGGATGGGGATACGGTATGGCTTTGCTACCTGACCCCGAGGACAAGGTGGAACCGGTCCACCCACGTGTTGGCGTGGCTCATCCAAGAGGATGAAGGCAGCACATAGGATAGCACTCGTCATCTTGTCTAGTACTACTGTAGAAGTGTAGAGTGTAGACTGTAGAGTACTAGAGTGTACTCAGTGTTGAGTGTAGTGCCTGGGCTGTCTTGAATATGTCAGTTCCATCTGACACCCCATCTCTTGCCCGATTCAGAGAGAGTCCACCAAGTAGAGCTTTTGGTGTCCACCATAGACCATGCGAGCTGGGTGTTTGGTGTTTACTCCTTCAGGGGTCGAATGATCGTAGACATCAGATGTATTAGATGGGCTTTCCCGTGATTTCAATTTCCTCATGTGTCTTCAAATTTGATTTCGATCATATAAACTAAGCGTAGTCAAGAGGTGCGACAAAGATTTTTTCAAGAGGCAAAGGAAGGTCGAGAAGAGGGTCCGGCAGAGGACCTGAAACTGACAATGTCTTGTTACTAAGTACGTAGGTACTAAATAGTAGATTCAAGATCCATTGCCCTTTTTTTTTTCTGAAATGCGAGAGGATTAGGTACAACCTAATCAGTTCACATACAGAGTACACTCATAAGTACCTACATTAAGTTGATTGTCATATTGATCGACAATTATCCTCCACTTCACTGGAGCCAGTAATACTGGTAATCATCAACGGTGAGTTTGACCATTGGACAATGGACTTAAGTACAGAATCACAACATCAGTAGTCATGAAATGTCAGGAGGAATCATCATAAAGCCAGCAAATCCACAGACAAAGTTCGACGATCACCGACCAATGTAGACAATGTCTGTCCGAGGAAGGAAAGTACACCTCGGGCTCGGTTACTCTTTTGGGTAGATTCAGGCGAGTGAAACTTGCGTCCCCTGTGCGTACCGGCGGTTGGTCTTTCTATTTTCATTTCCATTTCCAGGAACATTAGTGAGGTACTTTTTACTTTTTAGCTATCTTTAGATCATGAAAGGTACTATACCTGATTGCTTGAACATGCAAGTGCTGGGCTGGCCTCGACTCAATCTAATGTACCTCACTCCATAAGTTCATACATACTAGGAGTAGGTAGTGGTACAACAACGCTTAGGTAGAGTCTTTACTCTTCTCACGTCTGGCGCTTCACTCATGGCGCTAACAGCGCCAAGCCCTCGGCTCGGCGCCGGGACTAGTCCCTCCAGCATCTCCTCGAGCAGGGAACTGGGAGTGAGCACTGCAAGCACAAAAGAAGTGGTTCGTAGCGCCCAGGCCTCAGCCTGGATCAGATCCATCACCACTCCTGAAGGGTCTTCGCCCTTCTCGCTGATCAGACTGGCGCAACGCCGTGTTTGAGGATCCACCAGTTCCCACATTTTCTACCTGTCCACCGGCATAGTCGTCGCCCCGAGCATATCAGCATACTACTGCTATGGAGTCAACACTCAACCGTGCCTGGCTGCTTGCCCCGGAAATTCAAGAGAGCCTAAGGCACGCGACCGTGAGATGAGGGTGGCTGTGGACCCTGGGGCTTTGTACAACTCTCTCACGCGGCCTTGAATCATTCCCCTTAGTATTCCAGATCCAAGGCTGCCTGATCATTGGACTGGAGACCGGATCTCCGCCGATGTTCCCTTTCGCATAAAGAACTGACCTCTTCCTTCTCCGACTCCGACACCTCGTCTCCTCGTGCGCTTTTACCCAACCTCTCTCTTCTCCATCGTTCATCGCTCCGTCTGGACTGGTGGACCGCTGGCATCATGGAGATCCCAACCAAATTGCCCTTTTCTAAACGCAAGCTCCGACCGCGGGTGATCTTCTCGTATGTGCAACCACGATGCCTTGTTTTGGGGCTGACCAGTCAATCTGCGCTGGCGGTCCATGGGCGCCGCGACTGACCTCTGTTGATCTTTCCACAGGTACATCTTCGACTATGTGCTCATCGTGTAGGTCATCCCGTAACTAGTGTCTTCGGAGCGACTACTCCGTCTCCTCCGGGTTGCGCCCCCGGTTTGGGAAACCAGCAACGTGACTGACTCGCCGCCTCTCCGTTTGACTAGCATCTGCGTGGTCGGCTTCTGGATCCTCGACAAGATTGAACCGTTCCATCAACATTTCTCCCTGCAGAACATCTCTCTTCAATATCCCTTTGCCGTGCACGAACGGATCCCAATCTACCTCGCCGTCTGCATCTCCGCCTGCTTTCCCATCGTCCTGATCATCGTGTACACGCTCTTTATCGATGGCCTCTTCTCTCACCATAAGCAAGACCCGGCTTCCGGCAAGCGGAAGATGCTGGGTCCCTGGCGCTGGAAGGATCGATTGTGGGAGCTGAATTGTGGCATCCTCGGTCTGCTCTTGTCGCAATCTCTGGCCTTTGTCATCACTCAAGTGCTCAAGAATGCATGCGGCAAGCCGCGTCCCGATTTGATTGATCGCTGCCAGCCTCGCCCCGGGAGTCATGATCTACTCGTGTACGGGTTGTCAAACTCGACCATCTGCACGGGAGATCCCAAGCTCATCAAGGATGGCTTTCGCTCGTGGCCTTCAGGTACGGGATTTGACTACCGTTTTTTCGTATGGCGTCTGGTGAATGTGCTAACCGCGGATTGGTTGACAGGGCATAGCAGCTGTAAGTGCTTGCCGGCAAAGGGACTTCCCGTCATGGGACGTCCAGTCATTCTCCTTCCGAACATGCGAATTGAATGTCGAGGACACTAATCCAAGATCTTTCTACTAGCCTCCTTTGCCGGACTCTTTTACACCTCACTTTGGCTGGGCGGCAAGCTTCACATTATGGACAACCGCGGTGAAGCCTGGAAAAGCTTCCTGGTCATGGTGCCGATTCTCGCGGCCACCTTGATTGCCGTGTCTCGTATTATGGATGCCCGTCACCATCCCTTTGATGTGATCACGGGCTCCTTGCTGGGTATTGCCTGTGCCATTGTGTCCTATAGCCAGTACTTCCCTCCCCTCAGTGAAGCCTGGCGCAAGGGTCGAGCGTATCCCATCCGCACCTGGGGCACGGAGCCCGCCCATCCTGCTGATCCAGGGTTGGGAGAATTCACCAACAATAGCACATCAGCTCTTCGCAACCCCGAACAAGATCGCTTGACCCCCGCCGGGGGACCGGAGCGCTCTACCTCCCCGTTGGGTCGCCTCATGCCCCCGGCAGCCCCGGGCCATCCCGCAGCGAGCAACCCGTTCAACCCTCCGGCCTATCCCCGTCGTCGGCATGACCAGGATCCCGACGGGAACTGGTCCTCGAGTGAAGACGATGTGGGTAATGGGTATGAGATGCAGCATGGCTATGCGATGGCCCAGAATCCGGGGATGCCCGGGGGGTATTCGTCTGCCGCGGGCGCGCCCACGGCATATTCCTCTCAGACGGCCGCGGCCGGGATGGGTGTGCCCACGGCGTATCAGGGAGCTGGTAATCCGCCCAATCGCGGGCGACACTTGACCGACGCGCCTATGCGTGATCTGTGAAACTACCTTCTCTCCGTCTGTCCAGTGGACCGGGAGCTCGCTGGACGAGAGGACGGCATTCTGTTGCATCCGCTATCTCTCCTTTTGTGATGACCGTTATGTGTTGAAAACGAGCATTGTCATACCCTTTGTAGCACTTTATTGTCCACATGTTGAAAATTCAAGGTTTTACCATGCATCTCATGGACGGGGTGACGAGCCCTGCTGAGATTGGAGTTGGAATCTATGATTTGGGTGTAATGACCCTCACAGATAGTTCTCTCTGATCATGCTGTATTGTCCGCAGCAACTGCCTCGAGCTTCTGACTATTCTTTCGAGAGACCCAAGGCCGAGTCAATATGCCCATTGCTTAGTGAGCGTGTGTATATCCCGTCAATTGCATACTGTATACTCAATAATGTATACACTATACTCTGTACTCTGTAGTGTGAACCGTTCAAAGATCAATTCCATCAGTTCCATTGAACTCGCTGCGGCTCCCGAAGATCCGCCCTGATTCTTTAATCTTCACTTCTCGCCATCGATTGGCCGCTGGTCGAGGGCTGTTCCACTTTGGCCGCGGGCCGAGTTGGCCCTCCAACCATCCAACTCTCCACTCGACAGTCGATCATCACCGAATCAACAATCTCTGTGACAACGTCTCAATGCAGGATTGCGAGATCCGGAGAGATGGCGAGGGCTGAACCTCGTGGCCGTGCAAGCAATGAGCATCTGGGCCTTCCAGCACGGGAGAACTCCCACTCGGAGATTTCGCCTCGTGGTGTCAAGTTCCTTCGCCCGCGCATGAGAGGGACGAGAGTGGGCGTCCATCCCAGCCACTTCATCAGGGCGTTTCTGACTCGTCCAGCCTCCTTGTCTCCCCACCTTTTAGCCTGGCGCCAGATGACGGCACCTGCGTGAGAGTTGTTGACTGTGAACGGAGTCTCTGTTGGTTCCACAGAAAGTCTTTACTTCTGTACCTCGTGTGCCTGAGTCCTTGTGCATCTTTCCTTTTCCTCTTGTTTTTATTCTCCTCCTCTCCTCTCTGCGATACGTCTCTCCCACCTTTCTCTCCCTCTCTGGCGCCCTTCTCTCGTCAAGGTCCTGTTCCTCGTCCAGACCATCTTGTTTGCGCTCACCCTCACTTCGCACTTCTCAACTGTCTCTTCGTGGGACTTTTGTGTCTCCAAGGTACTTGAGACGTTGAGACTGCCTCAAGGTGCACCAGACGGGCTACCTAACTCATCGTGCCCACTCCCTTGCATCTGCAAATCATCGTGCCCTATAACGTGCAGTGCATTCTGGACGCCTCGTGCATCTTGCGCCAACCCAACCAGCCCGCAACGTGCTGAAGTCGACCACGTCTCGAATCTCAAATCAACGGAAGACACGCGAGGGTTTGGAGCAGTATAGCTCCATTCAACCACCGTCGAGATGATCGGCGATGTCTTTTTCATCTTTAACCGGCTGGTGGAGTTTGTCTTTCTTATTCCGATCATCGGCATGCTGGTACGTTCACCGAGTCGTCATAATTCCCCCCGCCTCCCCCCCAGATAAAGACATCAGCAAGACCCAGAACTGGAAGATCCGCAAGATCTCACCCTCGGTATCTACCCATGCTAACCCATACTCTCCCCACTCCCGTCCGGATCAGGCCTACTTCGTAAATGGCTACCTCAACGCCAACATGCTCACCCCGACCTATGTCCTGGTCCTGTTCATCGTCAGCGTCATCGCCGCCTTCTGGGTCCTCGACACCCTCGTCCGCTTCTCCACCACCAAGCGCTCCGCCTACTTCGTCGCCTTCGTCGACCTGTGCTTCGTCGGCGCCTTCATCGCCGGGGTCTACGAGCTCCGCTTCATCGCCAGCGCCAACTGCTCCCACTGGAACGGCGGCTCCGTTTGGGTCTCTCTGGGCCCCTTTGGCGCATACGGCTCCCAGGTCGACCACCTCTCGCTGGACGTGAATAAGACCTGCGCCATGCTCAAGGCCTCTTTTGCGCTGGGCATCATGGAGACCATTTTCTTCCTCTGGACGGCGTTGCTGGCCCTCTTTATTCATAAACGGGCCAGGGAGCCGGTGGTCGTCAAGGAGACGACTGTCCGTCGTCGGAGCCATAGTAGTCGACGTGGTCATTCCTCGTCGCATCGTCATCGCAGCTCGAGCCGACGACCTCATTACGTGGTTTAGGGCCGAGGGAGGACGTGAGTTGGTGGGATTGTTCATTTAATTTTTCCTATTGTTACGCAAGAGAGTCCTGGACACCTCAAGAGGAAGTGGAGTGAGAGGACGGGGAAGTGGAAAGCGAAGACTGGTACTGCTTGAAGAGAACTTTGCGCTAGGTTTCCTTTTCGTGCGAGAGGGGGGGATTTTTCTTGATTAATGATCTTACGATATGATTGGCATGGATTAATGAGAACTATGTATGAGAATTGATGAACTGGGTTATGGAAGATTTTGAGGTCGATTTGACCAACATTGATGGTGTCAGTTCTCCATGCAGATGGCATCGGCTGGGTAGACGGAGATCTGAAGTACTACCTGTCGTATTCAGGGATACACTAGTAGTCAATCGTAATACCCTGCCAAGCTGGAAGTTATTTGCGCACCCACGTTGAAAGAAGAATATGAAGTGAATTTCACCAACGAATATAGCCAAGAAGCACAATATGACAACACGACCCCGATCTTTGGAACCCACGTCCCGTCCCGCCCCTTCAACCCTTTGCAAGCGGATCAATCATGCGTAGCGAGCATAAATGAGCGCCAACTGATCAATCTCATCCCCATCCTGACCCATAAAGCCAACCACCCCATATCCCGAGTCCGCCACAAAAGTGGTGCAACTATCCGTCGCAGTACCTGCCTCGAGAGTCCGGCCATCACTAGTCGTCGCCTTGATGTAAAAGTTACGAGTCCGGCCATCCTTCTGGCCGGTGCAAAGCTTGGTACTAATCCAGCGCTCTCCCTTGCCCAGCGTAAGGCTCTTGGCAGTGCCGCCGGTTCCGCCGTGGCTGAAGGTAGTCCCGTCCGCCAGTTTGATGGAGACGGAATCCAGACGATCGGCGCCGCTGAACGTCAGGACCGATGCAACGGGTGAGGCAGGGAGTTTGGGGAGGTCGTTGAACCAGTTACCGTGGGGACCACCTGAGAAGGGGCTCTGTCGAAGAGCGCTCGACGTGGACCAGGAAAAGTCCACGAGGACCGGGTTGTGGTCCGAAATGATTTGACCGAGGTACTCGGGGTTGGTGTTGAGGAACTGCTCGCCGGCGTACAAGAAGCTGGTGGAGGATAGAGACACGAGGCTCGATCCGCGGTAGAGCACCTTGTCGACGGTCTCGCAGGTCTCGGTCGTGGAAGGGTTGACGCACAGGAGAGCGTCGGCTCCGGCGGTGGGGTAGACGCCGCCCTTTGCGTTTACGATCCAGGCGTCCTGGAGGTTGTTTTGGGACTTGAACACACGGATGCCGGTGTCATCTTGGCGCGTGTATCGGCTGTTGGTGTCGCCCATGACCAGCACCGCGTTGCCGACGGACCATGTGTCGATGTAATCTGCGACCTGTTGCAAGTTGCTGTTTCGGGCCTTTTCATCATCGGGCTCGGTGCTGGATGGGGAGCATCGGCGAGTCAGTCAGTCCGTCAATCTCAGTCGACTTCGCCAAACACCGTGAGCCGCAGTTTCAAAAAGTTTCTCAACTTACCCAGCATCGGCATGGAGATTGTACACATCGATATAGACACCCTCGGATGGGTTCCATCGCATAAACGTGAATCCCTTGGGAGTGAGGCAGTCACTGCCTGACGCATTGGAGCAGGTATTCCACTTGGTTCGGAGAAAGTTTAACCAGCTGTAATTGGATAGTGAGTTCAACCCACTGCCAATGGCGGCACCTCCAGAGGTTGGAGTTCTGTATTGGTGGTTGTCGGTCGCATAGATGTATGCATGGTAGTTGAAGTCCTTGTCCCAAACGCCTCGATTAGCATCCTGATCCATTACAAACCACACCCCTTCCCCAGCGGCAGGACTCACCTCTTGCAGATGGATGAGATCGTAACCATACTTGGCAAAGTAGGTCCCAATCAATCCTGAATTCTCGGTCTTGGATCCGTTCACTTCATTGCCTTGAAGGATCTCAGGGAGGCCAGCCACGTTGAAGCTCAGCGCGGTGAATTTCCCGCTGGTGGCTGCCGCATGGGCAGATGCAGTGAAGATCGCCGCAAGAGCGAGAGTGGATTTCATGGTGATGAACTATGTTGATCTTGTCCCCTTGGTTGTTTCAAAAGATCTGCTCGACTTCTGGCTGTCGGCCGCCCTTTTATAGATTTTGCCGACATACTTACAGTCATGGATGAACGGGCAGCCGACAGCGATTCCGAGAGCACTCCAACGTCTGCGAGGTGGGAGGGGTCATTGTCAGGGATCATTTCCTACTAAGGTATTCAGATCAAGCTAAAGTGGTTAGTCTGAAGGATTGGCGGGAGGTCCTGTCAGCCATCCTTGTCATGCCAAGATATGCATCCCGCTGAACGTGCTCCATGAAGCAATATGTGGTTGGATCGTTGCAGATCCCCATTCAGAGCTATCTTCGAGTTCTTGCTCTAAGCGAGGTTATTGCTCCTGATCGTACGGGGCCTTCAGTCTGTAGTGCCAGACTGAACATTCAATACACTGATCGAGTTGAGGAAGATGGATGGACGCATCCTCCACGTGTGAAGAATCAGGCCGATGCATGGCTCAGGAAAGATAATTTAATCTTCTTGGCCCCTGTAAGCATCTGACACCAGAGCTGCAATTCCTCCGACACTAACTGCAGCTAGTCGAGAGAGTTGGCTTGATGAAGACATCAGTCCCCTTGAGCAAATGGTGTGTCCGCGATGTTCTGCACATGCAATCCACTTGCCGATGCTTGTGGTGGAGTCGGACGGTCAGATTGATGTCGTTGGAGAAAGTCAGCTCGCTCGGGTATATTCGTCTGATCCACTCGTGATGCAACCTCGTCGAAGCTCTCTCGAGTCTCGAGTGTCGACAATATTGTGAGGGTTCTTTGAGTAGTAGTGGTGTTTTGTCAATTTGAGAGCTCTCCCCGTGGATCACGTGGACTGTCGGCTCACCTGCCCGGCTTTGATGAAAGTCAGTCGGTACTCGGTTGAATTGCAGAATATATTCTCTTTGAAAAAGAGATTCGTGATCCTGGCGTGGATGGAACATCGACCAGCATCACCAGGTCTACAATCTGTCGTGTACAATTCGAGTGTATAACCTACCACCCCCCCAGATATCAAACCCTCACCTGAATAAACCCCTCCAATATGCCCCCCAAAAAGATCGCCATCGTCACCTGCAGCACTCGATCTCCGCGCCTCAACCCAACCATCACCCGTTACGTCCACGACCTTCTAACCCACGACCCGGCCCTACCAACCCAGCCCTCCTCCTCACGAAACAATGCGTCCTCCCCGAACGAGACCACCAACGACACCGACATCGACATCGACCCTGATCCCAACTCCCGACACATCACCTTCACCATCCTCGACCTCGCCGCGCAATCCCTCCCCCTCTACGACGAATCCGTCATCCCCGCCAGTCTGCCCGCCTCGGATCCCACCCCCCACTACACACGCCCCCACACCCGCGCATGGTCAGCCACCGTCCGCGCCTACGACGCCTTCATCTTCGTGACGCCCCAGTATAACTGGAGCATCCCGGCGAGTCTGAAGAACGCGCTGGATTACTTGTTCCACGAGTGGGTCGGGAAACCGGCGGGGATGGTCTCGTATGGGTCGAGGGGGGGTGGGAAAGCGACGGATCATTTGAGGGCGGTGTTGACGGGGTTGAGGATGAGGGTAGTGGGGACGGCGCCGGCGTTGGTGATTAGGTATACGGGCTTGCCGGTGGGAAGGTTGTCGGAGGAGGAGGAGAGGGTGGATTTGGATGGTAGGGATGTGGAGGGGTGGAGGTTGGCTGGTGTGGATGGGATGATGAGGAATTTGGGGATGGAGTTGGTTTGCGAGCTGGATAAAGAGTAGGTTGTTGTAGCAGGACGAGTCCTGTGCTGAATCACAGGACCTTGTGTATCCAAATGAATTCTCTACGAGTCTATCTACCTGTGATGGGTTCATTGTGAAGTGTTCAAGTCAATTGAAGAGATCATGGCATTGATAAAACCGCCGTAGATAGGTATATATGTTCAAGATTAGAATAAGTAAGGTACGCCATCCATATGTTATGGTTCCGTCATAGATGCTCTTTTGTTGAGAAGCAGGGATCCCATTCATCCCGCAAACATATCGTTTCCCTCCCGTAGGACCATTTCCTATATTGCTGGAAAGAAATCATGCTCTCACGTGGATGATAGGATATCATCTCGAGAAATTCCACTGCGATCACACATGGCCCGGAAGATGCCATCTGGACGATCCCAGAGCGCCACGGGAGTATCCATCTCGGCAATTCGTCCCTGATCCATAACACAGATGCGGTCGTAGTGGATGATGGTCCGCAGTCGGTGCGCAATACACAGGAGGGTCTTGCCCTCAAAGCCCTGCGCCATGGTATACTGAATCTTTTGGTCGGTCTCAAAGTCAACGGAGGAAGTGGCTTCATCGCAGACAATGATGCGAGCATCGCGCACCAGGGCACGCGCAAGGGCCATCAGTTGCCGCTGACCGAGGGAGAAGTTGAGTCCTTCCTCGTCCACGGCAGACTCGAGGTTGAGACGGTTTGCCGATCGTGCTTTCGCGTCGCTGCCAATCACCGGCGTCGTGCCTCCCGAGCCTGAACTGGAATCAGCAATCTCGGAATCCGGACCAATGGTCTCGTCTCCTATGAGATATGCCTTGCGCAGGGCGGACCATAATTCCAAGTCAGTGTGCTCATTGAAAGGATCGAGGTTGGAACGAATGGTGCCTTTGAAGAGGGCAGGATCTTGTGGGATAATAGCGAGTCGTGAACGAAGATCATGCAGACCAATGGTGGAAATGTCAACGCCGTCAATGTGAATGGAGCCGCCCGACAGCTCTGTCAGACGGAACAAAGCTGACATGATACTAGATTTGCCTGCACCGGTTCGTCCCACGATACCAATCCGCTCACCGCCACGGACGTCCATATTGAGACCCTTGAGAACCAAAGGCAAGCCATCACGATACCGCATTTGCGCGTCGTCAAACACGATATGGCCCTTTTCGGGCCAGCTGGCAGGCACCTCAACACGGTGCAGTGGTGCTTCCTCCTCCAATTCGGTTCCGTAGTAATGAACACGCTCAGTGGCATTCATGTTGTTCTCGACCTCGGCAAGCTGTCGCACAGTAAACTGCAACATTTGAGCAATCGACAGGATATAGGACAGAACTAGACCGGAGATACTAGGTGACACATTGAATCGCGATGTGACAACCAGAACACCAGTGACAAAGACCAGTGCACAGGAGACAGCATCGAGACGGATGCTGAGCCATCGCTGATTCGAAAAAGTGAGGAAGTAAGCGCCGTTCATTATGTCAATCGAGCTTCTGATGCTTTTCCGGAACTGGTTTTCCACGCCGTAGGCGCGGATGCAAGCCACGCCACTAATGGCCTCGCCAAATTTGGCGTAGACGTTCGATCGCAGGACAGACTCATGTCGCTTCATCTCCCGCGCAGAGGCCCGGTAGTAGTTGGACGCCAGGAGGAATAAAACAAATAGAGGAGCCAATGCGATCACAAACTATGATGTCAAAGGTTAGCGCCAATTCCAGACGAATTCGAGTTGAGGACCCCAAAGCATGACTCACGTAGTAGAAGAACACAATGATCAAGATCATGACTGAGATGATCATGGTCATAGTCAGAGCATAGATACGCATCACATCTGAAAGCTCGTTGTCCATCACTTGGATATCCTTGGAGAAGCGATTGGTGATTCGGCCGAGGGGCGTGGTATCAAAAAAGGACATGGGTGCTCGAAGAACACGCGTCATGGCGCGTTGCAGCATCGTGCGACTGGCGTTGGTTCCACAAGTCGTCATGTAGGTTGAGAACGAGAACATGAGTACGACACCAACGGCGCCAAGTCCAGCATAGACACCAATATATTGGCCCATGGACAAGTTCGGGTACTTGTTCGAAGTCCAATAAGACAACCACAGACTGGTCCAAATGTTGGCAACATTGGCAAGACAAAGAAGGATGATAACCGCCACGGCATTGAAGTAGCTGCCTGAAGCACGGATATAAGCCTTCCACACGCTCCATCCTACAGAAGCAGTGGCTCGTTCTTCTTGCTGCATCAGGGCAGGACCCGCCAGCCTTGCGGGGGATGTCTTTTTGGGCAAAGTCTTTTCCTCCGGCTCGCCGATAACGTCCTCGGCAATTTCAGCCTCATCCTTCTCTTCCTTCGAGTCGTCCTGCTTGGAGGACGACATGAGTCTTTGGAAAAGTTCATTGTCCCGCATCAAGTTATCAAAAGTGTCCACAGCATGAATCCGTCCCTCGTCCATCACAACGATTCGGTCACAGCGGTTGAGAACATGGAGTTGATGAGTTGCCAAAATGCGACATCTGTCCCTGAGGAGACCACAGATAGCCTTGTCCATGATATGGCGCCCAACGTGAGCATCGACGGCAGAGAGAGGATCATCCATAAGCACCAGCTCTGCGTTGAAATATATGGCACGAGCAATGTTGAGACGCTGCTTCTGGCCTCCAGATACCGTGATACCACGTTCTCCGATCTCTGTGGAGTCACCATTCGGGAGAATCTCCAAATCCGGGGTCAGAGCGCAGGCGTCAATGACTTGCTCGTACCAGGATTCATCATAGTCCTTGCCAAACAAAATATTGTTGCGCACCGTGGCATTCTGAATCCAGGCATACTGCGGGCAGAAAGACCGCGTCGTGCTCATGCGAATTTTGCCCTCAGTCACACGCATATCGCCAGCCAAAGCAGAAAGGAGGGAGCTCTTGCCGCAGCCGACAGTTCCAATGACAGCGAGGAGTTCATTGCGACCAACTTCCAAGTTAATGTTCTTGAGTCGGAATGGCTCCAACACAGCCGCCTCCGCATCCTGCTTTTCGTCCGGAGAAGTCAGGGCTTTCACTTCCAAATGCTTGGCGCCTTTCTTTTGTGATGCCTCGTCTTCTTTCTCGTCCGTGGGCAGACGCTCCCAAGTAAAGGATGCATCCTCAATCTCAATCGCATTCGACATGGTCTCGATTTTTTCGATGTCTTCCTTTTGCTCTTCGGCTTCCAAAAATTCCTGGATTCGGTTCAGAGCGGTCCATGCGTCTGTGACCTGGCCGAGCACGAGGGGCATCATGTTCAGCGGCAGACGAAGCGAATTGAACAAGGCCAGTGAAGAAAAGACTCGGGCTGGGTTGAGATCGTGGTTCGTCAAGGCATAGGTGATAAAAGCAAGCATCGAGGCGAAGATTGGGATTGACATGGACACACTCAGAATCGCATTGCGCACTGCGAGAAGGGTTTGAATCGAACGAATCTCTCTTCTGCGAAGATCCTTCAATCGTCCGAGGAAGCTGCTCTCCCAGCCAAAGAACTTGACGAATCGAACCGCTTGCAGAATTTCCTGAGTGAGGGATACGCGTTGATCGGTGATCTTGTTGATGTTGCGGCGTCTCTTGATCAGGAATCTCACGGCATAGGTCAAGAATGGCATGCCAAAGACCAGCAGCGCGTATCCAGAAAGACAGCTGTACCCGAGGTTGACCAGCAACAGCACCAAGGTCACAATAAGCATGACCGGGGCCGCCCAGATCAAATGGAACATGCCCATAGCCAGGTTGATCCGATCCACGTCGATACTCATGAGCGCCACAATGCGGCCGTTGCTCCATCCGCGACCGTCTCCCGCAACGCCACCAGTGGCACCTGCTGCTGATGGCTTCGTGTCGGGCTGCTTTGTCTTGCCGTCTTGCTTCATCAATGACTCCTTGGCCGCCCGTAGATCCTTTAACTCGGCGTCGCTTGCCTGTCCACCCGCCTTGGCACGACCCGATAATTTCATCGCTTTGTTGAAGATCTGTGATATCAACACAGCGCGGATTTGACCGCCGACCATTTGTCCCCGGTAGAGGAACTGATTGGTGCACAAGCTTTGTATTGCCTGCATGATGGTGATTCCTACAGCAAATCCCATACCACGCCCGATGGCGGGCTCCGGGCGACCAGTCTGTTGAGCTACATAAGCGTCGGTAGCATAGGCGATCAAGTAGCGGGTCAAGTACGGCGCAAAAACCAGCAGAAGAGAACTGATGATTTGGCAAACGGCGCCAAGAAGAAACTCGAAGCGGAAGGTATCATACAAGGCCCACACGAGCGAGCGCTTAGTACCACGCGCGATGCGATTTTGTAACGCGGCGTCCAACCGTTCTGATAACACATCGACCGCTCGGTCAGGGTTGACCGTCCAAATATCTTGCAAGTCAAGCGGTCGTAGATATCCAACCTGTCCGAAGAAAGAGTGAATCGTCAGTACATTGTCCAGTGTCGCCTAGTCCATCCTTTCCCCGCCACTCTGTCCCGCCAACTTATGATTATGCCTCGGCTCCGCAGCCCAAGTCCGCACGACCTGACCACAACCTCAGAAGCAACCCACGGCCACACATACCTTCATCAACGGAGACATCCATTGAAACGTCACTTTACTCAAGAATGACGCGCCATACTCTCGGGACGGCGTACGCTCGTCAGGCACCGGTGGAGGCGCTTGCCAACGCAAGGGGTTGAGTCGCTGATTCCATTTCTTCTTTGTTTTGGGCGGTTGCAATGTCACGTCGGGAACTTTTGTCTCGTCCGCAGAAGCTGACCTTGAACTGGCGCTGTTGTCGGCTTGGAGCTTCTCGTTGTTGACGACCACTGCCTGGGGCAGTGGATCGGGCGGCGCAGACATGGCCGACTAGGAAGGGCGCCGTCGGTCGTCGTGATAGCGTGGACTGATCGAGTTGCGGAATCTCAACTCATCCGCCGAGATGCTTGGGATTGAGAACGGAGTCAAGGAGACATCAGGAAGTCAGGGACATGAGGAGCTAAGGAAAAACTGGACTTCAGGAAGTCATTATGAATCAAGTGGATTTAATGGAGTTAAGCCCGTCTACGATCACCGAGGGTCTCGTCCCTCACTTTCAGCAATCCAGCGTTGTCCACTTGTCTGGTGTCCACTTTCTAGTATCATTTACCTATTATTGTGCAGTCTTCACTGGCAATCGGCAGACCCAGCGATGTGGGGCGATCAAGCGCGGGAGAGAGCAGATGAAAACGGAATGGAATATTCTTGTTCGGTTGGTGGGTGCTGGATGAATCAGAATGCTTGAATACAACGGACTGGGGGTCATGGATTCAAAATCCAAAACTTCGGACTTTTTTCGTCCGAGTCCGACTGCTGATTACAGTATGTCAAAGGAGCTTCCGAGGTTGATTCCAGTCCTTCGAAGCCTCGAGATTGTGTCTTTACGGTACATTACGCCTGACATCATGGCTCATTGCAGGTAGTTTCCCACTCGGAGTTTGCGCTCGTTCCCATGATGAGCCACGAGACTTTCTGGCGGTGGATGAACAGGCTTCCTGTCGGCTTGAACCGTGTTCCCCATGTCTTCTTGCCTGTCATGGCAATTGTTACGGAAGCCGGCCGACCAGCCCATCGAATACGATGCAACCGACATCGGTACTGTAACTGTAAAGCAAAACACATGTACTGTATGTATGTACCGTTAATTAGAGTAGCTCTGGGCCTGGCATCATATGATCATATCATATAATCATCATAGTCCCATCTTGTATGAAGGTGGTAGCGAGATGTCAGGAGTGGCCTTGAAATGTCTACTGGGAATTCTGAAATCGAGCAAGGGTCTGGAGTCTGGACTACGAAATTCAATACTGGGATTGTGACTGGATGGTCACTTCAGTATTATGCTCAGGCGCTGTCTAACTCCAAGTGTCTATCGTTGCCATTTCAAGGTTATGTAGTGCATGTTACACGGCATTAATTGTTAGGGCAGACTTGACATGCTTGTGCCTGGATCGCATGGTCTTGATGGCACAAAGCGAAGCAGTCACACACTTTTCCCTATACATATGTCAAAGGGTATATAGTACATAACTACTACATACTACATCTTGAGTATATACTACCTGACCTCATGCAAAACGTCTATGGTACAAGTCAAAGCAGATCAACGTGATTGGAAACATTTGTGATCATGGAGTCCCTTATGAATTATATTCCATTCCATTGATCGGGATCCTTTCAAAGATTCAATACCATACGGTACGCCCTCGTTCTCGTGTTCGCTCGGCACTGCCAAACACTGAACCTACGTAAACAGCGCTGATTAACCAATGCTTATCGATGGAATGGATGGATCCATAATGCTCCTAGTCAGCTTATCAACGGCCTTGCGGCGGTCTCCATCGGAGTCGGCAATCTTCAGGGCCGACATCCGTCCACTACCTTAGTTTCGAGTCTCTGGACTGTCGACTCTCGAGCAAAACGTCCAGCCAGGCCTTAAGGAGACTTCAAGCTGTATGTTAAGTGGAGTAGTGATTACACTGACTAGTCAGTAAAGTGGTAGTAGGTAGTAGGTAGTAGGTACTACGTACTAGGTACTGTAGTGAGCACTGAGCAGGGAGCAATTGAACACATTGGTAATAGGTCAGGTGACAGTGGACTCAGTATGGTACAACCAGTACAAAACCTTAGGTAGGTACATACAATCCAAGCTTCATGCTCCCTTTCCATGACCCCAGTTATCCATACTTTGACCCCCTCCACTTAGCCGAGGGGTGGGGGACCGTTGATTTGAAGTCCAGAGACTCTGAGCCGATTGGTACAGAGTGCAAAGTCACAGACTACCTACGAAGGTGGGCGACACCGACAATCAAGTACAAAATTTGCATTTTGTCGCAGCAATTAACTCGGTCCAAGTACTGACAATTAGTTGTTTCCAAGGCATCTCGCTTGGTACTCGATCGGACATAAAGATTAGATTAATGTGGAACAAACTTGTCGAAGGAGAGCCCAAGCTCAGTTAAAGTGTAAACAATAAACATTCTCTCGTAACTTGATGAGGGCTACAGGTATCCCGCATTCTTGAGACAGTCAGTTCCCTGATCTCCTGATCATCGTCGCCCAGTAAAGGTCAGGTTGACGACAAGATTGTATTTTAATGAAAAACAACTCCTTCGCTCTTGGTTCCAGTTTATTTCACCTCGACGTACCTCTCCCGCACAATCTCGCTCGCTGAGTTGTGGCTACAGTCTTGACGCAGGAGTCATGTACGCTAGTAACTCGGCGCCTTGTGGAATGTACAGCGCTGTACCTAATGTTAACATAGTCGGCGATAGAGTCCATAAGTCCATACATCCGATAAACACGGTACAGCTATGCCTGCTTCCAGATGGCTTCGTAGTCTCGCATGGTCTAGAACCCTTTCCAGCGTTCATGAACATCAAATGTTTAGTTTTCATACTTCAATCTCGGAGAACAATGTCTTCGGAGCATGCGGAGAAACCCCAGGGTTGGGTGTCCGAGGCGGAGACAAGGCCCGATGGGGCAGTTCTGTTCGGAGACGGGTTTTACCTACTCGGGGAGATGCGCGAGAATCTTGTTGAGTGTGCCGATGGCAGAACTTTCAAGTCGATTATGGACACTATTCTTGGACGAATGCTCGGGTGCAAAAGAATTTCTTAATTGATTCCATCTCTGGTAAGAAAGGTATGTGAACTGTCTGGTCTCCCGTGTAAGCTATGAACACACAATCTGTGTGCGGGTGATGATGAACATCGCTGTCTTCCATTCTATTCCCTTTTTCCCTCTCGGTCTGGGTATTTGTTGATCCATGTCATCGTCAAGTCGTAAGACAAATGGACTTGCAATTTGTGGTAGCAAGCTACTGCCTGTAGTCTGCCTGAATTGTGTGCATCAGGCTGCGGAAACAGCGCATCAATTCCAGATGGAAGATGATTCACTTCACTTTTCAAGCGATCGGCCAGCATTCCATGTGAAAGTCTGATCTGCGTGAGGCATGGAAGCGAAGGTGTGGAATCATCGCCAATCTGAGCGGTCTCTTAGTTCTCAATGCCAATCTTGACGTTCTTCTCCGGAGCAGGAATCACGTGGTCCTCGTCGTTGCCCTTGAGGTTGGGAAGCTCATTCACGGCCTGACCGATGATTTGCAGTGCCTGCTTAATCTCCTCCTCGGTGATCACCAATGGTGGGGCAAGGCGAATGATGTTCTGGTGGGTAGGCTTGGCCTGTCAGGCGGGAAAAGGTCATGTTAGCACAAGATCTGATCGAGGCTTGAAGGGGGAAAGGAAGAATTGCAGCAAATGCGTGGAAACCACTCTTCGGACAAGTCAGGTGATACGTACCAACAGTCCCTTAGTCTTCATCAACATGCACAGGTCCCAGGCGCTGTGGCCATTAGTCTTGGACTCATCAATGACAATGGCATTAAGCAATCCCTTGCCGCGGACGGTCTGGATCAGAGGGCTCTTCAGATCCTCAAGACCCTTCCGGAAGATGTGGCCGAGCTTCTCAGCGCGCTCCACCATGTTCTCCTCCTCGACAACCTCGAGAGCGCGAATTGCCACCGCACAGCCCAGCGGGTTGCCGCCGTAGGTCGAACCGTGGGTGCCGGGTTCGATCGTGAGCATGACGTCCTTACGTCCGAGAACGCAGGAAACGGGATACATGCCACCCGAGATGGCCTTACCCAACAAGACCATGTCGGGCTTGATGCCGCTCCACTCGTGGCACAGCAGCTTACCAGTACGGGCAATACCGGTCTGAATCTCATCACAGATCAAAAGCACATTGTGCTTATCGCACAGGGCACGAGCTTCCTGCAAGTAATCCTCGTCGGGAACGACAATGCCGGCCTCACCCTGGATGGGCTCGACCAAGAAGGCAGCCAAATTGGGGCCAGCTGCCTCAAAAGCCTCACGCAGAGCAGCCTTGTTATTGTAGGCAATCGGCTTCTCGGTGCCGGGAACGGTGCAACCAATTCCCGGAAGATAGGGACCGTAGTTCTCGCGCGATTCCGGATCAGAAGACAAGGAGATAGCGGCGAACTAAATGAGCGGAGGGAGATGAAGCGTCAGTGAGGATTCTTTGGCGTCTTTCTTCTAGGCCAATGACCGTGACTTAAAAGGAACAGTATTTTGACGTACCGTGCGGCCATGGAAGTTGTGCTCTGCACTCAGAACGAGCGCCTTATTCTCGGGAATACCCTTGACCTTGTAACCCCACTTACGGGCAATTTTGATTGCTGTCTCGACAGCCTCGGCGCCAGTGTTCATGGGCAGAACCATGTCGAAGCCGAAGTAGCGAGTCACAAACTCGGCGAAGCGCGGGAAGACATCATTGTAGAAGGCGCGCGAACTCAGCGTCAACCGGGAAGCCTGATCGACCAACGCAGCAACCAACTTGGGGTGGCAGTGACCCTGATTCACCGCGGAGTAGGCCGAGAGAAAGTCCAGATAGTGACGTCCTTCGGGGTCCCAGACAGAGGTACCTTGGGCGCGAGCAAAGACGACGGGCAAGGGATGGTAGTTGTGAGCGGCAAAGTCATGCTCGGCCTGAATGGCCGCGTCCGTTGACGTGGCATGGTAATGAGCAGAGGCGCCGTTCGTGGCCTTGACGCCGTCAGATCCGTTGGTCTCTTTGACAGCCATGATGAAGGTTGCGGGGAAGGTCACACAGAGTGCAGCTGGGGGGGGGGGGGGAAGATGAGGGGAATGAGGAGAGAGATCAGATAAGGCTGATAAGCAGAGTCGCGTTGTATATAAGTTATGCTCGAGATAAGAGATTACACTCAAGATAAAAGTCAATCGAGGTCAAGTGTTTTTCCCCGTCTCGTGGCTGTTGATTTCCGCCTCGTGAAGAGTTGTCAGTCTTAAATCAATTGCAAGAGACCGAATGGAAAGAACTGGCATTCGGTTTGGTTAAGTACTTTTTTCCACCTGGGGCCAGTTGGACCCGTGGAAGCGGACGTGGCGTCCGTTGTGGGAGATCCGCCGCTATGCCGCTAAGTGCAAGTGCTCTTCTCCTAAGTGCAGGTCGTCGCGAGCCTCCTTTCTTGTTGACATCCACTGTCCCCTATGCGCAGGATTACACGAGAGTTGTGCATCTTTTGCTTCAGAGACTCCTCTCCGAGTCTCCTTGGTCTCCAGATCAATCCCAACCGTCACCAATGGTCATTGGGCATTCACCGGACCGGTCAGCAGAACTGCAACTCGACCTCTTGAATCGAAGGACCGCGAGCGGCTCAATTCGCTGCGGCAACCCTTGTTTTGCCCCAACTGGAACTGGGCCACGCGTGACTCTCCCCGTCGTGAAAGGGATCGGATGCCCCTGCTCGGAGCCTCTCCTGGACACCCCCCTCGAGAGTGCTGACTACGTTGATGTCATGCTCCTGCGCCCCCCGCATCATCTGGCTTTGTAGGGCGAATCGAGAGCCTCCGCGTTGGAGTCCCGACTCGACCCAACTCTACCGACTCACCGAGCATTGCAGGCGTGTGCACCGATTCCCCTGCTGATTGGGTCTCTCCCACCTCTTCACACCCACTT
Source organism: Penicillium ucsense (assembly GCA_014839625.1). NCBI lineage: Eukaryota > Fungi > Ascomycota > Eurotiomycetes > Eurotiales > Aspergillaceae > Penicillium > Penicillium ucsense. Next base: position 101 of record WIWV01000085.1, on the reverse strand, counting down.
CCTTCCCCCCCCCCCCCCCCCCCCCCCCCTGTCCCACTACCATTCGGCTGGTTCGCGGTTCAAACTTGAACGACTTTTCTCGAAACCTTTACCGGTCCCGG